>JAPFBL010000084.1:1200000-1742500 GCA_026182355.1 Hermatobates lingyangjiaoensis
ATGATAACTTAAAATATTCACTTTGATGTACTGAGTGTGTTATATATAGATATCAAACTTATTTACCCTTCCTCTATTTGATTGAAATTCAACTCTTGAAATATATCTTCTCCTGATGACGAACTCTAGTCAAAAATATCGACATTGTAGTAAGTGTTTTTTTTCTGTTCAATGTAATTTTTACTTCTGTTAAATCTAGGTGTGTAATTCTGTTAATTCCTTATACAACGGAATATATAAATAACGTTATAGATTATTTTAATTTCATATAACTAGAAAACAAATTAAATCCTTATTAAACGACTGAATATTCTCAACAAAAAATTTACAAATATTTTTCTTTGCTACTGGTTGAAGATTGCACTATTTTTAATGAAGTTCTAGAGTCTTGATCAAAGCTATGTGTAAATACACACTTGTTAGCCATATGCTCGATTAGAGTAGGGCAGGCTCATTCCCGAGAGACAGGTAAGAGTGCATACTCATGTAAGAGCCCAGTAATAGCATCAATACCCTGCCCTCTAATAGCCTCACTGT
This sequence comes from Hermatobates lingyangjiaoensis, assembly GCA_026182355.1. NCBI lineage: Eukaryota > Metazoa > Arthropoda > Insecta > Hemiptera > Hermatobatidae > Hermatobates > Hermatobates lingyangjiaoensis. The sequence continues at coordinate 1,200,538 of JAPFBL010000084.1, forward strand.
CTTCAATTCTTCATAATTCCCAGGAATAATAAGAGTTCATAGAGGTTTACGTAAATAATAGTTTACGCAAACATTTTAGTTATGGTCTCTATAACACCTTAGTTTCGTATTATTGTGTTTACATCAATTTTGAGGTAAATAGACATACAGCAAAATAAAAAAAGGTAAAAATAAAACAAGTAAAATAATAAAACAATAATTAGCCTTAGTTACATTCCAACGGCAATCCACATCACATGACTGAGGAGAAAACAATTTAAAAGTTATACAGCCAATCAAAAACAACCAGCAACTGCAAAATAATAAAAAGCATTTATTTTGGATGAGACTAAATACTATTTGTTTAACAATTTTAAGAAATTAATATTATTTACTAAATAATATTATTGAATCAAGAAAAAGATGGGTTTTTAATTGCTCTATATATTTCAAACGGAGAGAGAGTTAGATTCCAAACCGGGAGAGTATCCGACCGCACCGGAGGTATATCGGATATTGGAGTTTTTACGATCCTGGTTTCCTTTATAGTTTTACCGGCTGGATTTTTTTTTTAAAGTAGATGCGTTTGTAGAGCCTGTGTTTTATAACACGAGCATACAAACAACTAGTATTTTTATAATTGCGTTTGGAGTATCAATAAAGATTTACAACTTAGTTTTATAGGTTCCAACATCTTACAGTCCCGTAAGATCATGGAACCTATTGTGATGTCCTGTAGTACTGTGTTATAAGAAATTAATACTGTATGCACCCTTTCTAACTGTTCTTTGCAGTTCCATTAGTTTAAATAATATCATGATAAACAAATCTCATTAATAAAAGATTACCTACTCTTTTGGTAATTCTGTTCACTTGTTACTTTACTATAAGTAAAGTACTCGTATAGTGATCGTGGAAAAATTCGTTCTCAAGATCTTGACGAAATTATGTGTTTTGAGGTCCCAAAAGTCGTTTAATGAAGTTTTTTTGATTAGTCTGTTGGTGGATAGGTGGGTGAGTATGTATCCAAAGTTTGTGGTCAAATTTTAGCTTTATCTTTGAGGCTACAGAAGAAATAAATGAAAAATATCCGCAGTTTTTAAAATAACAGGAATTTTTTTTTCAATAAACTACAAAAATTTTGACTTATAATTCAATCTGAAAGCAAAATGAGAGCGGTACAAGACATACCGTTTGACGAATCAAAATGACACTAAACCTAATAATAAAACTTTAACACGAAATCTACACTTTTTCTTTTCAAAAATGTTATTACTGCTGTAGTTATAATAATAATACTAGACGCATCAGTGGTGTGATATACAAAAATAAGCATATATGGTATATTGATAAGTGGATCAATCACTGTCTGTACTACCTCCAGGAATGAAAGACTAATTTCAGTACCTCCTCTATTTAAACATTTATATTATGCTTAAATGGGACATTATATATTTTATACCCAAGAATTTTGATATTAAGTTTACTTAAAGTAAAGTTGAGTGTAGGCCACACCAGATTTTTTTTACTTACAAGCATAAAAATAATTAAAATATAACAGAATGATCCTCATTACAAGTAACTGATAACAAAGTTTATTTTTGAACTAAATAATTTTTCCTGTAATATAGGAAATTACTTATTAATATAGGAAGCATCTATCATTTAGACATTTATATTATACCTAAATGGGACATTATATATTATATAACCCAAGAAGTCTGACATTATGTTTACATATAGTAAAGTTCATTGTAGGTCACTTCAGATTTCTTTTTTTGTATTTCACAATCATTTTTTTATAAAACGCAATTATTTCATTTGACAGAGTGAGTGGAATTATTTACAGGATTTCACTTTACGAGTAGACCTTCAATAAATATTGATAATTAATAATTATTGAATAGTGGTTACGTAATGCTGATTTATTTCTTTGAATTAAATTTTAATAATATATCTTTCATTTATTATTTAAAATAAAAATATACTTTTCCGATAACTCATCTTAATTAAACTGATGATATGATTATATTATTAATTCTTAAATTTTGTTGTGTTTTATTAAATAACATCAGGTATTTTCTAACTAATGTATTTTATAAACAATGCAAATTAGGCTTTCATAAATATAATTTTATTCAATTGTTGTTTCTCTGCAAATGATAATTTAATCTTAAAGCTAATATAATAAAGAAAAAAACATTGTCTTTGTTATACTAGAAAGGGTTCAGTAAAAAATTTTGCTGACGATTTCGAAATGATCAACTACACATGGAGAAGTTTTTTTTTAACTAAAGTATTTTATTTAAAATAGTTAATGAATTCTAATATTGTAATTCGCAAAATGGAGAATAGTATGTTGTCAACGAGAGTTACTGTTTCACTTGACTTTATCCAATGTCTGCATTTCTGCTATTTTGCACCATGTAAGCCTCCAGCAAGCCTCCGTAATTCTGCATCTCTAGAGGTCGTGGTCTTAGTTTGAAGGATGAAGGCTAAATAAGGCATAAGCCAGCAGGGCATCCGCATCGTGTTACCTGCTTACTTTACAGAGACTATGAGTCGACTTCGCAGGTATACCTGCAGATAAGTCCTGGTCTTTTACAAGTAAATCGGACAAGTTTTTGAGACATGAAAAAAATATTGCTAAAAATATTAAATCTTTTATATATTTTAAATTATAAATGTAGTTAGAACCATCGATGCCTTTTTGTACACACGCAAAGTAATATTTTTAAAAATGAATTAGTAAATTGTTCACGATGCTTAGATTTCTTCTTACGATTTCAAGATATATTACGGATCCAACAGTAATTGTATATTTAACCTTCATTGTTATCCGTTCTGATTTAAAGGACTTTAATAGACGGAAATGGCAATTACTACCTAATAGCCTTCTACAATGACGAAAATAGTCGTCTTATACTCATTCAAAATATACAAAGAGAATCTTTATTTACCTGGTCTTTCAGAAAACCAATACACAAAAAGAAGTAATAGAAAATATCAATTTTTACTGTTTCAATGCAAAATAGTAGATTAATACATGCATTAAAATTCATTGCAAATTCAATATAAAAGGAATCTTTATGTACAAAAAGGAATATATACATTAGTTTTTACTGAAAAAAATATATTTATTAATTTCATCTTAATCGATATATCCTAAAAAAAAAAACAGGACTCTAATTAAAAATTTACTAATTAACAGAATAAACAATCTAATTATTCACTTTTTACAATGCCTTAAAAGTATGTAGTAATACTGTTTGTATACATGTACGACAGCTATAAACAACTAGATAACAGACAATTTTTTTGTATTCAATTATACTTTTGCATTATAAAGGTAAAGCTATAACATTTTCTTCATTGTTATTGATTAATTTTATCTCAAATCAAACTAGTATAATTTACCATGATAGAATTATATCATTCTTAAATAATGATAGTAGAAAAAAAGACATTACATATTCTCCTAAATATATATATATATATATATATATATTTGTGTACGATGGCAGCAGGTCTTCCCTTAAGCATATGTTATTAAAATAAGCAGCAGCTTCTGCATTGACCAATTTCTTGTTGACACTCTCTAGTTTTCTTATCACTTTGCGGTGAGACTCTGGTAGCTTCCAAAGAAGGTTAGCGAAAGACATTAACACGCACAATAAACTTAAGGTGAACCACGAAAACACTTAAATAAACCACTTTTTGAAAAACTGTTTTAATTACTAAAATAACTATAACTAAAAGAATAACCGCAAAGTGATAAAAAACTAGAGAGTGTCAACAAGAAATTGGTAAATGCAGAAGCTGCTGCTTACTTTAATAACATATGATTAAGGGAAGATCTGGTGCCATTGTACACAACAGCCGAACGCTTGTATTATTCTTTTAGTTATAGTTATTTCAGTAATTAAAACGGTTTTTTCAAAAAGTGGTTTATTTAAGTGTTTTCGTGGTTCACCTCAAGTTTATTGTGTGTGTTAATGTCTTTCGCTAACCTTCTTTGGAAGCTACCAGAGTCTCACCGCAAAGTGATAAGAAAACTAGAGAGTGTCAACACGAAATTGGTCAATGCAGAAGCTGCTGCTTATTTTAATAACATATATATATATATATATATATATATATATATATATATATATATACAACAGATTCAATAATATATCGACCGTTTGATAGAATAGGTGTGTTCTCTAATCGGGGTTCGGTCAACACCTATTCTATCAAACGGTCGATATATTATTGAATCTGTTATATATACATTTGGGTTTATATAAGAAGAAATATGGGTTTTTATGAGGATTGACCGAACCCCGATTAGAGAACACACCTATATATATATATATATATATATATATATATATATATATATATTGTGTGTGTGTGTGTGTGTGTGTGTGTGTGTGTGTGTGTGTGTGCATGTCAGTGTTCAAGTGTGTGTATAGTGTGTACAATAGAAACAATGAAGAACTACAAGGAATAAGGCCTTAGAACGTTTTTCCTATATAATTAGATCGTATTATAATTAAATTTAATGCTAACATTTAATTTATGTATATATACATATTTTGTTGCATTTCATTTATTAATTTTTTTTTTAAATTTTCTTCAATGGTCTCTGAATCATTAATATTTTCCCAAATTGTATTGCTTATCTGAATTTCTGTTTATATTTTCTCTTAATTCACTGGCAGCACTGGGGGCATATTGAAGACACAACGGCAAGTAACCCAACGGGTTACTTACCGTTGTGTCTACAACGTGCTTGTTCTCCCTTTCTCTTTTCTCCTGAAGACGAATTACCCGAAAATTTGAGTCTGTAAGTATGTTTCCTTACTCTATGTGTTACTCTTCGCTAATTTTGAACTCATATTGTGTCCAGTATGGATCGTGTTTCGTTTTATTAAGTGATATATATATATATGTATACTTCTTCAATCAACTAGTACTGAAACAAATGAGAAAGTCAATTCTTGCAACGAAGCATACTACAAAAGCCAAAGTTGTTTGCATCTATCAGAATCCATAATATTCCATTATAATCATCTCTTTTGTCAAGTCTGCAAAAAACCCACTAAGTATTTTTGTTTATTCAGTTCATAAATCTATAAATTCAAATGAAAAGTCTAACAAACAAATAAAATACCTTTTGCAAAGATTAGGAAAGCAGTTTTTCATTGAGAGTAATAAAAGCAATGGTTATACGCAGAGTTCAGGAACCTTTTTTGAACAAAACTAGGAAACAGTAAAACAATTTGCTAGGTAGGTTTTATTCACAATGTTTATTTATTTACCGATATTTTATAATTTTCTTGTTCATTTATTTTAAATAAATAACAATATAATAAGCAAGAAAATTGATTTAATAAAATTTCATAAACAGTGATTTTTCAATTGAATTAACCCATTACCTTGGATCTTTAATTTTACAAAAGGAACTAATTAAAGCTAATTTCGTTGAGCTAGGTTCATAATTTACTGCTGTGAACCTATGTCAAGTCACGTAAAAATTACGAAAAAATGTTACTATATGTCAAGTCAGTAGCTATATATCATACTCTATAGACTATTATATACTATTGGTATAGATTCAATGATAAGCAAGGGTCAATTCTAATCATACAATTGACAACGACTTTGAGAACACTATCCTCCTTACACAGATAAAATCCGTAATCCGCTATTCATACCCTAAGTCCGAAAGCAAAATGGTTCCTTTATAAATAACAGTTTAATGTTTCAATACATTTCAAACCCATATATTTTACAGACTCCTATGCTACATAAGTTCAATATAACCTGCATTTAGCTCACAAGTGTCGGATTGTCGACCACTGGTTATTATCTACAGTTATTTTCATCAAATATTTAAATGGGTATTCAATTAGTGATATCTAATGAGCATTTTAAATTTACAGAAATAATGGGTGTTATTGTAAAGGTATCATTATTATTTTGATTAGGTTTAAACAAAAGAGGTTGCAAAAATGAAGGAAGGCAAATACCATGGTATTAATATCTTTAGTACATACCTCAAACTGAAAGGAAAGGTGTTGATGGCCAACTTCTGAAAAGTAAACCTGTTGAAACATGAAATCATCCCGTCAATATATTTAAATTACAATAACTTCATATGTATGACATATACCTAATAAGCATATCATAAAAAAAGAGTTTCTATGTAATAAACAATTTAATGAGAGCATACATCCAACATATGTCACAAATAATTCTTATTGTACATAATTCATAAAATGTAAAGTGGTTTATACTCAACTTTACTGAAAATAAAACAAATAACTAAAATAATGAACAAGCAATTATATTAATTAATTTAATATGGCTACTAAATTTTGCCAATATGATGGAGGCGTAATTATAATGATTGTTCAGAATTGGTATATGCATGGTAGGTATGATACTTCTGACGATAAAAAGTCAATAATGAAAATGAACAGGCAACATTAGTATCAATTTAAATCTTAGAATTTGCCAAATAAATTGCCTATTATAAAGTTGGATCAGAAAGCATAACCAATAAGTTAGATTTGCACACTCAGTAACAGATGATATAAATCAAATCGCTAAATGAAAGAAACTAGTTATGTCATCTATTGAATTGTCAATTAACAGCAGTAGAGTTTACGTAGTTAATTATAATATAAGTTTACATTGGTTATCATTTGAAAGACATTATAAAAGCACAAAATAATAAATTATATAATAAATAAGTGGTAAATCTTATAAATAATAACTTCACATAATTTCATATTTTTCATAGCCACTTTTTACTTTACTATAAGTAAAGTATAGAAAAAAATTCGATCTCGAGATTTTGACGGAATTACATGTTTTGAGGTCCCAGAAGTCGTTTTATGAAGTTTTTTCGATGATGTCTGTGTGTGTGTGTGGGTGGGTGGGTCAGTGTGTTAGCATTGCTTGTTACCACGCTACGGTCCAGAATCTTTGATGGATCAAGTTGATATTTTACACAAAAATGGGCCCCATAGGGAAGAAGATCCCTATTGTTTGGGAAGAATTATGCTTGATGGGGAAAGTCACTTTTTTTGCCAAAAACCGTTTTTTCGAAACATTTATTTCTCCTAAACTGATAACCATAGAGTTTTGAAATGTTGACATTATCTTTGAGGTTACAACTGCAACAAACGAAAAATATATTCAGAATTTTAAAACAACGGCAAATATTTTTTTTCAATAAAATGTATAAATTTTGACTTATAATTCAATCTCAAACCTTGTGAAAGCGATACAAGCCATACTGTTTGACGGACAAGAATGAAACTATGCCTATAAATAGAACATTATGTGTAAAATGAGTTGAGATATTTTTTTTTCAAAATTACATTCGCTAATGGGGCGTTACAGTACGATTTCTGTTTTTAGAAAATGTTTTTTTGACTCTAAACGGCTCATTAAAAAATAATGAAAATTTGACCAAAAATGGAACAAAAAATTATCAATTCATAAAAAAAAACATGAAGTTTCGATTACGGGAAAGAGCAATAACGCTATAAAAACTGTTTGTTTATCCTAGACTAACAGATCACCTGCTATACTTGTCGAATTTTTTATATTTTTCTACATTGTTTACATTGACTTAGAAAATTTTTGAGCAAATCCACTGAGGTAAAATTGATATTTATAAATGAACAATTTGAATTGTTTATTGACTTATATGAGATGTAAGAGGAATAATATTGTGCAGGAAAATGATAACACTCACTCAGAAAAAATTCGTATATATGTTATTTGACAAAGGGGAAGGAAAATGATCTTATTAAATCCTAAGAAGCCATAAAATTTCCATTATAATAATTCTGTAAAAAACCAAAAATGTAAAAGACAATTCAAAATTGAAATCTTTCGTTTAGAGATTAATAAATGTAATTATCGTACATCTTTAATTATAAATCACCTTAAAAGAACAATTTCTTTGCTGTTTATGATGTTTTTCAGAGAAAAAAATGGTATTTTCCTGTTTTAAATTTGAAAATTTTCTTTAATAATCAATGTAGAAGGATGTCAAGTAAACGATGTAAGAAATCCACTGGCAATTTGATCAAAAGCCATGTTCTCTTGTAGGAGAATATTTCGTATCAAGAAATGTTCACTTTATTTTTCAAAAATGTTGTTATTGCTATAGTTATACTAATGAAATTATTTGCATCAGCTGTGTTATGTACAAATATAAGCTTATATATTGATATGTCCTGCAATCAGTATCTGTACTACCTCAGGAATGAAAGACAAATAATCACATCCCATTTAGATGTTTACGTTATGCTTAAACGAGACGTTATGTGTTATATACTCAAGAAATTTGATATTAAGTTACTTATAGTAAAGTTGAGTGTAGGCCACTGCAGATTTTTATTTTAATTAATGTGAATGGTTCTAATCAAGGACATAAATAATGAAGTAAATTTGAGTCATTAGGTAATTTTCAGTAAATAACAGCTTAAAAGTGAATTATTTCAATCGATAGTTGATGACGACAAGATGGTGGAAATTTATCCATTTATGAAGGCAAAATTGTTCATTCTGAGACAATAGGTGATCATATTGGACTTCACTGTATTATAAATATCACTAACCTTCAACAGCATCAAGATGACCTACCATGTAATTTTACATATTTCATTTTAAGAAATACTTTTCAATAATTATGTATTTCAAAAAAATACATACGAGGTGTGTAAATAAAGTAGTGAGACTGGCAATGTCGCTTTCGATCTGGCAACGCTGGAGACGCGTGGCCTTGAGTAGCGTCAGGTGCACGTGTGATGCGCCTCCAGTATGAATCTGAACTCGCCACAGTAATTTGTTTGTCCGTAGCGTTGGTTTTCGTGAAATGGTTTTTTCTTGAGCGTTTTAAAAATGAGTGACCTCAAAGTTGAGCAGCGGTGTGCAATCAAATTTTGCTTCAGACTTGGACATAATGCAACCGAAACTTTTGAAAAACTTCAGGAGGCCTATGGAGAACGTGTTTTATCAAGGGCACAGGTTTTTCGGTGGTTTAAGGAATTTTCAGAAGGAAGAGAGTCGATTGAAGACGAACCACGACAAGTGGGTGTTGCATCACGACAACGCGCCCTGTCACACTGCCATCTCAATAAACGAGTTTTTGGCCAGTAAAAACATTCCTGTTGCTCCTCAGCCTCCTTATTCACCAGACTTGAGTCCTTGTGACTTTTTCCTCTTCCCGAGATTGAAAAATCACCTCAAGGGAACTCATTTCGGGACACTACAAAACATACAAACTGCTGTAACCGACCAGCTGAAGGCCATTCCAGAATCCGAGTTCCAGCAATGCTACAATGATTGGAAGGACCGTCTCCAGCGCTGTGTGGCTTCCGAAGGGAACTATTTTGAAGGTGACAATATCACATTGTAATTATATTTGAATAGAAAATTTAAAAAAAATCAGTCTCACTACTTTATTTACACACCTCGTATATATTCCCCCACATATGATTTTAATTGTCTACTTTACCTTCAGAATGATATTTATAAAACAGGATTAGATGCCCCTTTTTTTTTTACAGGATGTCATTTTTATTTTTCCAAAATTTTGCAAACCTGTAGTATAATTTTACAATTGTTTAGTAAAATGTATTTTTAAAATATTTAAATGGGTTTTGTATAACAATTAACATCCGAAAAAAGCTGTTGTAACTATAATTTAAATTCAGAAAGGAAAAATGATATTCCAACAATTTTGTATAAATGAGAATATGAAATATTTGAAATTTTTGTTTGGAAAATATTCATATTAGTTTGTTGATGTTACATAATAATATAATACCGTTGACTAATGAGAGCTGTTTTCTCATACTTTAAGAATAATTCCTTAAGGTACCATTCATGTTCATAGGAAATATAGTCATTCATTGTACAATAGTTTTATTTGTAGACATCTTTCAGCGATAAAAACTGTCCACAATAATACTATTAAACAATGAATTATGATATTTGTTCATGATCATGAATTATGATATCAATATCAATATCAATGAATTATGATATTGATACATCAATAGTATTTTGGGGATTTTATTCAACAATTTAAATTAGCTTTTTTCATTGTTGGGTAAAGGTATTAGACTTAGGTCAATGAATGGCTTATATTACGAATGTGAATAAAGTAAACCATAGATAGAACTAGTTAAAAAACATACATCTGCTGATAAATAATGTAGTGAATTACCTGATATTTTGCAAATTTTTCAAAATCGAAAATAATTTTTATGATTAATCCTTTCCTTGTTGAATTGAAACAAACTTAAATTTAAACGTTATATAAGGAAACTTAAACTAAAACAAGTGAAAGCAGACATATGGATGGTATTTAGAGAAAATGGAGGTAAGAGAGGTATTTTAAAGGGCTTAAAAGGGAAGATGCCCAACAGAAGATTTTCAATCTTTCATATGTGATCATTTTTACTTCTGCCAATTTTATCGCAATTTTCATTTTTATACATAACAATAAGGAACTACTTTGTTCTGCTCTGACTGAGCTGCTACGTTTGACACTCAATTTTTATAATTTACCAGGCTGGCCTATCTGTATTATATTACAATATTTACAAGGAATTTTGTAAATACTACTATACTCCAGTTCGGTAGAATAGTTTTTAATTAAGACATTACCTACGTCATAATAATTAGAAAAAATATATATTAAAATCTTTATTTATATTTAAACATGTTACAGTTTTTTAAGCATTAGTAATAGTTTATTTAAGGTAGACCCAATAGTAACAAGAGTAATAACCTTGTCCAGAAAGGTTCATAACTAGCAGATAATGTTTTACTTAATTCTTCCTTCCCTCTCTTGTCCATCCTGACTTTCCCAGCCTCTTGTTCCCTTCAATTACATTTTACGTCCTTTAAAATATACCCTCCATTCTTAATAGTTTACCAGATGCCCGATTTCACTTGTTTAGTTCAAGTGTGACTCTGTCAAGGGCAGTATTTTGAAGAAAAAATTTTAATCCCATTTCTGAATGCTTTGCTATGATTTACGACATATATATCTATATAATCTAAATAAAAAATATATAAATACATACAAATAATCTGAAAGGTTATAGGCTTAAGTAAAGTTATAGTTTCCCCAGTTCAATTTTCTTACTTCTGACTACGAAAAAGGTTTTAAATAAAAACCGAACGTTGGCATTTGATAGTTTGATTTGAACCTAGAATACTGATCGAAACCCGATGAATATTTTATATCCCCATTTACAGATTCTGACTGCCTTTATTTTTGAAATTTTGCTGCCCAGTTTGGATCAATTTGTAGGTAAAGGTCAAATATGAATTCTTATCTGACGGCCGGGGAGGCATCACTTAAATCCTGATGATTACGAGAGGAGAAATATTTGGACGCCGTATCATTAATTTTTTGAGCAAATTTATTTTGATAATAAATATATCTAAATAAATTAAATAACTAAGGCATCATAAATACTATAGGAATTTGCATTTCAATATTTAACTAATGAAATATTTATAAAGGGAACAGCACAATCATTCCAGAAAGTATCAAGACTATCATGTGTAATAAAAACAAACAATTTCATTTATTATCATTACCCTAAATTTGAAAAGAAAAGAAAACTCGACTAGAAAAGAAATGTATATTCTTTTATGTATTTTATTTTAAGAAATTATATTATTAATTACTTGTTACCTATTGGGTTGTTGTAATATAATAATAAATAACAAAAAAAAAAGAAAGAAATTGATAGTCAGGGTATAAACAAAAGTTAAGCTACCAGGAAAACTCACTCCGCTCTCGAAAATGGACAAGTTCTGGAATTGGTCGTGTGGAAGAGTTGCACAAGTAAGAATGTATTTTACGATAACACTTCCCACCAATATAAGTATATTAAAAAACGGTGATGTTCATTATTATGAGTAACACAATCATTATTTTTAGTTCATGCCACTAATTTATATTTAGTAAATTATGAGATCCGACTGAAGCAATAAAGGCCACATAATAATGGAAGAGATAAATCAGCACAAACAGTAATAAATGTTTTTTCATCGGTTACCCACATTCAAAGGATTTACGTCTTTTGTGTTAGTTAGTCAAGGGATGAACATTCTTGTTTCAACACCATTAACTATTGGCAGGTCACATTGCTGTTAGTACCAACAACCCGTCTTGTCAACCATCCATGTGTCTTACTTCGTCGGTGACACTGGACAGGTCCAAACCAGTCCAACGCCTCCAAAAATAGAACACGAGGTAAGTTGGTATCTCCGTTACTTCACTTAACTTAAAATAACAATTTCTATTTGTTCATATAAACTTTAATTTTATTTATTTAAATAATATTTTTATTGTACTACAATTTTAAAATAGTTTTACAATTGTCCCATATCATTGTACGATTAGAAATGTGAAAATTCCCTAAATTCCTCAAGCAGTTCTGCCTGAAGATGAGAGCCCGAAACCTGTTCAAGAACTTCTAGACCAACACTTGTTCATTCATTTATTAATATAAATTATTCCAATCTCCGTGGAAAAAACAATATGTATGAATAGATAAGATAAATTTCTGCTCATTTTTTATAATTTAACTTTTTTTAAATCTAACTTAAAGAATAAAACTAGATATAGAAACACGTTTTAATAAAAAAAAAATATGAACAAGCACACTGAAATGATAAATAATATGAGAGAAAAGCACCACTATATGGTAGTCAACCACCTAGCACCTAGGTATACCTAGCACCACTTATATGGTAGTCAACTTTTAACTTCCCACCATAAAAATCAATTTTTAACTTAAAAATCAACTTTTCAATTAAATTATCAAATGAACAAATAATCAAATCATGAAGAGAAAATAAATAATCTATAAATAATGATAAATTATTGGTGTAAATATAACATTGGCATTTAAAAGAGAAGCTATTTTGCTTTGTTATAGGTCACAATATAACAACCATTACAAGGAATAATACAAGTACTGAACCATTTACTCTTTTATATAATTAAAAATTTTAACTAATTATAAATAATGTAGAAATAAGAAATAAAGATATGACAATTGATAAGAATATATGGTTATATTAACAAGCGATGGAATGCAATATAAACTTCACACATAGCACGGCCTAGCATTGCTTCTTTTTGATAAGGAATGTGCAATTGTTAATCAGTTATAAACCTTCTATTGGAAGATAAAATATCTTGTTCAATATAGATTGAACAACGAAAATGTTGATGCTACATCTCTTTTCAACAACAGGGTCTACAAATATTAAAAATATAGCCCACTATATTTAAATTTGTCACCTGTGAAATACTTGAGTTAGAAGATAATTGCAAAATGATTTCATGTTATTGATTGACATGCTTGCATAACAAATATTTATTTTACCATATTAATCTCACTTACAGTTATGCATAGTATTCATTGGAGTTAGTTTTATTCAAGTTTATTAGGCATTTTTTTTCTTTTCAGTTTTAATAAAAAAATAATCAATAAAGTCATCAAAAAGTAAATATGCATTATTATTAATACCACAACAAATATTTTAAATGCAGCGAAAAAGAGTTACGCCAGAAAAAGAGTGAAACTAATATGAAGTCCTTAAATTGAAATTCTTTAGTTAGAAAACTAATAAATCAGGTGAATCGGGAACTTTAACCAGTAAAATAAAACATATATTCAATTTGAACGAAAAAGGTATTTTTATTCAGGTAGATTATTTGCCTCCTAAAGCGTAATAAGCACTGCTGAAAAAAACCTATAGCTACCATTCATCTATAAATTATCATAACAATTTCTGAACACATTCCAATTCTTTAAGATATTATAGAAATAATAAAGGATGCTCTAATAGTCAAATTGTTTATTTCATTAGAAAAAAAAGAAGAATATTACCTTCATTTACATGCACGTGTATAAATATATACATGAAACACACATTCATTATACATATACGTCTTCTGTAATAAAAGGAATTTGTAATAATAGAGTTTTTTTTTATCCTACAATGATATAAGCCATACTTCTTTTTGCAAAGCTTATAACAATAAATTTTGTACTTAGTTGCATTGGGATACCAACAATTATATTAATTAATTTAATTTTATATAGCTACTGAATTTTACCAACATGATGGAGACGTAATTATAATGATTGTTCAAGGATACTCTGTTTTTCTGACTGTAAGAGCACAATGTGGTGAGGTTTGTGAAAAGCACAAATCCTTTTCCTTCTACGAGTTTTGTAAATTAATTACTAAACATGATAAGTGATATGAAACGTACATTTCCTAAGATAAAAATAAAACAATACAGCATAAAGAATAAATACATAGTCTATTACTTGCTGAATCGTATCTCCGTATTAATTTATAACGTTCATTATATTTGATTTCTTATGATACGTTAGCATCAGAACGTGTAGACGTCATGGGAAATGCAGCGCCCGTGTGTCTGGCACAACCTGTATGTAGCCCATACCCCGAGGCAGCCTGCTAGTGGTTACCACCAGACGTTTGACCACCACTTGTCTAACCTACCAGGCCCCTACAGTTAAGCAATTAAAGCTTGATTCACAGGAATACAATGTAACATAATATGCCCTGATCACATCATTGGCACATGATGAATTAAACAGGACCCCTTCACTTTTTACAATCATGGTTGAATTTATTATAAATCGAGTAATATATAAACATTGTAAAATTTATATGGAATATTCCATATAATCTATATGTAAAATTAACCACTTAAAGTTAAAATATATAAATTTAAATATTTATATATATAAGTTAAAAGTAATAGAGAAAATTGAACTGAATAAAATAACAGAATGTTATAATAAGAACACATAAATTAAATTAGACAGAATATAAAAAAAATAGGTAACATAACTAAAATTAGACAAAAATATTTATAATAAAAGCATTATGCAAAAAAGTGGAGTGGTTTACACTCAACCTTACTGTAAATGAAACAATTAACTAAAATAATGAACAAGCAATTATGTTAATTAATTTAATATGGCTACTAAATTTTGCCAATATGATGGAGGCGTAATTATAATGATTGTTCAGAATTGGTATATGCTTGGTAGGTATGATACTTCTGACGATAAAAAGTCAAGAATGAAAATGAACAGGCAACATTGGTATCAATTTAAATCTTAGAATTTGCCAAATAAATTGCCTATTATAAAGTTGGATCAGAAAGCATAACCAATAAGTTAGATTTGCACACTCAGTAACAGATGATATAAATCAAATCGCTAAATGAAAGAAACTAGTTATGTCATCTATTGAATTGTCAATTAACAGCAGTAGAGTTTACGTAGTTAATTATAATATAAGTTTACATTGGTTTGTTTATTGCCCAAAGACAGTAGGACATAAGTCCACAACAAGGGCTTATGATACACACACACACACACATTCACAAGTGTCAAATTTCATTAAAACCAGTCAACTGAAGCAACAATTCCACACACATACGAGCGGCGTACACACTCACACCCCGCACAAAGAAGTCATCATAAAAATATCAAAAATGGATTTCAGAGTAACATAAAACCTGTCAATCCTTCAAAATCACAAAATCGATTTTTTTTTTTGTTTCACTGTACTCTACTAACAGTAAAGTCAAGTTATAAGGAAGTAGAAACATGGGAATATCAATTGCTAATAAGATCATTTATAACGTCATTTGTCTTTCTTAAGTATGGGATTAGAAGGTACATATATCTTACTATATTTTATAATTTACCCACATCTTTACATCTAACGAGCAACTGCGGTGGAGTGACGATGTGAATATTCACTTTGTGACTCGGACGAGGACATCATCGTCAGTTCTATTTTAGTATTCCTTATTGTCATTACTAAGGTTTTTTTCTTTCTTTTTCGATGTTAATCGTGAAATTATTTATTTCAACACAACTCAATAGCATTATCAACCGTTGAATAAAATTCAATAAAATTTTAATCAGGAAACAGTCAGTTATTCAGGTTCAATTTGAACTTTCAAATCGGGGGTTTCAGTACTATTTAAACTATTTCATAGACAAAAGTATGCAATTTATAAAATAAAAAATCTGAAGTAGCCTACACTGAACTTTACTATAAGTAACTTAATATCAAATTTCTTGAGCATATAATATATAACGTCTCATTTAGGCATAATGTAAACATCTAAATGGGATATGATTATTAGTCTTTCATTCTTGAGGTAGTAGAGATAGTGATTGAAGGACATATCAATATATAATCTTATTTCTGTACATCACACAGCTAATGCAAATAATTTCATTAGTATAACTACAGCACTAATAACATTTTTCAAAAACCAAAGTGAACATTTCTTGAAACGAAATATTCTCCTACAAGAGAACATGATTTTTGTTCAAATAGCCAGTGGATTTCTTACATCGTTTACTTGACATCCTTCTACATTGAATATTAAAGTAAAATTTTTAAATTTAAAACAGGAAAATACCCTTTTTTTCTCTGAAAACATCATAAACAGCAAAGAAATTGTTCTTTTAAGGTGATTTATAATTAAAGATGTACGATAATTACATTTATTAATCTCTAAACGAAAGATTTCAATTTTGAATTGTCTTTTACATTTTTGGTTTTTTACAGAATTATTATAATGGAAATTTTATGGCTTCTTAGTATTTAATAAGATCATTTTCCTTCCCCTTTGTCAAATAACATATATACGAATTTTTTCTGAGTGAGTGTTATCATTTTCCTGCACAATATTATTCCTCTTACATCTCATAAAAGTCAATAAACTATTTGAATTGTTCCTTTATAAATATCAATTTTATCTCAGTGGATTCACTCAAAAAATTTCTAAGTCAATGTAAACAATGTAAAAAAATATAAAAAATTCGACAAGTATAGCAGGTGATCTCTTAGTCTAAGACAAACAAACAGTTTTCATAGCGTTATTGCTCTTTTCCGTAATTGAAACTTCATGATTTTTTTTTATGAATTGCTAATTTTTCGTTCCATATCTGGTCAAATTTTCATTATTTTTTAATGAGCCGTTTAGCGTCAAAAAAACATTTTCTAAAAACAGAAATCGTACTGTAACGCCCCATTAGCGAATGTAATTTTGAAAAAAAAATATCTCAACTCATTCTCCATATAATGTTCTATTTTTAGGCAGAGTTTCATTTTGATCCGTCAAACAGTATGGCTTGTATCGCTCTCACAAGGTTTGAGATTGAATTATAAGTCAACATTTTGAAAAAAAAAATATTTCCTGTTGTTTTAAAATTCTGAATATATTTTTCGTTTGTTGCATTTGTGACCTCAAAGATAACGTCAAAATTTCAAAACTCTATGGTTATCAGTTTAGGAGAAATAAATGTTTTCGAAAAAACGGTTTTTGGCAAAAAAAGTGACTTTCCCATCAAGCATAATTCTTCCCAAACAATAGGGATCTTCTTCCCTATGGTGCCCATTTTTGTGTAAAATATTAACTTGATCCATCAAAGATTGTGGACCGTAGCGTGGTAACAAGCAATGCTAACACACTGACCCACCCACCCACCCATCCACACACACACAGACATCATCGAAAAAACTTCATAAAACGACGTCTGGGACCTCAAAACATGTAATTCCGTCAAAATCTCGAGATCGATTTTTTTCACGATCACTATACTTTACTTATAGTAAAGTAAAAATCTTTTAATAGTTTTTCAAAAATGTTATTACTGCTGTAGTTATACTAATGAAGTTATTTGCATCAGCTGTGTGATTTATAAAAATAAGCTTATATATTGATATGTCCTTCAATCACTATCTCTACTACCTCAAGAATGAAAGACTAATAATCATATCCCATTTAGATGTTTACATTATGCTTAAATGAGACGTTATATATTATATACTCAAGAAATTTGATATTAAGTTACTTATAGTAAAGTGGAGTGTAGGCCACTCCAGATTTTTTCATTTGAGGTTTAAAATAAGTTGTTTGCAAAAGGAAGTTTTAGCTTAACTGTTATGTTTTCTTTTTTCTTTTGTTCATATTCACTAGTATTTCAAAACATGGAAGAAATATATGTTCAAAGAAACTTATTTTTAACTCTTTGATTGGTATGGACTACTCCTTCGGGATTCACTCACATAGTGCAAAAAACGCAAAATTTACACTTTTACAGTTTTTTGAGATTCTCTGAGCTTAAATGATGACACAGAGAAAAATGTTGTCAGTTAAAATGGTAGAAATTCAAATTTATAATTGATTGTCTGATTTCAAGTTTAGGCTAAAGTCAACTTATTTTTTTATTTAGATATGAAATGTTATCATTTTAATAAACTGAAGAAAGATTATCCCAAGAAGGGGCTGAAATTGAAAAATGATTATTTTATTGCTTTCCCAGATCACGATTTGAATCTACTATCCAAATTTCGTGTCTCTCGTATCAAAAGTTTCCGCTCTGCGTTGATGAGTAGTCAGTCAGTTTTTAAACGTCTCTCTTTATATATAATTCAAACTAAAAAACCATAACACTTAGAAAACATTACAAAAATTCACTCTGATATTTCAACGTATCTTTTTCATCAGAAGAGGAGATATGACTCACTTGAGGAGCGAAACCACACTGTGGAACCCTGTGTTGTAGTCGGAGTAAAAGTTCTACTAACATAGACAGGGAGGGGAAAGGACAAAAAAAGTAACTAAAGAAAAAAAGCAAATAAATAAATAGAGCAAATAACCGCCTCCCTACATAGCAAGGTCTCGCTTCTATTGTTTTTGTTGGTTGTTGGATAACTTTTTTCTATTGATGATTACTGAAGTTTTCATGAGGTGTTGGTCTTGAGAAGTATCTTATTGCGGGTCCTGATCATACTGCATTTACATTAGTTTATTAATGATACTTTACACAAGATACTTCTCAGGAGTAACACCTCATGAAAACATTACTAATCATCAATAGAAGAAAGTTATCCAGGAAGCCGTAAGATACCACCAGAAACAATAGAAGCGAGACCTTGCTATGCAGAGAGGCCAATGTCCATTGCCAGTATCCGTGCATACTGAGGGAATGTGAGCCCCCCAAATATGTATCTAGTAGATAGAAATAACTCCACAAATGAGATGTACTAGTTATATGCCTTTTATTAAAGCCGGAGAAGAAAAGAACTTCAAGGACCTCCTACTCCACCCCAAAACAATTAATTCATTTGGGCATCAAATAGCCTATTAGAAATCAGATCCAGACAGCCATATATATATGATCAAACCACTATATGAAATGGGAAAAGAAGACTAAGATCTTTCAACCGTAACAAGCAGTTTTCGTCAGAATCAAAAACCCAACTAAAACACTAGATGCAGAAAACATCTGGTGAGGGGTTGATCATTGATTGCTATTTTACGTGTTCATGTGAAATCTTTATATATATATATACATGTATACATACATATATATATATATATATATATATATATATATATATATATATATATATATATATATAAAGATAAAAGTATCGACCGTGGAATAGAAACAAAACTAAAATTTATCGGGACTCGGTTAGTTCTTCAGGTTCAAATTAAACTCTCATTGCCAACGCTTCGGTTTTTATTTAAAACCGAAACGTTAAATATGAGAGTTTAATTTGAATCTGAAGAACTGACCAAGTCCCGATAAATTTTAGTTTTGTATATATATATATATATATATCTATTAGTATAGGTTGGCAGCAAATCTTCTTGAAGGCATATTTTGTTGAAATGTACCGCAGCATCGGCATCATTCTTAGAGCTACTTTATCATCATTACAAGTAGGGGTGACATTCTTATAGACGATCTTTTTTATAGCACGTTCATCTTGTCTATAATTAGCATGCATATATGCGCGGTAATATAGGCAAATATTAGTTCCTGAGAATGTAAGTTCCTGAGTATTCCTATAAGAATGTCACCCCTACTTGTAATGATAATAAAGTAGCTCTAAGAATTTATTATAAAAATTCCAAAACTAAACATCTTATCCTTCAGAATTCCCCTCATAACAATATCCCGGACCTTCAGAATAGCCACCTTGAGTACAAGTACAACTGTCATAAAGGGATCTGTGAAGCCCCTCCTACTTGTTACATAGGGTTTACTACGAACAAACTTTCCCGACGCCTGACCCTTCACCTCACAACAGGAGCCCCTAAAAAACATTCCAGAGAAGTACATAATATCCCCTTGACACGTGAAATGCTTGTGGACGGGACGTCTATCCTATGAAAAGAAAGAGATGTCCGCAGGCTAAATATATTAGAAGCTTTATATATCAAAGATTTAAATCCCTCAATTAATGGCCAGACATGCGATATGGGTGTAATACCAAGCATGAGAATTTTTGAAAGCAGTTACAAGATGAATAGGGATGCTAATTGATTGGCCTACGACAGGATGAAAAACTGTTTTATATTTAGTAACTTGTTTGGACCTGCTAACTTTTATTTATATTCATTAGTTTATTTCAAAATTGTTTACATTGTTTCATTGTTTTTTACAAATTTTGAAAAATGTAAGACCCAACCTGACGATGACTATGGAATAGTCGAAAGCTAGTTTGTAGATAATGGTCTTGTAAGTTATGATAAATTCTTTACCTGTGATGTGAGTTTTCAGTTGTATTAAAATTGTTGATATCTATTAAAGTGTTTCAAAAAAGTGTCTCAATGTTTGGACAACTTATTTGGGAATTACCACCTTCTATTCGTAAGACTGTCAGGAGACTGGAACAGCTTAGTTTGAAAGTCGTTAATGCGAAGCTGCGGTACATTTCAACAATATATATATATATTTGTAAAAGTTGGAAGCAGTCCTTCATTTAAACATATCTTGTTAAATAACGCTCCATATTGTTAAATAACGCCCCAATATGGGTCGTTATTAACAATATATATATATATATATATATATATATATATATATATATATAAAAGATTTCACATAAACACGTGAAATAACAATCAATGATCAAACCACAATAAGAAAATGGGAAAACAAGACTAAGGTCTTTCAACCGTAACAAGCGGTCTTCTTCAGAGTCAAAAACCCAACTGAAACACTAGATGCAGAGAACATCTACTACAAGAGTAAAAGGACTCAAAACTTGCTAGTTTCAAACCGTCCGAGAGTTGACGTCTCAGACCTCAATCACAGTCACCTAGTGTACCAATACACTTGTACCACAGGGAACTGTGCAGCCCTGCCCTCTAGGTACATTGGGATGACTAGGACGAAACTGTCAAGACGTCTGACTCTACATCTCACGACAGGAGCACCAAGGAACCATGCAGAAGAGGCACATGGTATTCCCCTGTCTAGGCAGAACCTGGTTGAGGGTACTAGCATCCTACATGTTAATAGCGATTTCAATAGACTTAAAATCTTAGAAGCTCTGTACATTAAAGACTTGTTACCTAGTTTAAATGTACAAAGTAATGACTTCAATGTAATTCCTAGTTTTAAGAATATAGATAATTTTTTTAAATTAGTAAGAAAAGAGGGCGATGACCGAGTTAGGTTGAGTTGAAGGGCCATAAGTTTTTTGTTGACCTGCACTCACCCCTACTCCACCCCCACCACCAACTTTCACTTCGACAGAAAGCAGTTTTCAGTTGGCATTTAAACGCCAAAGTAGTTAGTAATATGTATATTTAGTTAATATAAGTAGTTTAAGAACCTGATGATGACCCATGGGGCCGAAAGCTTGTTATCTTAGTTTAATCTAGTGTAGTGTTTAATTAAATATAGTTATCCCCAGTGAAGTGGTTATTTAGTGTTCTAGCCTTCTGAATGTCGTATGCTAGTTTGCTTTGGCAATTATCACCTTCTCAAAAGAAAATTGTAAGGAAAATAGAAGCTATAAGTAAGAAAATCGTGAATGCAGAATCTGCTATCAAATTCAATAACATGCTTGAAAGAGGACTTGCTACCGAAATACACTCATATATATATATATATATATATATATATATATATATATATATATCAATGATCAAATCACAATATGAAATAGGAAAACAAGACTAAGATCTTTCAACCGTAACAAGCGGTCTTCGTCAGAGTCAAAAACCCAACTGAAACACTAGATGCAGAAAACATCTGGTGAGGGGTTGAGAAGAGTAGGAGGAAAGAGTGGTATTTTAAAAGGGTGAAAGTGCACGAATGTCCAGAAAGGGATGTTTCGGGAAACAAAGGAGTACAGGAAGAAAGAGTAAAAAACTATCCGCTAGCTGTCAACCCTCTTAGAAGAGGCTATTGCCCTCGTAACAAAGGTATCAAGTTTGAAGAGACCGTTACTAATGTTTATAATATATGATCTATTAAATTTAATTCGAGACGATTCAATAATATTTCTTAACAACATCGAATTTTCATAGGTAATAAAGTTAGGTCCTGTCAAATCAATATGATGATTTTCATTGTTTATATGCAAGAATAAGGCGCTACTCTTTTACTGTCTACTTAAAGAAAACTATAATATATATATATATATATATATATATATATATATATATATAGACCACAAGAGGTGTGGATCTGTCTTGAGAAGTCGTTAATATCCGTCGATACATTACAAGTATTAAATGTTTGTGGAAGAGGAGTAATGGCATAAACATAGGAAAATCACAAGTAAAGTATCAGAATCAACAATCTTCAATTTATTCTCTAATATACTCTGATGGGTAGGACATCCCAAATATGAACTTTGTATATGGTTATTTAATGACTGTAGAGCATGGCTATAGAGAATATTAGCCCACCAAGGAAAAAAAAACTTATTCACCAGGATCTCTGTTAATATGAAAACAAAGTAACTAATTAAATGAAATATGGTCATATAATGAAATAATAAATGTATTAATTGTTTTGAGAATATTTATAAATCATAATTCGTTAACTATAATCTGATGTTAAGGAAGTTGTCAAGAAGTAAATATGTATGAAGAGGAAATTTTTTTTGCATGTATTATCTTAGCATAAAAAAAAAGTTAAATTTGTATATATAACCCAGACGTACTGTAATCCCACACAAAAACCCACATAAATACGTAGACTCGCACGAAGGCGGCACTCAACACACACACACACACACACATATATATAGATATATACATTATATATACACTCGTATGTACTGCATTATTCTCCATATGTTATCAATGTGTTTCATATGAAGTAATCTCTTAACAAAAAAAAAACAGAAAAAAATAGTTTTAGTCCTGAAATAGATTTTGTCGGTCATAATTTGAAAATTAATCTGCAGTTATTATCCATTGTAAATGAGAAATTATTTAATAATAATATCAATAACTTTTTTATTTTATCAATAAAAATTTTTATGTGCAAAAGACTATTTTGAATTAAAATCAGAAGTTGTTGTCTACTGATATATTAGTTAAGAATAATTTTGTTCTTTTTTTAAATATGATATGTACATTAAAGTAATATTTAAAGGACATCATTTATTTAAATTAACCATAAGAAAAATTTAACAGTAAATTTTCAAAGTTTCAATGGATAATTAATAAAAAATAACAATACATAAAGAGTAATCAGTAGTATTGTTTAAATTTGTGGTACCACAAAGGACTCTGTTCACAATATTTCATTTATACTTAAACATATAACATCGAATTCACTATTTAATTAATTTGTTAAAAAAAAATAAGTACTATCAAAACACGATTCCACAATATTGACTAAATAATAAACAAAAATCAAACTTATAGCTCTTATGACAATAACATTGCAAGGTTATTTTTGCATACGTAACACTATTTCATTGTTAAATCTTCAACAAAGTTGCCCATTGTCGTGCACTATTTTACAATGTTCTATTTATTGGTGTTCTATAAATGTTGAAAGCAGCTGCTCAGTCTGATTTCAGAGCTCAATGGTTCATATATCAACATGTTAAAATAGTTGAAAGGAAAATTCTAACTATTCCTGCATTCAACCTATCAAAATAAAATAGTTTCAAAACTGTCTATTAAACAAAAATAGAAAAATTACCAGAAAATCTTCAATTTTGATGCAGAATATATTTCTAAAACAAGCAATGAAAAAAACAAAAACTGAGTGGAAATACAAAAGATATCATCTTTTATTTCAGGCAATCTTGCACACAACAAAAAATCAAACACTTTCCTGAATTTTATTGATTACATCTTAAAATAGTATCTAAATTCATTAGTGCATTACCTTAAATACCACTAGAATTTTCATTGGCTTTAATTATTATATATATTAAATAAATTATGATTTTTTTTGAATAATGATAGTGAATATAATTATAAATTATTTTAAAAATCACACAGGAATAAATATTAATATTATTCATCTATGTAAAATGTACAACATTTTAATAGTTGTTTCATAATCATAAAAAAAATTCTAAATTGTTATAATAATATTATTTCTGTTATTGATTACATTATTGACAAATAATACTAAAAAAAGTTCTTTATGACAATACATAGATGTTTATCACAGTATATATTAATACAATACGAGGAACCATACACTGTGTGATAAAATTAATGCAGAAATTATACTATAATGAAAATATAACAATTGCACTGCTGCTTTTATCATATGGTCCCTTTCTGTAGAGCTATTAAGATTCCTTGCGATATTATGCACATAACGTTATTCGCAAAGAATATTGAAATTTACGTCAATCTGTAAACTCTATATGGAAATTAAATTAAATAGTCAAGACTTTTTTTTGGGTTTTGGTACTTTAATCAAAACTATGGTTGTTTTAGTTTAAAATTTTCACAATTTACAAATTGATAACCTAATTGAGAATATATATTGAATAAAAGAGTTATAATGAATACACTTATGGTTGTGGTCTGAATGATATGTCAAAAGAATTTTTGGTACTACCTGTTCACAAATCCGTTTAAGAGATTACTACCTCTGGGTTACTGTAACTTTCTGCTGAATTGGCAATCTCTTCTTGCTTTCCAATCAACATTTAATACAGTTAAAGTATTCAGTTCCTATATTTATCTTACTGTATAGAATGAAATATAAAGATTTTCTTTTCAGAAAAAAGTATATCTCAACAAAATTAATAAGTTATATTTGCGATTAGTATCAAATTTAGACACTGTCATTGAAAATTCTTTAAATTAAATAATAATTAATATAGATAAGTAATTTAGAATTTTTTCTCATTAAGGAATAATAGCATTTAACTGAATTGGGTAGAGGTTTGACAGAGTTAAAAGTTGAATTAATGTGGAGTGCCAAGACTGAATTAGTGGGGGACACTGAAGTGAACAGAGAGCACAAGAGCTGAGCCTACACTGAGCACGATGGTCTCCCTCCAACGTCTTGGCTATCGCCCAAACTATTTATGATTTGCCATTATTAAATATTGATAGAGCCTCTGCATTAGCTATAGTAACATTTAAACAATATTTTCTTTTTTAGAGGAAATACTTCTCACGACTTTTCTGTAAAACTGTGTGTATTAAAATTTGGAAAAAATTAAAACAATAAAACAAATATTTGCAAAGCTCAACTTAAATTAAATTAGAAATATTATGAAAAAAAAACAGTGTATTAGAAAAAAATATAATTTGTTATAAAATGCCCATTCTATTATAAATTCAGCCCTTCTGGGGGTAACTTACAGTACCCGTTTTTCCACATTCATTGAACATGGATAACTCATTAAAACTCATTTCAATGAAATCAATTGTTAAAAGTTTGTTTATTAAACGTAATTATTTTTATTAGGAGTTTTACGCAAGTTATGTTAGAGGGCTATTGATGACAGGTGAGTTAAAATCACACATTTTTTCTCATGAGGCTGCAGTTAAATATATTCATAATGAGTATTTAGCGTTGAACTAATTAGAGTTTTCACATTAGTTTTTTTAAAACTGAACCTCTCAATCACATCCTAGTATCACTGGCAACTAGGTGATTCCCCTACTAAACCCATGTTAGAGGTGGTTAGAGGTTAAATACTATTGCCTACATTAAACTCCAGATCAGCATTGAAACAGTACATCCGAGGTAAATCTAAATTTAGGAATTTACCTCATGTGCAATATGCTTCTATTATGTAATTCAGGGATTTTCCACATGTAGTGAAGGACCCTTCTCTTATAATGTAGTCAATGATTCAATTATGATTTTATAGGTGTTCGGTCTGGATTAGAACTACGCCTACCAAAACAAGGTTATAATATCAAAGATAAAATACAACCACTTTATCAATAATAGCAGTCACTTTATAAACCACAAATGTAAAATCTAAGCTGAGTTTTCTTATGAATGGTCACAGGTCGTCCGTCCATTGGTCAGTGCAGAAACCTACCCATAGCCATCCATGCAAGCTCCCATAGACTGGGATTTAATTTTTGATTCCGAGTTCAGGTCCTTAAACAAATCTCTGTTATTAATCTCCGTGTTAATCTAAGAGCTTCCGAAGAATCACATATTTGCATCCTGAAAGTTCGTTCTAACCCTGGCCTGAACCTAAACCATTAATGGTAATTATTTTTAATTTGTATTATTGCTTCTCTTTTTATTTCTTTTATGGTTATAGCTGTATTATTTTTTAACTATTTTATTCTTTGTTTACCAGTTATTTTTTTTAGTTATATAATTTTTTTTAGTTATTTATTTTGTTGTGAGTTGGCGATACTACTTATCACTAAGCCGTACGCGCTGCGTGGTTGGTTGCTGTTTGCCAGCCGAGCAGAACTCATCTTCTTCTCCTTCTCCTGTTGACGACGAGGTCGGAAATACTGAAATGAGTTGTATATTGTTTTTACGTATTCTTTTCTTTTAATAGTTTGATACACACACACACACACACACTATATATATATATATATATATATATATATATATATATATATATATATATATATATATAGTAGAGTTGGAGGACACTGGAGGCACAGACTCACTAGAGCGCCATGCAGCCTTTCAGTGAATGATGTTAATGCTCGTGTTTTGCAGATCTTGAACTTTGGTTTAAGTAATTTTATTTAGTGGGTTTAGTTTTTTAAATTTTGCTATTGTTTACATTAATTCAACTTGCCAGTGAATGATTTAGTTACTACTTGTGTTTTGTGTATCCTGAAATTTCAGTCAATTTAATTTTATTCAGTAAGTTTAGTTTAGAAATTTAAAATTTTTCTCTTATTTAACCCCGAAGATGGTCTACGATGACCGAAAGGTTGGTTTATAATTCTCATAATATATGAATTTTACTAATAGTTCTTTTGACGAACTTATTCATTTGACACCTGAAAAATGGAAAAAAGAAATGAGAAAATTGGAAAAGCTGTCCAAGAAATGCACAAGAAAGTAGAAATGTAGGAGTGAAGTTTTTAAGTGACACTTACTTGAGGTAACTCTGATGTGTCTCTATGAGAGACAATAGAAATGTAGTAGTAAGTTTTTAAGTGACACTTATCTTGAGGTAACTCTGATGTGTCTCTGATGACGAGACAATAGAAATGTAGGAGTGAGTTTTTAAGTGACACTTGCCTTGAGGTAACTCTGATGTGTCTCTAATGATGAGACAATAGAAATGTTGGAGTGAGTTTTTAAGTGACAATGGTCTTGAGGTAACTCTGATGTGTCTCTGATGACGAGACAATAGAAATGTAGGAGTGAGTTTTTGTGACCTCTTGTAAGTATCCTTCTTGTGAATTTAGTTTATTTAATTCATATAATTGTTTTAATTAATTACTTATATATATAGTTAAATATAAACAAAGAAACATAGAGAAATCAAAAGAACACACTTACAGTCTCTAATTTTCGGTTTGAACCGTCTTCAGGAGAGATAAGAGAGGGAAACCAAGCGCACTGGTTCAGAGACGGTTGGAGACCAACAGTGTTACCTCCAACAACATTGCCTCCAGGCAACACTGTTGGTCTCCAACCGTCTCTGAACCAGTGCGCTTGGTTTCCCTCTCTTATCTCTCCTGAAGACGGTTCAAACCGAAAATTAGAGACTGTAAGTGTGTTCTTTTGATTTCTCTATGTTTCTTTGTTTATATTTAACCATATTTGTCCGTTTTGGATCGTATTTCCAACGAAAAAAAGTGTATATATATATATATATATATTTATATCACAAACACACAACTAAGAACTAAGGTTGAAGACCCCAACCATCGCTTGGGGTTATGAGACGTTGGGTCTCCAACCGTCGCTTCACAAGTGCGCTTGGTGTCCCTTTCTCAACTCTCCTGATGACGGTTCACCCGAAAATTAGAAACAGTAAGTGTATTTGTTCATTAGTTCTGTCTTTGTGATTCATCGTGAAACGTTTGTTGTCCTTTTGGATCGTTTTCCTGTTTACAATACAATATATATATATGCTAAATGCCAGATTAGATATTGATAAAGACGAGCCAATCCCTGTTGCGTATTACTTTGGGCACTTCTTATTGGTTGTGGGTGTTTTTTCATTAAACACGTTTCTCCTTAGCACACTCCGTCTGCGTGGCCGCCTCAGCCTTCACTCCAGGAGAGGGCTCGCAGTCCCTACTTAATTTTCCAATAGAGTTGGATGAAGGTCTTGGCGTCCTGGCTTGGAAGTGTACCTCGTCGAACACGGTGTTTACTATGGGCTTGGTGGATTTCATTAGAAATGTTTACATTTGAAACCAACAACCAGTTTCTAATGAAATCCACCAAGCCCATTGTAAACACCGTGTTCGACGAGGTACACTTTCAAGCCAGGACGCCAAGACCTTCATCCAACTCTATTGGAAAATTAAGTAGGGACTGCGAGCCCTCTCCTGGAGTGAAGGCTGAGGCGGCCACGCAGACGGAGTGTGCTAAGGAGAAACGTGTTTAATGAAAAAACACCCACAACCAATAAGAAGTGCCCAAAGTAATACGCAACAGGGATTGGCTCGTCTTTATATATATATAATATATATATATATATATATATATATATATAGTGTCAATGAATACATATTGACTCTACACCTATCTGGGGAGGGAGTTAAAAAACAGGTGAAGAGTCTCAGAGAACAAAACTTCCAGACAGATCCTTGCCGAAGGGGTTATTGTGCTTCAGTACAACAGTAATGCTACGATTATAATACCTCAAGTTATGTAGATTAAGGACTAAACCCCTAATCTAAATACCCAAAACAGTCTTTAAATACAGTGCCTAGTATAAGAATTTTATAATGATTCTCTATACACTGATGCAATGACCCGCTGATGGTTCATCACTGAATCATGTAAAGAGAGTATAACCTGAAATATTTTTTTTCTTCCTAATTTTTACTGTACAGTAATTGTATTCTAAGGCCAAAAGCTAGTATATTAGATTAGTCTGTGATGTCCACAGTCATACCCGTGGACTGCTATACATCGTGTTGGTGCAAAGGGCATGTCTTGGCCAACTTAATTTGAATGTCACTACCAACCCAGCAAAAAATAGCAGGTGATTTAGAGACAATCAGCAAGAAGCCAGTCAATACAGGGGCTGTGAAATTTAATTTAGTACGTTTAAAAGAAGATTTGCAGACCAAATTACAATATATAGATAGCAAAAAATTGTATTTGAATTACATACTATTTAAGAACATGCAATACAATATTTTTTTTAATTTTTTCATTTATTTTATTTATAATTCATTTGAATTAATTATGCATTTCTGACGTGATGATTTAGTAGATTTGTATTACCGGATAGAATAACAACAAACACACTGTAGGGGCAATGACGTGAGTGAATCTTTAATTCAAAGTAATCATCCGATTTACGCAAGTCAACAATTGTTTAATAACATTAATTACTTTTTTTCACTCGTTTCAGGATAATTATTTATTAATAAAACAAAAATTTAGTTGTTTAATAAAATTTGATAACACATATGTATACTGATCTCTTATGAGGTAAGAAATTCAAATACTCTATATAAAGTTTAAACATTAAATTACTACGAAATTTAGAACAATATGCACAATTCAAGGTAATGTTTTATGATTTTTTTTTATAGGTGATCAATATTTTTAAAGAAAATCTTTTATCTGCTATGAACACGTAGACTCAACTGTTAAAAAACAACCAGGAACCATCATCACAGTCAGAAAATCCGGTAATCGATCAAATCCTTCTATTAGTTCAAAGTTCATTAGTTAAAGAGATCTACTCACAAATTATTAAAAACAAACCTTAAAATATTCATAGCATATATATATATATATATATATATATATATATATAGACACCAACAAAATAGCAACCTCGAGTCAGTGACAGCCTGAATGTGTTGTAGTGTTGTAGTGAATTTAATTAACCGATGAATCGAACTGGAAAACCTAAAATTTTGGAACCTCCAAGATTTGTAACCTCCTCGTTGTCTTGATGTTGTAAATTCATTATGTTAGCTATGTAATAATTCGCGACTAGATTGTTTGTAATAATTATTGTTAGTGTTTTTCTTTAAGTTAAGTTGTTTAATCGTCATATTGTAAATCCCTGAAGATGGTCAAAGTCACCGAAACGTTGGAATAATTTAATGTATAGTTTGTTTGTTTTTTTCTTTTTTTTTTTGTAGTTAGGTTTAGAGTGTATTATTCGATTACTACTATGGAGCTCAAGAATAAATCATTCGGAGAGTTAGTGTTTAGTTTACCTGAAGAGTTAAAAACCAAGCTTAGAAAACTGGAGAAATTAAATAAAAAACGAACGAAAATGAAGATCGGCATACTCTTTAATAAAACATGTCTAAATGAAGGTCTGCTCCCAAAATATACTAATATATATATATATATATATATATATATATATATATATATATAACATTCACAGAAAGAACACACATAAAAGAGATCACAGAAACTCACTACCATATTTCGACCACGCCATCGTCAGATAGAGAGATACAGAGGGAATATAGAGAATTCAGAGGGAATATACGAGTATAAAGACGAAATATAGTTGTGAGTTTCTATTATCTACTCTGTGTGTGTTCTTTTTGTGGATCTACTTTAATTAGTTCGTAGAGTCGTTTCATTTAATTGGCGTATACATACATTACAGTTAGGAGAAGCAAGATGTTCCAACAACAGGTCGCCAGAGGCGTCAGGTCGATATATTGAAGTTTATCAGTATAGATATATAGTATATTAAGCAGCAGTATAGACATTACCAGTATAAAACATCATTATTACCAATTTATGACCAAACTTTAAAACAATTTGAATTATTATAATTTAATGTGTAAAAAGTTTGGTTTCCATTTTAACATTATCTATGAAAGGGGTTAAACAATTTTAGAAGAATTATAAATAGTAAAAGAAATAAATATCTCAGATATATTTTAATGCATTGATGATTTAGGTCTGATGTAAAATTCATGAAATTTTTCTCTAAAATATCATCACATAAAGCAGGCCTAAAAGAACAGATATGACGATACCATCTGGTAGAGGCGCAAATCTCTGAGCACTACCCGCACTCAGACTACTCTGCAGTCGACGAGAGGACCAGCTATCCAGGGAAGCCTTCTTGACGCCTCAAAAAATACAGGTAATACCTCTTGAAACTATTTTGTTGGTCCTTATTAGTACTTAGATTTATATACAGTGAATGTTCATGTCAAAGGTCTAATAGGATAGTACAGAGCATAGCAAATGCTTCTTATCGTCACCATAACTGCTTTTACCGCAGTACATGACAAGCTTTACAGGTTGATTACCCAGTTAATAGTATATTAAATGGTTGATTAACTCCTGCGGACAAAGTTTTTAGCACGATAATTGTCAACTTTACATACTTAGCGACATGTATAGCAAACCCAGATAGTACAATCAATTATAGTCAACTGTAATTCAATCAGTGACACAAAAATATATCGCCTGTTTCTATGTAGATATAACTTTCTCATTTAAATGTAGTCTTAAGTTAAAAACTTCTTACATAATCGTAAGTGTATCTATATATAGATATCATGCTGTAGAAGTAAGCATCTACACTACTAGAAGTAAACCTCTGATACACTACTTTGCCATATCCACAACTAGCACCATTCCCAAATGGTCAATGGATTACAATAAAAATAAAAAAAAGAAGAAGTTGGTGAAAGTAACAGCATTAGATGTGATTAAGTATTGGCGTAAAATAAACAGGAAGGCGTCTTTCAAAACTTACTGCAAAATATCGGAAATTAGTTCTTACTAGGGGCCAGGTTAGCTCAGTGGTTAACATTCTCGCCTCTGGGTTGGTAGCCCGGGTTCGATCCCCACGTGGCCATCGATTTATTCACGCTGGAGGTGAATAAATCTGTGTATGTCGTTCTTCGGAGAGGACATTAAACCGTTGGTACCGAGCCTGTACGACGTCAGGTACTCGTTAAAGATATCTAGTTAGGCAAAGTTTAGGACTTCTAATGTAGAATCACCGATCAAACAAAAATCCGGTAAACAGTCGACGTTATCACCCGCTAGGGGATCAGTTTAAACAATAAAAAAGAATAGTTCTTATTAAGTCATAATTAGAGATGATGGTTTTGAGAAATGTTCAATTTAACCTTGCATGATCGAAAGATAAGGCCATTTTAAGATAAGAAAACGGATTTCATTGCAAACACATCAAACAATCAATTAACATATAACCAAATGAAAGAAATTAAATGCATTTTATATTTCATGCGTTCCCCTAAGAAACTTTTACAAGGGCGCTGTATTTAAGGTAGGTGGTCTGTCAATTTTTCAATCGGGTAAAACATGTAACACAGTTAAAACTACAATATAACTTTAACCCATAACAATAAAGGCTTACATCTTAATACTATTTTAAACTGAATTAATCATTCATTAATATTAGAGAATTTAGAGAATAATTGTAAGTTTTACCAATTTGATTTGAACTTTTTCTAACATATACATATTATACAAGCATAGAAGCACAAAAAGAAACTAAGTTCAAATAAGTTGAAATCCCACATTTTTTTTTATTCAAATCATTCTTCATAGTTAAAAGTATGACATTACAAAATAAAAAAAATTATGCATTTATTACAACACGGAGGAATCAAGAAACAAACAAAAACATAAGCGTCCGCTGCACACAATGAAGTCAAATTCTTAATCGACTACACAGTCATAATTCACATCTGGAGAGGCCTACACTCAACTTTACTATAAGTAACTTAATATCAAATTTCTTGAGTATATAACACATAACGTTTCATTTAAGCCTAACGTAAACATCTAAATGAGATATGATTATTAGTCTTTCATTCCTGAGGTAGTACAGATAGTAATTGAAGGACATATCAATATATAAGCTTATTTTTGTACATCACACAGCTGATGCAAATAACTTCATTAGTATAACTACAGCAGTAATAACATTTTTGAAAAACCAAAGTGAACATTTCTTGAAACGAAATATTCTTCTACAAGAGAACATGACTTTTGTTCAAATAGCCAGTGGATTTCTTACATCGTTTGCTTGACATCCTTCTACATTGAATATGAAAGTAAAATTTTCAAATTTAAAACAGGAAAATACCCTTTTTTTTCTCTGAAAACATCATAAACAGCGAAGAAAAAATGTTGCTTTAAGATGATTTATAATTAAAGATGTACGATAATTACATTTATTAATCTCTAAACGAAGGATTTCAATTTTGAATTATCTTTTATATTTTTGGTTTTTTACAGAATTATTATAATGGGAATTTTATGGCTTCTTAGTACTTAATAAGATCATTTTCCTTCTCCTTTGTCAAATAACATATATACGAATTTTTTCTGAGTGAGTGTTTTCATTTTCCTGCACAATATTATTCCTCTTACATCTCATATAAGTCAATAAACAATTTAAATTGATTCTTTATAAATATCAATTTTATCTCAGTGGATTCACTCAAAAAATTCTAAGTCAATTTAAACAATGCAAAAAAATATAAAAAATTCGACAAGTATAGCAGGTGATCTCTTAGTCTAGGATAAACAAACAGTTTTTATAGCGTTATTGCTCTTTTCCGTAATTGAAACTTCATGATTTTTTTTTTATAAATTGCTACTTTTTCGTTCCATTTTTGGTCAAATTTTCATTATTTTTTAATGAGCTGTTTAGCGTCAAAATAACATTTTCTGAAAACAGAAATCGTACTGTAACGCCCCTTTAGCGAATGTAATTTTGAAAAAAAATATCTCAACTCATTCTCCATATAATGTTCCATTTATAGGCAGAGTTTCATTTTGATCCGTCAAACAGTATGGCTTGTATCGCTCTCACAAGGTTTGAGATTGAATTATAAGTCAACATTTTTACATTTTATTGGAAAAAAAATATTTCCTGTTGTTTTAAAATTCTGAATATATTTTTCGTTTGTTGCATTTGTAACCTCAAAGATAATGTCAAAATTTCAAAACTCTAGGGTTATCAGTTTAGGAGAAACAAATGTTTTCGAAAAAACGGTTTTTGGCAAAAAAAGTGACTTTCCCATCAAGCATAATTCTTCCCAAATAATAGGGATCTTCTTCCCTATGAGGCCCATTTTTGTGTAAAATATCAACTTGATCCATCAAAGGTTCTGGACCGTAACGTGGTAACAAGCAATGCTAACACACTCACCAACCCACCCACCCACACACACACAGACATCATCGAAAAAACTTCATAAAACGACTTCTGGGACCTCAAAACATGTAATTCCGTCAAAATCTCGAGATCGAATTTTTTCACGATCACTATACTTTACTTATAGTAAAGTAAAAAACACCTTTAAGCTCGAAGGTTTCGTCTATATGTATAGCTAGCTTTCAGCAAATGAAAAGTACCAAGCTCTGAAGATGTCTAGTAACATAGACGAAACCTTGACCAAAAGGTGTTTTTTTTAAAAAAATATTGTTTATTGCTCGACTAAACCTCGATAAAGAAAAATAATATTGAATATTTGTGATCGAGATAGGAAAACTTTGAATTATATATATATCAAGTCTAAACCACATTGAGAAAATTAGAAAAATGACCAATATCTTTGAACCAATTCGCTCTAATTCAGGAGGGTGTGCTCTCCTGAATTCCTTAATGAAGAGATTAACAACATTAGGTTAATTGCCCTTTCATTAAAATACCCCTACACTTATATCGATTTAGCTTTGAAGGG
Source organism: Hermatobates lingyangjiaoensis (assembly GCA_026182355.1). Classification (NCBI taxonomy): domain Eukaryota; kingdom Metazoa; phylum Arthropoda; class Insecta; order Hemiptera; family Hermatobatidae; genus Hermatobates; species Hermatobates lingyangjiaoensis. Next base: position 1,235,729 of record JAPFBL010000084.1, read on the forward strand.
TGCTAAATAAACTTTCTCTAATACTTCAACTGAGCCCGGTATATTGTCAAATTCTATAGTTTTGCCATACCATGAATCATTGGACCCCCTTCCAAGATTAGCCAAACAACTTGATTTTAATATAGTGTTTTCTAATCGTAATAATCTGGGTAATATGTTAATAAAAAACTCTCCCAGCGAATTGGAGTCCGGTGGTATTTACAGAATTCCGTGCAAAAATTGCCATAAAATTTATATTGGTCAAACTGGTAAATCATTAAAGACACGTGTAAAACAACACCAATACAACGTAAGTAGACAGGAAAAAAGTAGTGCCTTGTTCTTGCATATGAAAGATGAAAATCATCATATTGATTGGACAGGAGCTATATTTATTACCTATGAAAAATCAATGTTGTTAAGAAATATTATTGAATCGTCTCTAATTAAATTTAATAGATCAAATATTATAAATATTAGTAACGGTCTTTTCAAACTTGATACTTTCGTTACGAGGGCAATAGTCTCTTCTAAGAGGGTTGACAGCTAGCGGATATTTTTTTTACTCTTTCTACTGTGCTCCTTTGTTTCCCCAAACATCCCTTTTTGGATATTAGTCCTTTCCTGCGCTTTCACCCTTTTAAAATACCACTCTTCCTTCCCACTCTCTTCTCAACCCTTCACCAGATGTTCTCTGCATCTAGTGTTTCAGTTGGGTTTTTGACTCTGACGAAGATCGCTTGTTACGGTTGAAAGATCTTAGTCTTGTTTTCCCATTTTCTTATTGTGGTTTGATCATTGATTGTTATTTCACGTGCTTATGTGCAATCTTTATATATATATATATATATATATATATATATATAGAGAGAGAGAGAGAGAGAGAGAGAGAGAGAGAGAGAGAGAGAGAGCACTTGAAGAATGCAGCAATGATCCAGATGGGTCAGCGGAAGTTTAAATTGACGATTCACATACAATAGAAAAGCTATTCACAATCTCTGATTTTCTCCTAATGACAGTTCCACCAAAAACTGAAGATCAGAAGTGTTTTTCTATCATACGTAAGTAATAGTACGTAATCTCGAGTTTATGAATGAATATATATGTAAGTTTTTTTACTGAACTTTATAAATATATTATTAATTTAAATCCACATAAGCTTCTGCAATGGCTATTATCATGCTTATTGCTTACAGTTTCCATACTACTTTTCAATGGATGGCAGTAATTGAAAGTTAGTTGGCCAGAGCCAACACTGCACTTTACACAGTGCGTTATATTATCAAGGTAGCATAGTACTACAGTGGAACAGTAGCATATATAATAAAGTAAATTAATACATGAAGCGCAATAAATGGAGCACCAAAACCCACATTAAAATGCCCGAAATAGTGATTATACTTTAGTGTTCAGATATAAGAATTTTACGATTGATTTTAAGCTAGTTAGATAATCAGAACATAGTCCAAGTACTAGGACAAGCTGAGAGGTCGTAACTCAATCAGGTAACGTTTATGACCAACCCACTCAAACCACAACCTACCCCTAGTTTCCCATGCCCAGTAGGGTCAGTTACTTGTAAACTTTACCTAGACCACTGCATATTTATTAAGTTTACTTTTTTTTGAAATTTAAATAAAATTAAATTTAAATAGCGTTAGTTAACAGTCTGATGGATGGTTTAAGAATGCCGAAAGCTTGTCTTTAGTGTTAATTATTATAGTTGTTTACTTTTTTCGTTTCATGTTAACAATTTAATTTTCTGTTGAGATTTGAGTTCATTAGAGCCAACACCAAATCCCTTTGACTACTGTGTAAATTGTATGCCACTGGACTACCTATGAAATTACTGCTAACCCATCGAAAATTGGAGGCAAAATGTAAGAAGATAAACAATGCAGAAGCTGTTGAGAAAATTAAATCATTATGTTTAAGAGAAGATCGTAGACAACTTATACACACATGTATAAACAAGATTTCAAAATAAACAAGTAAAATTTTGGTAGAGAAACTTTAACTTAGTCAAAAGATCATAGTCCCAGTTTAGACCATTATTTCCTATTGTAGTTTATACGATTATATATATATCAACTTGATTCACAGAAAGAACACACCTAATGAGATCACAGAAACTCAATAGTACGACTATGACGAAAACTGCTTATTACGGTTGAAATATCTTAGTTTTTTTTTTCTTTTCTTATTGTCATTTGAACATTGATTGTTGTTTCACGTGTTTATTTTATATATATATAAAAAGGGACAGTCCAGAAGACACACGTCAAATTATACAGGAAGAACACTGAAAGAACTATACAACTCTCTGCTAAGTTTCGACCTCCTCTCCATTTGCAGTAGAAATGACCACCCCTCCTGGCTATCAGGCGAAGGCACTTCGTCGAAATGTAGAAGTGAGTTGTGCCAGTTTTCTTTATGTTTACTTTCTGCTTAATATGACATATATATATATATATATATCAACATATAAACATCATTATACAATTCTATAATCTTACTATTACTAACAGCCTTTTTCTGAGTCACTAACATGATTTTGATTCTGATTTCTTCCATTCTGTTTGTGACTCAATGGGGCAATATAATAACCCCATTTGAGAATGTCATAATGTTGTTTATAAGTTAATTTTCATTCTACGAATTGATTGTGATGTACTTATATTTAATCACCGAAATTTCTATATCAGATCTTAGTTAACTAACTCAAGGATAAGTGGGTGAGGTTGAAAATAATATTCAAAGTTTTCTACACAGAGTGAAAGTATTTAGAAATTATGAGAAATGATAACAGTATAATTCATCAAAAAATTTTGTTTTATTAATTTAATGTACAATGATATAAAATTATATACATAAGATATTGCAACAAAAATAATGCGTTTATACTACAAATATTGAAGCGTATACAAACTATAAGATATAAAAACGTTATACTATAAATATGTAGCTGATCAATATGAATACGTAGTGCTAAATATATGTGTAAATACTAATTAAAAACAAGAAAAGGACGTGAGGAAGTATTAAATGAAGCAGCAGAGAAGCTGATGTAGCTAAGAACATTAGATACCACCTGCTGTGTTCACTGCATCCCAACCAAGTCAACACAGAGTGGTACCCCTGTCCTCAGTCACTCTCGGTGGACACCGTCTCAAGGCCATGAGTCTTTCAACATCACGCTCCATTATAATTCTATTCAATTGCATAAATGTTGTTTTCCACATGACAATCATACAATACATAACCAGCAATTATTTAGATTGGAAATCTATTACATCATTTAGGTGAAACATTTAGTAATTTTGCCTTTGAATCATTTAAGACAGTTAAATTTCAAAATTAAGTATCTTAACTCTATTATAAAAAAAAAATATTGTTAAAATAATATATTTAATTGCATAAAATTTAAAAGAAAAAAACTCGTAGTAAACCTTTTGATGAAGCTTAGACGGCTTTGTATGTTCAAGTTGCGAGCTGCCGAGAGGAGTTCACTTATCAGTTCTTGAGGGTATATTTCTAAAATCAGTTCAGTGACTCTGGCAGCAGTATTTTTTCTTTCGCCATTGAAGATATGTCAAGTTAAGAAGTATTATATATATATATTCTAATTGTTAAGAGAATTGAATTGCTAAGAAACCTTCTTCGGGAATGAAAACTTTCAGAACCGTACATACATTCTTACCTTACCAAAAACCTACAATAGACAAACGTGTGTATAGACATACATACATACATACACCTCCAGTAGACAACATGCGCTCGCTCTCTTGTCTATATACATATTTAAAATCAAAGTAAAACAAATCAAAATGACTATAAAATAACAGAAAAATAACTTCTGGAAAACACCAAAAATCATCAAAACGACGAAAGTAAAACTAAACTAAATGTATGTTAGTTAATATTCTGAAATGTTTCATCAATATGGTAATTCTTTCACTAGGACTATAGTTTCCATTAGGACTATGCCAAAATATCTGTTTATGGCTGAGAAACAGTTGTATGAGTCACAGTTTTAATATTTCAAACCTATTGAAAAGTTTCAGACTCTATTCCTATTATATGTTAGTTAAGTTTATAAAATAGGAAAATATCAGAGTGAGTTAGACAAGAGCTGAACTGTGATAATGGAAGAGTTTCACAGAGAACTAATGTCGAGCAAATGTTTTAAGTTTTTGTACGATGAGCATACCATGATAAAACAAACTTCTGTTGTGTAACATTCCTTTCAGTTTTCTAGCTCATTCATTTTTCAACTTTGAAAAATTATATTCAAATGAACTTTTTTAAAACTGATAAATCAACTTTATCTCCTGTAACAATCAGTTTAAAAGAGTCAAATCTAACTTGTCGTCTGATTCAGTCTGTTTTAAAATCCCCAAACTTTTCTACCATTTTTAAAACATTTTATACAACCATAAAGAATATTTTAGATAAAGTATCTTTACAGAGTTGATTTGATACTTCAAATATATCATATAACTTTCGTTTAAGCTTAGAATGAAACTTTTATTTTCTTTCATTTCAAAATTGGCCATTTTAATTTATCTTAAAAATGACGATTGAATTCCAAGAAAAACAGAACAGAATTGTAATAAAATTTGCTCAAACAAACAAAAACATTATGAAAATTTAATTAAACTACAATTCTTGAATTAATATACTTTTGATTATGTAATCGAAAATTGTTTGACGGAATGTGGTTTTATTATTAAAAACGTACTTTCTTCATTCTCTTTTTCTTTATATGGCTAAAACTTCAAAAAGGATTCTATACTATCATAGTAAATTACCAAGAAATTTAAGGATATTGATACAACTGGAGTCATAGTGAGAACTTTATTGCAAAATGACTATATAAATACAGAACAGTATAACAAATTGACACGATAAGGATTGTCATTCAAACAAACTGATGATAATTTGGTTTCAAAGTTGCATAGTAACCCCGCAACCGACAATTATCACAGCACAATCAACTTCATTTTTCTAAACATAAGCGCCTCTGGGGAAAGTATCAGGTACATTTGTGTAGAGCCTCTTTGACTGAAATAAGATGTGTGGAAATGAAGAAGGTAGTTGGATTGTCGACCGTGCCAGGCACCAGCGCTGACCTTGACCGCTATCCCCTCCCAAGACTCGCCCACTCTATATAAAGATCTCACAACCCCTTCTTCAGCGCATTTCACTTATGAACCACAGATGACTAGTGTAGTTGAATGCTCGTTTATTTTGTGTTAAATTAATATCATTTTATGTATTTGCACAGTTCTTTCCAATAAAGTTCTTTCTATTGGCCTTGTTATATCAATCTCATTTCTGAATTTTTTAGTAATTTACCATGAGACTATGGAAAATTCGTTCGAAGCTTAAAAGGTATAAACAATAAGTTGTGAATAAATAAGCTATTGTGATTATTGATAACACCAACCCAGAAGTTGCGCGGAAACTTATACCAACATGTATGTTGGGTTTTTGACTCTAACGAAGACCACTTGTTTCGGTTGAAAGATCTTAGTCTTGTTTTCCCATTTTCTTATTGTGATTTGATCATTGATTGTTATTTCACGTGTTTATGTGAAATCTTTTTATGTATGTATGCAAGTATCGCCACAATGTCAATAGAACAATGTTTTAAGCTTTCAACGGCTCGTCACCAAAGAACTTTCTTTAGGCAACAAATAATTAAAAGACTTTAGAATTTATATTTTTCTATAAACATTGTGGTGATTTCTTTGATCATACAATCATATGAATTTGTTGTTACTCTGTGTCTGTATACGTATAAGTAACTATCCACGAAAGCATCACGTCGAATTGCATAGAAATAACTCACACAACGTACTTTTATACTTCGACTCTCATAATCATCAGAGGGTAGAAGTGGCCCAATCGGTCGTTAAGGAAAGGCTCATCAACGTCTAAACCACATAAGAAATTCAGATATATATATATATTTAATACCGATTAGACATTAACAATTCTTCATAAATTAATGTAAACGAATCAAATACCATAAACATTATGAATGGTTTATCCAAAACAGACTCAGTATGAACGAGATCTATAACCTTGTCTACCAGGGTTGAGGACTAGTAAATAGTGTTTTACACATTCACCCTCAAATCCCTTTTTTACCCTAATTTATCCAGTATTTTATTCTCATTGTTGCCCTTAAAAAACTCAGCACACCAGATGTCCGATTTCACTTGTTTCAGTTTGAGTGTGATTCTCACGAAGAACAGTTGTGGTAGTTGAAAGATCTTAGCCTTATTCCTCAATTTCTTATTGTGGTTTAGTCATTGATACAGTTGGCGCTTTAAATTGGATACCACCAATCATTAAATAAGTTTTGATAAAGGAAGTGTCATTCTAATTTTATCTGATTTCACGTACAGTACATTCCAATGAGATTTGTTTTGTTTCTTTTGTGGTATATACATTTTTTATAATCTTGCTTTGATTTTCCTTTCTATCGACATGCTTTTATCAGACATGTCTGGCTTTATCAGGATATTTTTCAGAATATGTTCACTTATTCACCATATTCTGATGATGACTGTAGACCTGATGAAACATGTTTATAGAAAAGAAATGAAAACATCAGAATAATGCTTCATAACATAAACAACAAAAGCACAACATGAAATTTTAAAATGAGAATATGACCTTTTGACCAGCAGTAATATTCGTTAAAGTTATGAACAGAATAAGAAACTAGTGAAAGTTAAACATGTTTGGAGCAAAAGGGTATTCATAAATTAAAAGAAGTATTTTAAAAGTAATAAATGGCACAAAGAAAATTTGTACAGGACTGGGTAAACAAAGGATGTCCGAACAAATGACACATTATGTATATTACTCACTCCTTAACATATCCCCCTCCGTCATCTTACACGGATAAAAATTGAAAAAATGTTCTTCAATTTATTGAAAGAATTCTCTCTAAATATCTAATGCAGTCCCGTCATATTATGAGGCGTTAGACCCATAAAATATAAATAAGATCTAGTAGTTTTTAGAAAAGGTCTGTGTAAATGTCATAAAATATAACTGGCAAGTACTTAAAATTGGGCGTTAAACAGCATGCACATTCAGTCAGCATTAATCAATTATACAATTTTTTTTTTGTATAAACAAAATGTGAAATATTAAATATTATATTATATTATAAATATAATATTATATAAATATAACATTTATATAATATTATATTATAAATATAATATTATATAAATATAATATTTATATTATATTAATTATAAATATTTAATAGCATATATATATAGTATATAATATAATATAATAGCCTTATTTTTTGCATATAAATAATGATAAACATTATGTACAGTTAACTGAAATTAAAATTATCACTATAAAAAATCGATATTGGTTCCAAATATTAAGGGATTTAATTAATTAAATTTAATACTTTAAACATCAAATTATATTTATTAGTAACCTTAGGAAAAGCCTCGTCTAAGAAGTTTACATCATGTTGGGCACTAGCCTTTTTACCCTTTTCGTTATTTTTGTATTAACATTAAAATACCTCTCACCACTTTTTCCAAACAGTTGTTTTCTTTTTCCTGTTTCATTTCATTATCGGTAATAATTCTTCTTAATTAGCGATCTAGAAATACGAATGAAATTGATTAATGTACATAGAAAATACGTTAGGTTGCAGTAGCAATCCCACACACATAGGCTAAACATTGGCTCTTTGTGATACCACACAATGAAGATTGATTCTATAGTGGGAGTCCTAAATTTTGCCTAAGTCAAGTTTATTTAGAGTAGGGATCTTTAACGAGTTCCTGACATCGTACAGGCTCCGGGACCAAAGGCTTAACGACGTGTTCAGTCGGATCTATCAGTCCAGAGGTAATACAGAAAATAATGTACTGCCGCTAATTTAAAATAACACATCTATAACATTATTTTCCTGTTTGCTTTATAAAATGGCTTTTATTGATTTCATTTCATTATATGAATGAAATCAATGAATCAATAAAATTGATTTTTATTGATACGAATGTATTTGTAATAAGTTAAAGTTTAATTTTCCCAAAATACACAACAACTACCGTCTTTTTCCGAAAATAAGACACTGTCTTACTTTATTTTTAGGTCATAATCCGTGCTAGGGCTTATTATCGGGGGAGGGCTTCAAGTACATTAAGTAGATTTACATATTTTTGTTTAATATCTATTTTTATACAGAAATTTAAATTTATTCGATTACAGTCATGTCACCTGCTGGAACATTGACATAATTTATCAAAATTTTGAATCCCGTTCTGATTTTCCTCCAAATCTATTTCCTGTAGAATCATTGGTCTGAATCTCTCATGTCTTGCAATACAGCTGTGGTTAATTAATACTTCTTGTCTAAGTAGCCGCCTTGAAACAAACTTTAGAAGTAAACAAGGAATTTCTTGGAATATTTTTTTCCAAAGAATTCTCTGAAATATTACTACAACTAGAGATACCTACTACATTCAACAGCAATTTTTTAACGAATTATATTGTTTACATCAGGCATGGGCAACTGTTTGTCACCTGCGGGCCGCACTTTACTATTTTCGAGTGGGCGAGGGCCGCATGATGATACACATATGCAAGAAATATTACTTTTCCATACATACTTTTTTTTCACTTTGTTTTTATTTGTTTTACTGTCGCAGGCCTGATTTTCTTTTTTTATTCATTATTTTACTTTCTTTATTTCTTTATAAATGTTCAAATGACATAAATTCTCTCATCATTCTTTTATAAATTCTCCATCACTGCAGGTTTTCGAATACTTAGCAATTTTTTCTGCAACAATGTAACTGGCTTGCACAATATCATTATTCTTATTCTGTTTCTTAACAAAAAACGTTTTCTGTCCTATCAAGGCTTTTCTCAGTTTTTCAACTTTTTCTTCTCTTGGTCGACCAGTAAGATTGTGATATGAAGGATGTTTTGTCAAGTAGTCTTTTCAAATTATACTCCTTCAATACACTAATTACATCTGAACAAACTGGTAATTTGTTACCGAGGCACACTGGTTTCTCTTTCCATATCACAAAAAAATAGTCTATCGTCCACTTATCTTGAAACACACGACCTTCATCAATTACCTTTCTTTTCTTCGACATACTTGGGGTTCAAATATTTCAAAAAATGTATTCTTGGCTGTGTGGATACAAGGAGAACTATGCTCTTCATGGGTTGATAGAAATGGAATGAATGACAATAATGATTTGCTCCCTTTTATATGGAAACACAAGACAAAAAGTGAAAGCATACGGACTAATCCCCAGTAAATCTCCAAACTGACCGACAGACTATTAACTAGGATTAAGATTCTGGTTAAAAGGGGGGTAAGATAAATATCTTTTCCCAGTGGGATTTCTGCGGTTAAATTGATTTTCCAGGCCCGATAATCCCCCTTGGGATAACCTTCGACTGAGAAAGGAATTTTGAAGACGAAGGCTGGGCATTTACTAATTTGAGTTTTTTTGTTTTTTGTTTTTTAAGAAACCTAAAAGGCTCCGCGGGCCGCATCTCAACACGTCGCGGGCCGCAGGTTGCCCATGCCTGGTTTACATTATCTTAACTAGGGCCTATTTTCAGGTGACGGCTTATAATCCAAAACGTCCCGAAAATCACGCTAGGGCTTATTTTCGGGGGATGTCTTATTTTTGGAAAAAGACGATATGTTCATCAATATTATGTCAACCTATTACAAATTATTTCATAGTGAAGTTACCCAAAAATAGGATTTTCAAATACATGGTAGAGAAAAGTTTCATCCACAGTTGGGTCTTGACTTTCAAAACTTAGTTGAAAGGGAAAAGTTCATACTTTTCATCATCACAAGAAGAAAAATCACAAACATTCATCACAAATGTTCACTTTTAAAACTTGTTCATGTAGATGACTAATATTCCATTTTTTTTTTTTTTTTTTTTGTAAATTTCAATGAACAATGTCATCATATCGAATTTGAACAATACAGCACCACTTAAGCGATGACACGAACGTTAGGTGGTATGAGTAATGGTACAAGTCCGTTGAAGGTAATTTCAGCTATTATTATAAACCTCTGTATGTGATTTAATTGAAAAAGAGTTAAGGCACGTTTGGTATGACCTTCACGCTAGGTACCCTCGCAGCATGCATATCTTTTTGCAAGTCCTTCCAAAAAAGGTATGACCTTATACCGTGAAAAGTAATACTAGTCAATGCATATCTAGAAAAACTTTCTTTAATCATTCTAAAATTATAAATTCATTTTAATTTTATACCATAATAGAATACTACTATTCTCACTGCCTTATATTTCTCCATGTACTACCCATTAAAATAAATTTTCATGTTAACAATAATAATTTCATTATTTCTTATTCCCAATCTCCTTGTTAACATCATTTGTTGCCATTGTCTTCAGTAATCTATTCTTACTTGGTGTCCCTTTTTCTACATTTACAATTAAAATGCATGCTATGAATAATTCAGAATTAAATAAGTTCTATGTATTAAATAAAATAAAATAAATGTAATAAATTAAATATGTATAATTCGGAATTCATAATTAATGAAGCCAAAAAAAAAAGAATTTTTAATGGTTTGCTAAGTACCAAATTTATCCTAAAGTTGGTGCAAGTACAAAGCAGTTATATAATATGATAATTTAAAACTTAATTTCATCTTTGAATTTGGATGTTAGTTATAAAATTTATGAATACCAAATATCAGAGAAAGCACACAAAAGCTCTAATAAAGATGACTGATACATTTCGACGTTTGTCAACTTGATATTAGTGTTACGCTACTTCTTTTCCTGATGATCAGGAATATCACAAATCAGGAAATACTTCTGCTTGTAAAATTCATAAAGTTATCTTTTTCTTAAGTAACGTTTTCTTAAGTTATTTTCTTAAGTAACAATCCATTTTTTTACACTGTTTTTATGTAGGATGTTGATATGTGATTTCTTATTATTCTTTGTTTGTAGGCCTATGAATAAGGTTTTAAAATAAAACCGAAACGTCGGCAACGAGAGTTTGATTTTTAAAAGCAGAAAATTGATCTAATTCTGATTATATAATACACCTATTCTATTAAACAGTTGATACATTATTTGAATTTCTATATATATATATATATAAAGCATGCGTGACTATTAGGAATATTATAATATAATGGTAATGTCCCTAGTATTTGAAGCTTGTTGAATTAAGATCATTTTAAGTAAGGACTTCAGACCAGACTCAGGTCTAGGTAAACTTCAGTATTCCTAAATGTTGTTATAGTCCAATATGAAAAATTAAGTTCTTAAACACCGAAGCATTTAGAACAAAAGAATGTTTTCTTTCGTTACCCACCTTGTCTCTCATATCCTAAATAATTGAATAGAGCTTTAGAGGAATTAAATGAATAATTATAGTCTATTATTATCTCTGTGTGACAATATCTTATAGAAAATTATAGCAAAAATCTACCCTGTATAACTTTTATAATAGAGAAGATTACTTGAGTTGATTTTTTTATATTTAGTGGTAGTACATAAGAGATGTATTATTGAATAATATAATAAGGTTATATCTTGATTTATTTTCACATGGAGGAAGATATGCGGAATAATTAACAAAACCCTTAAAAAGTCAACCATAAAACAGATTGAAATAGAAAACTGCTTTTGGAAGTATTATTCCTAACTGATAATTCCCCAACATGACTGAGATTGTTGTAATACAGAAGTGAGTTATGTTTGTGTCTACTTTTGTATATATATAAAGCATGCGTGACTATTAAGAATATTATATTAAAGTCTTGTAGTTTGAGCAAAGAAAGCAACTCCGAAATGCCTGCAATAGAAAATAATAAGAAGCATTTGAATAATATTTCCTTGGAAGTATCAAGCAATTAATAAGTTCTAAGAATAGAATACGATCACCAGAAAGGAGCTTTTCTAAACATTTATTACTAAATTCAACACTCCGTAAGTGGCACAGAGTGCACTCTAATTCCACTTGTTGCATTCCTACAATGACCTTTAAGTTGGTGAAATGAAAGAAAAGAGAAGGAAGTCAGTACTTATTACTTGTCAGCGCAATATAACATACATTTATTATCACTACAATAGTATGGAGTATGGCTTCAAAATCGAACTGAACTTTCGACTGTTTTCATGGAATAGAAGTAACATAAAAAGAGTGCTACAAACAGGTAAAGGGAGAGAAGTGATGCCATGCTACCCATCCCACCCGACTCGCATTTAGATAGTAAAGTTGATATTTCATAATGTATGAATGAGTTTAATGCAGAGACCAGCAGAACACTCCAATCATTTTCTAATATTAGTTGGAAGTATAAAGAAGAGCTGCACCAAAATGGACCTGTAATGGAAAGGTATTCACCAGAATACCCCATAAGTACAGATAATTTTGACAGAAAAAACTATAGACGACAACAGATTAACCCTATGGTTATAAATATATTCTTGGAGACTTACAGACACCAATAGAAGTGTGTATTACCTATGACACACTGCCCCTCTCCCTGAAAAAGAAATCCTGGTTGTATCACTGAATGAAATGGTTATAATATAAGATACTTCAAATTAATATTCAAAAGTTTGAATCTAATTATAAATGTTCCAACGAAAACTGTTAAACTAACATATATCTTTAAAACAAAGAAATCTGAAATAAGAAAATCATTCATTTCAAACAATCTTCCAAAAAATCTTCAAACAAATGTTTCACAAATACAAAACTATTTTATATCTTTTCTATCATAATAACGTGTACATACCCTAGAAGAGAGGTTTGACGGAACTAGAACTAACTAATACATATTTTCCTAAGAAATCCTTATATCCTAATATAACCTATCCTTCCTAATTCAGTACCTTGAAAACAAATGCTGAAAACAAGATGCGGATCTTAATAAGTAAGCTGTAGTGGTGATAACAAAATTCATTCGAAATGATATCCTTTTTTCTATCCAAAAATGATATAATATTAGGTACCTCAATGGAGGCTGTAAGGGATCATAGGCCACTCACTTATTTGGGGTCAATCCTCTGATTCCTAAGCGCTTAACTTCCACGTACCACTGTCGCTAGTCATATTCTGGCCAGTAATCATCTTCTAATCAATCCTCTTTGGACGTATACACAAATTCAGAAGGCTATACTTACTGCAAACTGAGCCACTACCTTGGCTCCTTACCCAGGACAAGATCAACTATGAACATTTTGTTCAGCGTCACTGTACGAGAATCCCTTCAGAAGAACAAATGATAGCTAAAGCAAATGGTGCCTACTTCTACTAGTATGGTTGACTCTGTTTATAAGGGGATTTTAGAACACTGGTACTCAGGTATATGGGTTGTCTTCTGTTATTGATCCGAGGCAAAGGACAATTCAAGATAACTAAGGGCATCTAATCGTTGAAGCCTCTCAATACACAGTAGTCTCACAGGCCACAGCATGTGATATACTTTGTATCCAATAGATCGTGCCTAATCAAAACCTTACGAATTCTACAGCCTAGTGCTTCTGACTTATCACAACGATACAATGACCAAACAATCATTCGAGAAGCCCTACTCAATCTTGATAAAGATCATCTCAAAGCCATCAAATGAAGATGCATTTATTTTTTCCATAAACTATTAGATCTTGCCATAAATGTTATGGGAAGTTATTTCTACGTAAAAGCATGATAAAAAGAATAACTGTTGTAAGGTTTATTCAAGGTTTTTGTTATCTTTCTTAAGTGATAGTATAACATTCATTTTCAGTAAAACGAACTTCTTGTTTTTTTGAGATCAAGAAGTACAGCATATAGGAGAAAGCATCATTCCGTTGTTTATTTTTTAATGAACAATTATTTTTCTAACTTAGGAAAAGATAGAGGGAATTTATATTATATGATTTCCTTTGACTTATCATAAGCAGTAATAAATGCCAGGAGAGATTTAAGGATTTTATCCAAACCTATGTGACAAAAAAGATAATTCCCTTTAATGTTGTTATTGCAGTCATTGCAGGGAAGACACTAGTTTATTGATTCTGAAAGTTTGCCAATTTTAAAATATAGATTCATTTAAACATTTTTTCCAACATAATTTTTCACTTAACCAGTTTTTTACACTGATTACTGTTACTCAAATTAATATGAGGATAGAAACAAAACAATCTGAGTATTTAGGCTGGTAAAACTCAATGAACAGATAGATAATTCTGTGGAGCTTCGGCACAATAAACTGTTCAAGTCAAACAATGATCACTTTTCTATAATATTAATCATATTAGGCCATAAACATTTTGTATAAACTAGTAAATGTCTTACTAAAATTTTTAAATTATTAGTGAAGTTATAAGAACAGTTTTTTTTATTTCTAATAAAAGAGCGCTGAACGGTGATACTCCAAAGGGAGTATCGACCCACTCCCAGTTCATATCAACAGGTTGCTTCAACATGGAAAGCCCTAAATATGGTAATATTGCCTTACTCGAGTTTATTGAAGTAAGGATTTTTAAATGAGTGAATTTTCACAGGCTTGGTCCTGCACACTCTGCATCCTTTCCGAAGGATGACAACCTTTTCTATCTTCCTTATAAAAAATCTGGGGTAATTTTCTGTATTCGAACGCCAAAATTCAGCACTAGCAAGAAGAACGCCGCTACTAGACCACATAAGCCACTATTACAATACTTATCAAATTACTACTTACTATGAGTAAACATTTAGGACTGAATTTTGAAAATACGTATATAAAAGAAATACAGCGAATTGGATATACACACAGATCGGAGGCAACATTTAAATAAAATACAAAATTGCTTTATTCAAAAACTTCTGAACACTTGGTTAACTATAACCAAGTCTTAGAAGGTATTCAGACTCTACAATGGTGAAGTAGGAATTTTAGCTAAAACTCATTTTGAAATATATAATAAGAATCGAACTTATTATTCGTACAGTATTTATTTTATAAAATATTTAAATATTTCATATAAAATTTTGCACAATTTCTTTATATATAACTACTGATGTACTATAAGAAATTTACGAGTAATGATGGGTTTATATTTTAATCATATATTTAGATCTCTGTGGACTGTAGATTTTATTTGAAACTAAATTAAATATCTAATAAAAATACATGTTTCTATTTTGCTATCTTTCATATTTGAGTCTCATATTTTCAACTATTCGATATACTTCTTTCATTTATAAGAAATTTATATAGTTTTCTTTCATCATCATTATCCTCCACTATTATCAATTTATAAAATTACGTCTGCAAACATTGGAGTAACAGTACTCTAGTATACTTAGTGTGACTACCTTCCACCAAAGACTAGGCGATCTCATAGCAAATGACTCTAGGCCACAGTTGAAAGTTGAAAATTTTGCTCCCGCCATTCCTCTAAAAGAAGTAAAGTCGGCAAAATTCTTCAGCAGGAAAACAGGTCAAAGATATCTACACTAATTAACTTAAGTAGGGCAAAAGTTAGGAAATTTTACTTTAATTATCAATAAGAAAAGGAAAGCCATGAACAAAAAATACCTTAATTAGAAAATTCAAAAAATTCCTCTAGTAGTAGTTCAACCTATTTTTAAATGTCTGGTAATTTACATATTAAGCCATTTCTTTTCTAACATAAATAACAACCCAATTAATCAAGCCTTGAATGAATTAAATATTTTAAATATTTATGTCTTCAAACATATCACGCTTCACATATGAGTCAAGAGATGAAAATAAATGGGTTTGGAGATAAGAAGGAATGAGAAAGAGTGATAAAGGAATAAGAAGAGGGCTGTATATTCTATAGCACGATAATTATAGATCAGCAAATCTTACTGACTCTAATGTCAGTGTGTAATAATAGACTCTTAATGATATTTCAAATAAACCGATACCACTGTGTACGAGAATCATCCAGTACTGGTATGCGCTGGCAGCATTAAAACCCACTATTCTCATGCGTCTATATGATCAACATTTACAAAAGCATTTAGTAATGCCACTTGAGAAGTGATATCTGCGATTCGATATCTCTATTCAAGAAGTGTTAGACCAAGTGGACATCGCAGTCAAATCAAAGAAGTTTTTTTAGACAATGTTATAGATGAATTATTATCACATTTGCATGGTGCTAAAAGTTTAACTTCAGAGAATGTTGTCATTCTTATCCATTACAATGTAAGAATTCATAGTTCTGCAGACTTATTTATCTGACTTATTAATTATTTTCAGATTTTTATATTTTTATAAAATCGGGTAACTTTTTGGATGACTCAACTTAATGACAGGAGTTATCACTAAATTCCAGGAATGAACTGACAAGGGTGAATTAAAAAAAATGTATACAACTTATACAATATGAAAACTTGAAATTTACGTAGTGAGAATACAGATAGGCAGTATTCTATATTTAAAAAAAACTCAAACTACCATTTTTTTTAAATAAAACAACAGGTAACTTATCTCTTTACAATTTAAAATATGAATGTAATTTAAAATGTACTCGTATTTTAAGAAAAATGTAAGATGTATTTAACTAGAATTTCAGATATTGAACTGTTTTCATTTTTGTGCAAATACACTGATGTGCTCAAATTTATAGTAATGACAAAGAGGAATTATGATTATTTGGTTGTTAATGGGAGAATAGTGGTGTTTGTTACTGGAAATATGAAGAATAGTGAGTCATCTGACAGTGACAGCGAGCAGCAGAGTGTTACATAAAGATAGTTGAGGTAGGAGGGGACTGATTTGTGTGGAAGGAAGGACGAGAGGCCTCAAGGCAAGGCCAGCCGCCCACTGTTCGCCTCGCCCTCAGCACATCCAAATAATGGCTCAGTCTAAATAGCTCCAGCGCAATCACTTCTAATCTCCCACTAAACCTAGACTTGTCTTTCACATAAACCTAGTCAGTATTCAGACAAATACAGTCAAATCAGAAAAAGAAATACTTAATAATCATTAACAAAAATTTGTCATTTAAAAAAAAATTAAAAAAGGATTAAAAAAATACCATGTTATGATAAAATATTAAAAACTCATCAATAATTTTATGAATCGATATGTGAAGAATTGAGTTGAACTTCCATAAATCTGATATTACTTGAATAAGATAGTTTTGTCTGTCTGTAGTTTTTAGTTAATTGCACGTGTTCTTCCTATAATGGAGTACTAACATAAAACGTTAAACAGCCTCAATACTGTTATTGAAAGGTACTCTGCTTAGTGGAACACATAATAAAAACTGCAATTGTGCATAAAAGATTAGTATAGGAGAGTACCCAGAAATTCGTGATGTTTTCAAAATTTGTTTTTCCACATTATGCGGAAAAAAATTAATATATTTTTTAAATCAAATTACACGTATTCAATCACATTTACAATGTTTGTTCAATTTAGTTAATTAAAGCAAGGTTAGACATTTATTTAGAAAATTATATTTTTGATAACACGGTCTTAAAGGGTAGCCGAAGTGAAGAGCCTTATAATTGAAGAAGTTCGACAAGTGATTCTTCTCTTCTGATACTGGTTTTTTTTTTGAGTTTCAAACTGCCTCCTCTTATTAGCTTAAGTTTATAAAACTTCTTTCGTATGTACTATTATTGCTATAATCTCAAATACGAAAAATGATACTAACTAATATGATAAGCTCATATGCAAGATCAAAATTCCGTATTGCCATAATATTCTATAAAATACCCTTCTCTTGTTTCAAAGAACTGGTATAAAAAGAAAACTTTTAAAAAACAAAACCTTTACTTTTTTTTTTTTTTTTTAATAATACCAATTTTCATGAAATTACAAAAATATTGGGAGAATATCAAATAGCAAAATTTAACTCTATATAATCAGCAGAGCGGAAAAATTACTCTGGTATACAATAAATTGGATTTTTAGTTTTCACGACTACTCAAGAACTATGCAGTATTTCTTCTGTCCAGGAGAACAGTTTTTGTGGCATGTAATTGACGAAAGAGGCCTGCTTAGCACCAGGAGTGTTTTATATCAAATAAAATTATGATAAAATCATATAAATTTCATTACAAAATTATAACAAATAGCTACCTTATATTTCATATAAGTCAATAAATTATTTAAATTTTTCCATTATAAACATCAATTTTATTTCAGTGAATCACCCAAAAAATTTCTAAGTCAATGTAAACACAATGTAAATAAATATCAATAAATTCGACAAGTACAGCAGGTGATCCGTTAGTCTTGCTTAAACAATCAGTTTTTATAGCGTTATTGCCATTTGCTGTAATTGAAATTACGTGAATTATTTTTAATAACTTGCTAAATTTTTGGAAAATTTTCATGCATAGCCAGCTAACCCTTCGTTAGTTTTAAAAAGAACATTTCACATCGCCATACCTCTGAAAATCATTCATGCTGCACGGCAGGAGGTTAGGGCACGCACATTTCAACTTCCTCCACGCTAAGTGCTCATGATAAAGACGCAGTTTATTATGATTGATTATTTATTATCTTTGATTAGTAACTTGAGTGATTTTGGGAGACCATGAACAGATTAATTGGTTTCTAGTTATTTCTTATTCAAAAAATTCGTTTGATATACGAGAAATTCTTGTTACGAACAAGATCTGGGATCAAATTAATCTCATGTGTGTATGTGTATATGTGCATATGTGTGAATGTGTGTGTATGTGTGTATGCGAGTATGTACAGGTTCCACTGTAACTGCGGATCGCAGTCACATTAACAGTGGCAATATCTCTTTTAGATTACTTAAGATATTTATATAAATACATGAAAGGCTTTGTCTGTAAGTTGTTTAGAACTGACTAATTTCAAGTTATCATTACGTTTTATACATTAGAGAAATCGAATCCCCACGCTTAGTAAAATTTCTGTCTGTTTGTTTGCCCAAAAATTTTGTCACAAACAAACTCAACTACCGTAAGTCATAGCAAGCTCAAACTTTGACAATAGATTTGTGTATATCTAACTTAAAAGCAAAGATTTAAATGAATTAGAAATCAAAGCAGAAACAAATTTATGGACTTCTAAACTGTGTTTGGCTAGCTACACAAGTATACAGGTATATAACTAAAAATATACGGGCATTTTTACTGTAAAAAGTAGGTATTGTTAGTTGATTTTAATGTCGATTGCGTTTATCATTTCCTTGTATAAAAAAGGTTAGTCCTACCTCCCCGCGCACTAAATAAGAAGTATGCCTAGAATAATATCAAATTTGAGCGCAGTATCTAAAACTGCAAAACGTAAAAGAAACTCTAGATCTGTACTAATAATGATATTTTCTTCTATTCTATAATTTCTAATAATATTTTGGAATACCATATATTATCTACAAAAATAAGACAGGACATTACAAATGATATTTTAAATCATTTTTATAATTCTAAAGAAGAGAGACGACTTCAGGGTAGGTGGTGGTGAAACCAGTCAATGCTTGGATCAAGCATATGACTTCCTTCTCTGAGTTATACCAGTATAGCTCCACCACCGCGAAGCGTCATCCCATCATCATTTCTTTTCATCGTCTTCATCTAAAGAAGAAAGGTTCGGAATATGAATAATAATAATAAGTGGTTTGTTTTCTACTTGCAGTTTTTAACCCATAAAGCAGACAACCATATTTGTTTACTGGATGAAATAAATAAACGTCTATATTATTATATCAAAGTAAACTGTCGAGAAGGACAATTCATTAAGTAGCAGAGAATTTATATTTGAACTTAGTTCTGCACTTTAACATAGGTCGTCATCAGGAGAAGAAGAGCCAAGTTAAGTAGAGAGCAAGGAATTTATATATGTTGTAAACAAATATATTGTTATAACAAATTACTAATATCATGATCACTCGAATGGAATTAAAGTGTCGCGGATTACAGAAGGACTTTAGTTGAGCGGTGTGCAGTGGTGGTGCTATGTGTGCATATGTGTACATGGGCCCCACTTAGTGAGATATTGAGGCAATAGTTTGAAACGTTACTTGAAATAATCGCAGAGAAACAAACACACACTCACTTGTCTGTTGCCATCCACGCCAGTACTCATCGTCTCTCCTTCAGTGACTGCTAAGTCCCCATTCTGAAACACATACCTTTCAATTATAGATGTAAAACATTAAGGGCACCTCAGGAAGCCCACATTTTGTTACTTAGGGCTCCCTTCATACCTGGTCTAAGACAAAAGTGTGAATGATTTATTTGTATTTTTTAAATTATTAGTATTAAAAACTATTGATTTTTTTTTAAATAATAAAAACTTAGTTTTTTTTAACTATATTCATCTTTTGTCACTTCAATCTTCGGTCATGAGATTTTCAGTTATCTGTTTCGTAAATGTGCCACACTGTACTCAATGGAGAGGTGCACACTCTGTTGTGTGAAAAGTAAAACAAAAGGGAATTTAGACCAAATCTACTTTCCCTTTAATTCCCGAAAAACGTTGGCAATATTTCTTTTAAGTTTTAAATTTTTTTTAAATACTTAAGTTTTTAATTTTTGAATCTAAATTTCAAAGAAAAACATTAGTTTTATAATTTACAACAGCTTGTTTTTCTTTTTTCCCAAAAATTTGCACAAAAAAAATGTGAAAAGTTTACAAAGTAACGAATAATTTATATTATTATAAATTATAAATAATTGATTTCAAACAAAAAATTTATGATTAAAAACGTTTTTGGTAGTAAACAATTTGATAATAAAATATCGGGCAATTTTTATTTAAGTTGTTTTTGTTGGAAAAATGGTGTTTAATCATTTTTGGAAAAAAGGAATATTATATTTATTAAAAATTTAAATAATATAAAATTTACCAATTAAAATAAAATAAAAGAAAACCCTAGAATGACAAAAATATTTCTTTAACATAAAATTTCCTTAAATTTAAAAACATATTTTTTTACCAAAGAAGGACTTAAAGATTTAATCTTTTTTATTCTAGGGGGATCATATTATTTAAAATAATTTGGATAAATAGGACCTTCCTTTAAACCAGGTATATAACCGCAAGTCTCCCATTCACATTTTTTAGTTTCATCTAGAAAAATTCCGGTAAAATTAATAAAAGGGTTTTCAATGATTTTTAAAAAACGAAACCATTTTGTTTGCTATAAATAAATTAAAAGGTTAATTAATATAAAGAAAGTCAAAGGCAAATGAACAAGCGGTTAATAAAGAATTATTTCAATTTAAATATTATAAAAAAAATATTAATAAAAAAATTTATAATATTGTATAAATATAGGTTATAAAAATTCTAATTTCATTCCATATGGAATAAAGCGGATTACAGAAGGACTTTAGTTGAGCGGTGTGCAGTGGTGGTGCTATGTGTGCATATGTGTACATGGGCCCCACTTAGTGAGATATTGAGGCAATAGTTTGAAACGTTACTTGAAATAATCGCAGAGAAACAAACACACACTCACTTGTCTGTTGCCATCCACGCCAGTACTCATCGTCTCTCCTTCAGTGACTGCTAAGTCCCCATTCTGAAACACATACCTTTCAATTATAGATGTAAAACATTAAGGGCACCTCAGGAAGCCCACATTTTGTTACTTAGGGCTCCCTTCATACCTGGTCTAAGACAAAAGTGTGAATGATTTATTTGTATTTTTTAAATTATTAGTATTAAAAACTATTGTTTTTTTTAAATAATAAAAACTTAGTTTTTTTTAACTATATTCATCTTTTGTCACTTCAATCTTCGGTCATGAGATTTTCAGTTATCTGTTTCGTAAATGTGCCACACTGTACTCAATGGAGAGGTGCACACTCTGTTGTGTGAAAAGTAAAACACCCAGAAAGACTATCTCCTCACGACCACACCCATCCTACTTCTCCTCTTCTGATATTCTCCCTGAAGACGAACTGCTTGGTCAAAATATTGGTCTGAGTAAGTTTTTTTGAAATGTTCTTTGTTCTATATACTTAAGTTATATATATATATATATATATATATATATATATATATATTATATATATATATAACTTTGAAGTCTGAAATACAGAAAGAAAACAAACACTTGTGTAGCTAGCCAAATACAGTTTAGAAGTCCATAAATGTGTTTCTGCTTTGATTTCTAATCTTGATTTCCTTTAGAATCATCAAGTATTAAAGGACTTGATATACCATACACCTATCTGCTACTGAAATAGCTATCATTAAGTTTATATAGTTAAATTTATTTTGTTAATTTAGACTACTATGTTTGTACATAAATGTATAATATGTTCTTACAAATTTAACTTATTTGCATTCAGTTCCATAAAACTTCAATCTTAAAAATATAGTTATACACTCTAATTTCTTTTTCTTGATTGTAATTGTGTAAAATATGTAATTTTTCTCATGGCAACAAGGAAATCGTTTATTTCAATACTCAGGCTGCAAGTTTCCTGTATATTAC
Source organism: Hermatobates lingyangjiaoensis (assembly GCA_026182355.1). Classification (NCBI taxonomy): domain Eukaryota; kingdom Metazoa; phylum Arthropoda; class Insecta; order Hemiptera; family Hermatobatidae; genus Hermatobates; species Hermatobates lingyangjiaoensis. The sequence continues at coordinate 1,258,173 of JAPFBL010000084.1, forward strand.
AATTAAATAAGGCCATGGTAATTGTTATCAGTTAATGGTGGGTAACTTATGGACTACACTGTCTTCAGTATAAATAACTAAATATTACACTTCACCTTCTCTTCTGATCTTTTCCTCATGACGACCTGATTTCAAAATATCTGTTATAGTAAGTTTTTTGTTTTTCTTTGTATAATTTTGAGCTTTATAAAATGTACCAGTATTTTTTAATTTTGAAATATACATATATATATATATTATATATATATATATATACACTTTAACACAGAGAAAAGAACACAGAAAGACACTACAGAACTCACTTCGATATTTCGACATCCGTCGTCATCGGGAAGAAGTTCGAAGTACTCGCGTTGAGAAGCAAACTGCTACTGAGTTCTGTAGTGTCTTTCTGTGTTCTTTTCTCTGTGTTAAAGTGTTTATTGTCCACACGGACCTTTCCTTATATATATATATATATATATATATATATAGGTGTATAATAAAATCGGGATTCGGTCAATTTTCCAGGATCAAAATCAAACTCTCAATGCCGACGTTTCGGTTTTATTTAAAACCTTTTTCATAGGCATCTTCTCCATATAATCTTCTTATCTCCTCATAAAAACCCATAGTTGTATTTATATAAACCCAATAATATAACAAATGCCTATACCTATGAAAAAGGTTTTAAATAAAACCGAAACGTCGGCATTGAGAGTTTGATTTTGATCCTGGAAAATTGACCGAATCCCGATTTTATTATACACCTATTCTATCCAACGGTTGATATATTATTGAATTTGTTATATTATTGGGTTTATATAAATACAACTATGGGTTTTTATGAGGAGATAAGAAGATTATATGGAGAAGATGCCTATGAAAAAGGTTTTAAATAAAACCGAAACGTCGGCATTGAGAGTTTGATTTTGATCCTGGAAAATTGACCGAATCCCGATTTTATTATACACCTATTCTATCCAACGGTTGATATATTATTGAATTTGTTATATATATATATATATATATATATATATATATAACAAAAATTATAATTAGTGAAGGTGAACTACCTTGGGTGACATTATTACATATATAAGTAAGTCATTTATTATTTATTCACTAATATTATCGTCATGTACTTTGTTAGGAGTAATTCATTTAAACGAGTAGACTTATTGTAGTATTCTTTCTTAGACATTTGTAATGAACAACACAGAAGCAAACTAGAAAAACTATAAAACATATTGGAAATTTATAAAGAATTCTATTGCTACTGAATAGAACGTATATAAATGTACAATGTTCTTACTAAAGTGAAATAAGTACAGGTATACCTCACCAAAGTCGTTAATTGGGACCAGGAGAGGTGACTTAAGTCGAAAAACTACCTAAGTCGAATGAGCTGGTCTCTAAGCTAAACCGAAAATAACCTTTCCTAGTTCTGAACCGTAATTTATTCATGAATGCAATTTTCATTAATATAAGGCTAATAAGAATCTATTGTCCACTTACAAATGAATTGCACTTTTAATACCGCATGGTACGAAAAAAAAAAAGGTTATGAACAGCCTACAATTTGATGTTTACCGCACATGGCGAATGATTTGTTCATGAATGTGGTTTGCTATAACATAAAATAAAAGCCTTCTTTGAGGTTAAACATAAGTGAAGAAATAATTATTTTGCAATAATAAGGATAGAAAAAAAAAACATATTAAATCTACCGTGAGGAGAAATTACACTCCTCAAATTTCTGAACTGTTATATAATTGTAAATAACTAGTAAGATTTCGTCATGGATAAACAGTCATTTTCCTGCAGTCACTCCGTAGTGTGATCAAATACCCTCTCTGATTATAATTATAATTCTTTATTATAATGTTTTTCTAGTAATATTATGATTCCAATATTTGTAGCAGACAAACGTAAAGTTGAGTATCTGATGTAAACTTTATTTTTTATTTTTCCATGTATTTTTTTCTTTATACGCCGTATAAATAGACGTATAAACGCGATCGATTTAACTCGAATCCACGTAGACCCATGTATACCTGTACTTGTATAATTAAATGGAACATTCTAACATTTTACTCCCATTTCCAATTGTTTTTATCTTCTATCTTATTCTTGAGTACATATTTGAACTGAAATAGATCTTTGTGTCGCTTACTAATATTAACAAAAAAATATAAGCAATTATAACCTTTATAGCTGTCTAAATTATTTATATAATGGTATAACTTAGCAGATATATTTGTTTGAATGTTATCACAAATGAAACATTATTGAGAAAATATCATTACAAAAGCTTATTGGACAGAAAGCCTGAAAAAACAATAAATATGTTAAAAAAAAATATTTACCAATATATTTAAGTAATTTCGTAAAAGAGATTATTCTACCAAATAATAAAGTATTTTCTTTTATAATGACAACATGTAAAGGGCTAAAAATTATTTTTGCTGAAGTTTATCAATTCAAACAAAACCATCCAAATTCCAGTTTTTCGAAGTCATAATTTTAGATTTACTCCAATTTATGATTGGATTATTTCCTAAGGTACAACAATATTGCGATATATGTAATTCATCGAGATTCCACCTCGTAGGTGTGTTTTCCCAACTGTTACAGAAGGCCCATGTATATATTGTTTCCAATAATTATGTATTATAATTACTTATAATACATAAGTCAAATTTTCATTAACTAAGAGCCGTGTTACCATTTCCCAGTGGGAGAGTACCACATGGTAACACACATATGCAAACAATGCTACTTGTTATTATATTCCGATTTGTCTGCTGTGATCTTTTTCAGTGACCTTGGAACTGATTTCCCACTAATCTACTTTTCCGTCAATAAATCAGTATTAACACTTTTGTTAGATCATGGTGATAACAGAAATTATCTTTATTGATAAAAAAAATATTTAGTGTTGGGATTACCAATTTGGGTTATTATAGTATAAGTTAGAAGCTTTTAGGAGGCTGCAGGTTGCCCTAAATTCTGATTACCCAAAGGCATTTTACACTGATATCACCGGGTTAATTCTTCACCAGAAGGCTTAACTTAAATCACTATTTTAAAAAATCTTTAAAGCAATTTTAATTTTTTTAAAAAAAATATTAATTTTAAAAGTATTAAAGAAATAATATAATAATTTTATTAAAAAAAAATAACAAATCGTCAAGTTTTCTCCAACAGATAGTGAGAGACACTTTGAACTCTTACATGAAAATTGATTATAAAGTTTCTCGATTTAAACATGAAATATGCGGCGTTAACGTCAAAACACAATCATAAGAGCTCTTTTTCATGATTATATTAAAGACTCCACTATTTACCATCCGTTCTCTTTAGGAGTGAATATCATTCCGTATAAGACCCAAAAGCAGGCTTGTTAGTGGAAAATCTTCAGATTCTCTTTCAGTCCCATATGTAGACTGTTCAATTTCATTTTACATTGTGGTATAAGTGAATTAACACTACACTGCATTTTAATAATTATTTTAGAGGTTTGTGCTATAATCATCAACATTTCTAGCATTCCCATAATTTTCATATTACACTGTAGAGAACCCTGAACAACTTGTGCTGTTAAGTCGCTCTCTCAGTACCATATACATGACTTTAATACTTATTCCCTTAATCTATCACATTCTTATGTTGAATGACTGACTAAAGTCACATCAGTACCTGTATATGTTGATATACCTTTAATAATAATAAACTAAATATATAATCTACAATTTCATTAATTAACTCTAAACTTCAAAAATAAATTAGATTAAAAAGTAGTTCTGGAAAAAAAATAAGATTTTCATGCTTTGGTGAACATGAACACATCTAAAATGCGCATGCAATTGAATAACTGTTCCATTTTTTTAAGTAATGAGAACTGAACAACTCAAACAAACTCATGAGTTTTTAATATTTTCTTCTTTAAACTAATATAACAATGTTTCCAAAGCTTCATGCATGATAAGAAGAGTTTCACGAGATAAGACTAAATTCGTAGGATACTAGTGAAGGATAGATGATGGTGGAGGTGTATTGGGAAGGCGGTATGAGCGGCCCCCAAGGACAAGTCACTCGCAATTCAGACGAACACATCGACGCCTCTCAAACTAAGCAAAACGCTTGCCCGCCCAGCCAAACCATTCCTCTGTCAACTCTCAACAATTCCTATCCTTTCATACAAGATGGAAAATAAACAGTTATATATGAACATTATTGAATTTGGTTCAATTAACGAACACAAGAATGACAAACAATGTTCAGCGTAAGCTGGCTTTGTAAGGATAATAAACAATTTTTTGCATATTACACGAAATGTCTATCTCTTTGGAGGTGCTATGCATTTCACCATAATAATGACCATTATATACTCAAAACAGAACATGTTTATACCCTTTCAGTTTGCTTGAACAGTTTTGATTACAATACTCAATAGCCTATATGCTAGTTTAATTTGTAATACATACTAACGGGGGATGCATTCATTTTCCAGTCTTTCAATTAACTTTAGTGAATTATAATGGTAACATCGTGTTAAAGATTTAATGAAGATCTTTAACTGTGTAGTATGCACACCTAATATACTATTTATAGGTTAACATACTATTTACCTATAACTATTTACACCTAATATACTATTAATACGTTAGCATTTAGTTCAAATTTCCTTTATTCAGGAAATATATATCTGTTCTATTGAACCGTTTTTTTTGGTTAGGTCTAAAAGAAATTGTATGAGGGAGTCTTCGTGGGTTAGATGGTGGTCCATTCTTTACGGTAGAATTCGGTTGGTTTCTTTTTAGTTGTTTGTTTTGTCAAAAATGTTTACAAACTGTTTAAGATAGTATTAATAACCGTATATTTCGAATAGTCTATTAAGGAAACAGTGTCTTTGTTTCAGATTTGTTGCCGATCCTCCCAAAAGATACACGAAAAGACATTGAGCGGATAGAAAGAAAATGGCTAAAATACCAGCTCTATGATCCTAAAAAAATTGTTCAGACTTGTAAAAAATTAAATCTGTTCTTGTTTTGCACCTTGAATTTAATATTAAGTTCGTCAATTCATGTTTCACGCAATAAAGAATATAAAAAGGTATTTTTAAATGTAGAACTAGTCATATTAAATATGTGGTCTAGTGGTTAGTGGTGTTTACACTAGTCCCAAAGAAAGGTCTGGGCATCGAATCTAGTAATTACAGTAAATTATGAAAGACAGAAAATCTTGCAAAACCCGTTCTACGAAGAGAACACGTTAACTTGTCGGTTCTGGGACAGCTCAAGGATTCATTTAAAGATCTGTATAGAAATAAACTTGAGTATAACGAAAATTGGCCTGAATTCTTAATACAAGAAAGCATAAGAATTTTTAAACTTTAAACATTTAAAAAAGACTGGTCGAGCAAATGACTAGAATTAATTAATAATCATAGAATTAAACAGTTATCGGATTAAATCTGTTTAAACAAAGAAACTAATTAAATTTGCAAACTAAATAATGATTTAAATGCAAATTGATCTAATAAATTAGAACATGAATAAATGACAAAAAGAAGGTGAAAATAAAGAAATGTATATATGCAGAGAGGCGTGCTGCTGGACAAGGCCATTGCTGGGTCAGATTTAAGAACAAGTTCATTTGCCTTGTTCTTCTCATATTTTACTTCATAAACTTAATTTCACCCTTAGTCACCATAAAAGCAAGGTGAAGAAATATTCAACACCTTATAACACATTAAAAACTTTAACTTTTTCAGATTAAATAATATACTCAAGAAAACGGACATTATTATGATTTATACACTTTATAATCAAAGAATGAAATATGATTTTACATATGTTCAGAAACATTTGCTTACCTCGGAAATCAGTTTTATTATCACAATTTCTTCATCTAGATTTAACTGCACTACATGCTTTATAACTATTTTGGGAAGTCATATGGGCTGATATCATTGTGTGCTTGAGGTTGCTTTTTCTGTTGCGTTCCCTCTTCTGAACTTTGAATTTGGAACCTCCAGCACACAATGATATCAGCTCAGATGACTTCCCAAATTAGTTAAAAATCATGTTGTGTAGTTAAATCCAGATGAAAAAATTGTGAAAATAAAACAGATTTCCGAGGTAAGCAAATGTTGGACTCTGTAAGTTTGAACAAATGTAAAATCATATTTGAATTTATATGTTGAAACGTTAGCAAAAGAAGTGTTTTAAATCCAGATTTTATGAATAGTGTTCAAAAAAAGAACATAATGATATATACATATGTATGTATATATCATATATATATACAAAATTAAAGTTTATCAGGACTCTATCAATTCTTCAGGTTCAAATTAAACTCTCATGCTAACGTTTCAGTTTTTATTTAAAACCTTTTTCATAGGCCTACAAAACAGAAGAAATATAAGAAATAATTCAATCTTTCAAAATCGAACATACATAAAAAGTGCAATTAGTTCCAAATAAGAAATTACAACACAAGTTTTGACAATAGGTTAGTGAGAGAACTTACAGAAGTATAAAAGTTCGAAACAGAAAATCTATGTATTACATTAGAGATTATGTTACAAAGAAAAATAGCCTGTGGATTTCAACAACAGAGGGGTTTTTGACTCAGACGAAGACCGCTTGCCCGGTTGAAATATCTTAGTCTTTTTTTCCCATTTCTTATTGTGGTTTGATCATATATATAATAAGAAAGAGAGAGGGAGAGAGAGAGATCATAAAAACACTCAAATGACTCTACAAAATTAAAGAAATCATAATGCGCTATTTTTCCAAGTTAACTTTAGGCTAAGAATCAAAAGGCCTTACATACTTGTTTTTTTTAAGGTAGAAATATATTTTGTATATAAATTTAAGATGTATATATTTAAATAAATATAAACAGTGGTAAAAGAATTATGTAAAAAGTTTTGTGGCTTTCGAGAAGTGAAAAAATCTAATAATTTGACTACAAGTCACCTCTAAAGGCCTTGAAACATCATCATATTTTCATCATTTGGTATTTCTTTGAATTTCCAGTCAAATTATATATTTATAATTATATAATACATAAACATATATACCTTAGTCACATAAAATGAAATCACACAAGAGTAGACAATGAAGTGGCCTCTCTTCATGTTTGTTATGGTGTGTCCCAGATGTGTAATTGTAGACCAACAACTAAAAATACGGTTGTAACAGTAGAGAAAATTTTATCCATGTATATAATTGAACGCATATATTCAAGTACATAAATTGAAGACAGTTATATTATTATTAATACCACAAAGGTTGTAAACAGTATTATTATAAAAGTATACAACCTTACTTTGTAACTTGTCTCCAAAACTCCTCGACGAGTCTCGGAACTTGTCCATCATAAAGAACAAGGTGACTGTTACTTAGTTTAATCTTCTGCTTGTACTTTGCTTGTACCAATTAATAGCAGCTAGTTCAGTTTACTTTTGATGATGAACAAGATTCGAAACCTTTGGAGGAGTTTTGAAGTCAACGTACGAGGTAAGATAGTACGTTTTTTTGTGATAAACTTGAAATTGACTGTACACACACAGGAGTACATACGTATGTGTATGATTGAGCTAATTACATTAATCAATAATAATCTATTTTCTTAGGTAAACTAGTATTTTATTGTCCTATTTCTTTTCTTCTTTAAATTTAAGTCGAGCCAACAAGGATAGCGAACGCATCCGGTAGTACAACTTGGCTAGTGCTTATATCAAACAGTTCTCACCAGCTGTTATACAGAAATTTGTTTATTTTTAGGACTGAAATTCTGTGTCTATTCTCAATTGTCTTTACGTCCTCTATTAAGGGTGTCCGCTAAACAGGGCTTCATACAACATTGATCCATTAATCACAGGGTAGTGGGTCCAGTGAAATAATTAAATAACATACCGAAATAATTAAATCGGTAAGTTATGACGGATATACATAAGAGGTATTATGCATATTATTATATGTAAATTTGAATCTTTGCTCTTAGGTCTGGTTGGTTGGTTGACCTGTGATTGAACAGTTCGTTGACTTGTCTTCACTTGTCAGTGTACAGTGATTGTCTTTACTGTAAATGAGTGAAAGGACTTTTAATCAATTGTCTAGTTTTAATAAAAACCAACAATAGTTTATTTGTCCTCCTTTCTCGAAATATTTCCACATTACATATATATAACCTCCAAAGAAAATAAACTTGTGGTATCAGTTTCTCGTTTAAAACAAATTTAGAACTCCAACGTTTCAGTTTTACTTTAAACTTATTATATAAATAAATGAAAAAACTTAGGGAAAAAATATTTGAATTACAACGTTACAGAAAATGAGAGCGTTTAATGAAAAGGTTTATAAAGAAAATTTTAAAAGAAAACTGAAAGTATTTGAAAGTTTGATCTGCACCAGAAAACCACTGCAACACTATTTTATTTTCGACTACTTTATTAATAGAACTTTATACAGTTAGAAAGTTGTTATTTAAATATATGTATATGTATACATTTATGCATAAGTTAACTATCGTCAACTGTCGCCCGATTTTTTCCCCTCTATTTCAGTACTTCTTTAGTTTCTTAAATAATTCATATTGCTCAATAAAGTGTTCTTGGTGGTAAATAAAAATAAATTGACACATCAAAACTGAGAAATACAGTACCAATATTAAATCAGTTCTGAGCCTGGATGAATATCTATTATAAAGAGAAAAGGAAGATCTAGAAAAGTCGTTTTAACTACTCTACAATGGGTGTTAAATATAATAGAGAATATTCTTCTAATGAATGAATTTCTACAGCTTCTGTTGATAGCTTAGAAACTCATCAAGCCTCTGTATAATTGTAGTTGTTGGGAAAAAAAGTTTCTGACGAGCAAATGATACAAGCAGCAAAACGTCTATGTAATAATACAATACAAAAGTTATGCTAATCGAAACTTACTTAGAGAACATATCCATTGCTGGTCGAAAAAATTCGAGTCAACCTGGAGATCTCAATTTACACTAATGGAATATTCCCAACTGTTATGCCATCATCCATTAAAGTTATAATAGTAAAATTCAACATATAGTTAGGAATGATAAATTCGAGTCGTACAGATACATATTATGAGTAACAATTGAAAAGATAACTCAATTTTTAACAAAATTAGAAATTCTTATAAAAATCGTTATTGTTAAATTTAAATTACGAGGAATTAGAGATAAACGAATAATGTTGAACGTACGGGAAAAGATTACATGAACGTACTAACAGAATACGATTTCGTGGGCACCAAGGATGGGAGGAGGGTAAGGCTCAAAGGAGTATCATCTTTTCTCCACCATACTAGCAAATTGCAAAACTTAAAAAAACTGAAAGACTTTTTCGGGAATAAATGAGTCCCTTAATTGCCAAAATGATGAGTACTTACATGTAAGCTTTGATTTTTAACAGAGGCATAGGTGAACTACCAAGGCATCAGCAAGCCTCAAACGCTTCCTACATAGTAGATCCCACCATGCGAAAAGAAACTAAAATCTGACTGTGCCGTTTTACTTGCATTTACCCTCTAAATGAAAAATATAGGTAGGAAATTATTGCGTTCCTGTCAAAATTTTAATATCAAGTTGTCAACGGAAACAGACTTTTGTTGTCCCATGGCTACAATAAAATAGGTTTTGATAATTAGTCAGCAAGAGAGAGACAATGGGTGTGTGTTCCTGTGAGCAGGATATCGTAATAACAAAAAGTTTACTGTCACCAAATATCTTATTCATGTTACTGTAAGCCCTGAAACGGACAACAATCTCGACACCAAAACTTTTTAGGAGGTATTTTATAAAAGGTTTATTAATATTTTAACACGTTTTAGATTAAAACCACTGCTGTTTTTGCTTTTTAGTCGATATTCAATATGTATAGGATGGGATCCACGTAGAAATTGTCTTTCGGTGTCAAAAGTTTATAGAACTGTTCTGGGACAGTGATAATCGAACTTTTAAAGGACTCTCATTACATTCATCCGGATATTTTACAGAATTCGTAAAACAGAGATAATAAATACTGCATATGATCAAAGTTGATTAAACTCTGAGAGAAAAATCAAAGAAATAACCTTTGTTTGCTAAGTATTACGCTAGGAACTTGGGCATTTATTTCTCTACTAGGACTCAATGGTGAAAAAAAAGGAAACCTTTTCCTGTTATCTGAAGCCTGCAGTAGGTCAAAGGTTGTTTTCAATAATTCTATTTTTATTTATCAAATAAAGGGTATTAGAGGAAGTCCTCCTCATAACCGTATTTTTTCTGAAACAACATGGACAAGAATTGTAAAATCACAATTCTCATTTTTGAACCATATTCCGATTACTTTAACTAGTGATACAATTTGACGGTACTAATAACCAAATCGGTAACATTAAATTAACTAACTCAGTGTGAACTGACTTTTTAGATTATACCTGTCTAAATCTGTAAAATTTATAAGCGATAAAAAACAATTTTCTATTTAATCAAATTGTGATTAAAATATTTAAAAAAAATAAATGAATATAGAAATAATCTGAAAACACATTCTACATTTCAAATTTATTTACTCCTTACAGCTGTTACTCCAAACTTTTTTCTAAGCACCTAAGCTATCAACCATTGATGTCTTCACAAAGAACATACCATTCCACTTCATGTTTTCAATCTTAAAAGACTGTGAAGGGTAAAATTTGCGTTTACTATTTCTTTGCATTCTGACATACATCTGTTAATGATGCTAGTAGTCCTACTGTAGTTTTATATAATACTTTAAGACCTGATAAAGATTCATCAATTGCATTTATTTCCTTTTGTGAAATTTAGAACTGGACATTAATTAATTGTAATTATTAAAAGTTATTCTACCTAGATGCTTGCGTATAACATTCCTTGATAACCTATTATTTATTGATATGAATTATACTCATTTAATTATTTAATTATAACTCATACCATTATTATACTCTTATACCATTATATTAATTATACTCATTTAATACTCATTTCCAACATATCTTAACTCTAACAAATTATGAAACATATTGTTAATACCACTGAGGTTAGTATGATTTATATTAGAAAAAGTCATACCTCGTAAGATGAACATTTAGTAGTTGGAGCGCTTTCGGAGGTTTGTCCATCTTCGATCGCAACAAACCTACTGACTCCATGACCATCTTACGAAGTACGACGGTTTTACCTATTTCTAATATAAATTATGAAACACTTGGAATTTCGCGCAGGCAGTTTACAATACATAACTACAAAACAGATATAACTGTTTTTAAATAAAAAACCTATTCAATAATAATAATTATTTTTATTTTTATTCAACTATGCAGAGCGGATGTCAGGTAAATGAAAATTGTGTCGCGTCTCACATCAAATTTTTCACTCTAGGTAAGCACAGATGCAACAGGTTGCAAGTAAATACAGTTAAACATTGGGTATTCAGGGAACCTACGCAAAAATTTTACATTTTTGAAGAAATTGAGTTAGATCTATTGCCTTTGTAAAATAGAGTAACACACTCAAGTATCAGATATAAACATGAATCAATACTGGAGAATACAATTTCTCTTGAACAAGAAAACATTTGTTCAGAATGGAAACTAATCACTTTTTATTTATTTTTGATTATTTAAAATAAATTCTAGAATTTTAAAATATTCGTAAAACTAGAATTAAAAATTATAATATTTATAATAATATAATTTATAATAATATAATTTATCATATTATAATATGTAAATATTATGTTATTATTATAATATTATAATTTATTATAATTATAAAAATATATTATACTTATTAAAAAACATAACTCTATTATAACTAAATCAATAGGACTCAAACCAGCAATGACGACAATACTTGTATATATTTGTGTAGGTAACAGAAAATCAATAAGGAACGAAATCAGTTCTTCAACGTGAGTCAGACTGAGATAGAAAAACCTCCAGCCAACTTGCTCTGTCTTTGACGAATACTCTGAATTTGAAATTCATATGAACAATGAGCCTTGAGTTACCAAGCAACTGAACGTATTGAGAGAGTTTTTAAAATGTGAACTTCGTTCATTAATGATTATGTTTAGTTTACGTTAGTTTTTATGCCTCAAAAAGAGGGAGTTTCAGATGTTTTGGCTTATCACAGGAAAAGTGATCGACTCAGTTCTGCATAAAAACTGTTAAATAGTTAAATTTCAGACACCTAAACCTTCTCAAATTTGAGATAAATATAATTATTTCAATTCAAACAAAGATACAGCTATTTTTTTCCTTATTAAAAAATAAACATTTTAGAAATATTTAGAAAAAAAATTATTTTTAGAAAAAAAAATATCTCCAAAACAGGACTCTATCAGTTTCCAATCATCTTTTAATTCAATTTAAAGAGTTTTTAAGCGAAATGTAAAAGTAAACTGTTCCTAGTGGTCTATCCATAAAATCTGATGCAAATAAAATCCATAGAAACAAATGAACTTCAGTTCAAAATCAAAATAAAAACTTCTATTATTCAACCAGCAACAGTCTTCAACAAAAGCAAAACAAAAACCACTAAAATTATTGATCATAGTTTCAAATATTTTATATTTATATAATATACGAAACTAAAATTTATCAGGACTCGGTTATAATGAAAGTTATAATGATCAGTTATAATAAGAATTTTAAAATATAATCTTATACCATTATATTTATTTATGGTGAATCACCGAGTGAATGACGTCTATAATAATAAACTGACCGAGTCCTGAGAAATTTTAGCTTCGTTTCTATTCCAGGGTCGATACTTTTATCAAAATATATATATATATATATATATATATATATATATATATAATATATAAGATATAAAAGATTCCACATATACAAATGAAATATGTTGTTTTGGATTTTTGAGAGTCAGGAGTGAAACAGAGTCAGTTGGGTTTTTGACTTTGACGTAGACCGCTTGTTACGGTTGAAAGATCTTAGTCTTGTTTTCCCATTTATATGGTGGTTTGATCATATAGGGTATATATATATATATATATATTATATATATGATTCGATGCGATGTTGACCAATGGGAGTAGAGTTACAGGTCCAAGCGTAACTCTTGGACTTGAAATGTATACATATATATATATATGTATACATTTCAAATATATATAAGCTATATTTATACATAAGCAATCAAATGAAATCATTCCACAAACTAAAGAAACTAAATTCACAGAAAGAACTCACATAAAAGAGCCACTACATTATTTTGATGGCCTCGTTTTAAAAAAAAAAGAAAGATTTGAGTAGAAAGTTGACCAACTCACATCTTTCTGCCTGATGAGGGGCCGTCGAAAAAATGTAGTTTTTGTGATCTCTTTTATGCATGTTCCTTCGGTTAATTTATTTCATAAATACTAAATAATCACAATAAAAACTGATGGAAAAATAAAAATCACAGAAAATATATGCTCGGAGGCCTTTTAAATTTATGTCATCAGAGAGCAACTAGAGATTGAAAAACGAAAACTTTGTTTTTGCAGAACTCCTATTCTTTTTTTTCTTCTCCTAATGAAGATAAGGTCGAATTATTGAAGTGAGTTGTGTTGTTGTTTCTACGTCTTCTTTTCTTGTACTTGTTTGAGATATATATGTACATATAAGTACCAGTGATGGAAACATTAATAAAACTAACCTCTATTTTGACAACAAACTTTAGAACACTTAGGGCCTAAAATCTTGGTTTAACCATCATCAAGAGGACCAAAACATGGAAGATACAGTGGGCTCATAGAACGACCGCCGTTCTGGCATCATAAATATCATGCTGACACGCTGCGCCCTCTCTCTTTTTTGCTATCTTAAGACAGTTAACAAAAAAGTTGAGACTTCACAAGTGCTAATCCATTTTACGTACCTTTCTGGTTTTCAAACTTCTTTTTATCTGTTTCGGATCGGTTTTCCATTCATACATACAGTTTTGAGAAATCCCTATATAGTTGTCACGAATCTCTTTTTTAGAAAAAGTATCTTTATTTGAAGAGTGACAACATTATATATATAATGCACACAGAAAGAAAACAAAAACAAGAGATCACAAAACTCAGAACTATATTTCGACTGCGTCGTCAGCAAGTTAGAAAGTGGTAAGCTGCTCCGTGAACTGAAGTCTGTGTCATTCAAAAGGAAGTCAATCAGTGTTACCAACATATGGAGGGAGGGGAAACAAGAAAAAATAAAATAAGTAATAACAAAAATAAATACAGAAATAAATTTCAAAATAAGGTAAATATTGTAAATATTAAAAATTAATATAAAAACGAACTAAATAAATGAAAAATAAATAAGTAAACAATTTTTTAGAGTGTATAAATAAATATTAATAAACAATAATAAATGATTGAGGTCAAATCCAAGAGCAAATTCACCTCTCCCAGGAAACCTATGAGTATTTCTTCTTAGAATTAAGATCTACCTAAAATCTAAAAATAGTCATTGAAACTGAGTAAGTGAGAATTGCATGAATGACAACGGGAAGGTCTCTGAGCTTACCAACGGAAGACCTGTTGTAATTCATATGCTAGCTTAGCCTGGTGGAAGGCAAGCCCGCATAAAAAGCATCACATTGGGTGCAGTCCAATCCATGAATGCAGTTACAAGAAGTGCAGGAGGTCTTATGAGGAACAGGGTATGTGTCATTATTAAAGAAAGAAGTAAAAGAGGGAACGGGATTGATGATAAGGAAAGTAAGAAAGTAATAACGACCACATTGAACCATATACCACTAGAAGTATTGAGAAGCTTTGGAAAAGAGATATGTTAAAAGATAGTATATGTGAGTGAGTGACTTAGAGAACGTGTATGTTTGGGGAAGTAAGGGGGAGTTGTTTTATTAATAGTTTCCAAATATTATTTTATCAAACTATTATTATGTAGGTGAACCGTCATATATAACAAATTTATTTATGCGTTCTTACAGCCATTCTTAAAGAAACTTGAGTGCAGTAAAATTTCAGCTCCTCCGATGTAGAATCAACCTGCTAATGTCGCTGAACCATATCTAAAATGTGTGTGAACTGACAAAACAGCCACACTTTCTGGACCTAGAACATCACTAAAAGTAAAAGCCGGTAAGTACCGACGTTAGAAACAAAGAAACAATCTATTTATTTGAATCCGAAATTTCACCATGCAGTGTCGGTCTTATTTTTAAATGTAATAGGGAAAAGATGAAACATCTAAGTTGAAAATCAGATACACATAAAAATAACATTTATATTGCATATTTCGTTCAGATATAAGTACTACTGAAACTATAGAATCAGGTTATGAATGGCTTTCAGAGACTTAGTTTATTGTTCATCCTGTCTCTATAATGATTATTATAAATAATTAATGACAGAGAGAAAGACAGTAAAAAAATAATAAAGAAAGGAGCTTATGGAAGCCACTCCCAATACAAGCCGTCCAAGGTTGTGACTAGTGATTACATCACGTCTTACGCCATTCGAGCCAAATCCTGACATGAGGGCCCAAGCCTGCGCCCTCATCACACTTCGTCACCCACAACAATCACCTCTCATCATCACTCTTGGTCCCTTCGCGTCATTTCAATTCAGCAGCGATCATGTGCTAGTTGACAGAATCATTAGATATGGTCATTTATTTTAATTTATTGTAATATGAAATTATCCTACTAAAAATATCAGAAAACCTGGCTTACTATTCAAAAATCAGTAAATAGGAAGGATATAACAAACATTCTTACATGAACCATATCTCTGTATTCAGATAGTACACATATTCCTTGAATCGCTTCATAAGTTCAACTATCCCTTGATATTTATTTTGTTATTATCATAACAGAAATAACGATACAATTGACTCCACCATTGATTTAGGAAAAAAATATTATTTTTCTTGAATATAAGTTAAAATCTAAACAACTATTTACAAACACAAGTTATTATTGTTTTAATGTACCATCTTGTTTACTTGACACTAAAAAACATTATTTGGAACATAGGAATTGGTAATACTGGAAATTCATCAATAATTGCCTTGTTATTATTAAAAAAGACAATCATAACTCACACACTTACACAAGTAAATACCCGCTCTTTTCAGTTTTGAAAAAGTTACGGTGAATTGGGTGCAATTGTAGTAGAACTTTACAGTGATGGTTTTTATTTTGTCAAGGTTAAATGTCCCATTCTGGATTACGTCATACATCTGGTGGTCTATTTTTACGAGAAGAAGGCAGTCAGATTGTCTCCTATATTTACCAATCGACTTTTAATGATGGAGTACTTTTATTTTGGGAAGTAATATATTTTATTGTCAGCTATTCGCAGTAATGTTAGTGATTGTATAATTCAATTGAAATATTTAAAACAATATAAAACTTTTGAACTAATGAATAAAACTAGCGGGTTTATGTTGCAGATCAGACCACTGTGTGGATGTGTTTGCATAAATTGACTCTGCAAGAAAAAACAGTTTATTTTACGTGTGTTGATATAGATTACTCCGCTTCTTTTAATATTTAATCACACTTATATTGCATGACTGTTCTGTTAAACAAGCACTGCATTGCAGTTGTATTCAGAATGTTCTATTCCATTTAAACCCTCTTAGAAATAAATTAGTGAGGAAAACAGTATTTTGAAACAGAATCCTACGCCGCTTTAAAACACTGACTTTAATTATTGATGGCATTAACTTTTTAAAGCAACCATACACATATTTATCCCAACAAATTTTGTTTTTTTTTAACAGAATTTAAGATAATTAAAAATATTCACCAATCAATAATTCGATGGATTGAATTTTGCACAGGTTTCACCAGTAAATTACTTAATACTATTTCTCTTTTTTATTAAGGTTTCCGGAAATAAATTTATAAATAAAATTAATAAATCCTCTTATTTATAAATAAAAGGTTTCCGGACCATATCTTACGAAGCATCTTGCATTGTGTCTGAAGAAATGCCCATTATGTAATTGATATCACAATAAACTGATGCTCTAAACACCATAATGGGTTGACCTTCAAAATTAAATCTGGATTCTCTCTTATACGATAAACCAGTTCATTATTCAGAATGGTCACATCCTGCTAAAGCAAGTGTAAGTACAAGCTATTTTTCAGATTGTGAATTTGATACTGATGTGTTATAGAATATTTACACTGACGGTAGTAGAGAAAACGATAATGTTGGGTATGCAATAGTAATATATAAAGGAAAATATAAAATATTTGAACTTAAGTTCAAGCTTGCAGGCTACTGTTCAAATAATCAAGCAGAATTAATGGCTATATGGAAAGCTCTGGAATTGTTGCAAAATAATAGTTCACATATTATTTTGTGAATATTTTATGCTGACGAACAGCAGAACTTCTATATATATGATCAATAATAGCAAGGTGCTATTATTTAGCCTCTGGTTGAGTTAAGTATTAAAACATTGATTGACATGTTGGATATAGGTGAGTGGTCCTTCTCAACCCGATTGGTTGAAATTAAAACACATGCTGGCATTAAAGGAAACGAAAGAGCAGGTGTGCTAGCGAAATGGCGTCAACAGAAGAATCTCTACAGATTTCCTACGATCAGTTACCAAAGTTATAACCAGAGAAGCTGGCAGAAATGGAATCATTTCGGGTATGGAAAGAGGAATGGATGGCAACTCCAAAGCCATCCAAGCAATATTTTCCTACAGTACTCGGCAGATTCTCAAATAAACACCTTTATCTGAACAACTACCGATTAACAATTTTTCTAACCGGACATAGTAAATTTAAAAGTTACTTCAATCGCTTTAAAACTGATGACTCAGCTTTATGCAACTGTGATAATTTCAGTGTCCAAACCCCGGATCACCTTCCCTTCCATTGTGCTCTCCTCATTAGCAAAAGACACTGTCTTCGGAAAACTACAATATTAAAAGGATTAAACTGGCCACCAAGCAAAACTGAACTGTTAAGAAATTTATTTCATAGTTTTAACAAATTCTTGAATACCATAGATGTCATATAACGCAGTGTAATTAATATATTATAAACATGTATTTTAATTTACTTTAATATCAATGGAATCAATAACAATATATCTATATAATACACATGTAATATAAAAAATGTAGCATGTGAAAATATTGCAATAAATTCCCTCCAAGTAGGGATACTATTTTGTAGGAAAAAACCTATCTCTCTCTCTCGTCTTACCCAGCAAAATCAATCAAATTATTCAAAAAAGAAAACCTCTCCTATAAAAGCTTTTGATATTAGAAATAGTCGGATGGTATAACTATCACATGGTTGTTTCAGGCAGCGACAAGTTAAATTCATCATCCAAACCATTCTCTAGAGAAACTTCATCCTTCCTTATCTTACCAATACATTTACTTGTATGTGTTTTAAGATGCTGGTAATTTTCTTTATAATCACTGCGTTTTATTGCTCACTGTTTCCTCTTAGACTGCATAAATGTTTGTTATATTGTCAAATAAATCATTATTGTTGGTAGTAGACTAGAGGTTGTAAGTAACCATCTTACCTTGAGATTCTTCTAATAGTTTTCCTGAACCTCGTTTCAGAAAACTGCTGGAATATATTTAAGTAGTCAGACAGTATGAAGTTTAGTATTATTATCCTTGTTAAAGGAATATACTGGAATTACCACTTAAGATGAACAAGTTTGGAAAAGGGTTGAGCGGAGGAAAAGAACTACCTTTATTGAAAACCTTTGTGAAGAACTATTATTCAAAAAATGCTTGCTAGATAGTTCCAGAAGCAAGGATTAATAATGGCTGACCGGACGTTGTCAACAGTCTTACATAGAAATGTTAGCAGGGTGATTCTGACTCCGCGAGAATGAGGCATTGTATCAATATAGAAGGAGTTGAGTTCCTTTTCTGTAATTTGTTGCATTGATTTAATGATTCTTCTCTAAAAAGGGAATTATTCAAAATGCTTGAAAGTCAGCAGTAAAAGCGAACAAAGGTCAAATGACCTAGCCTGATCGCTCACTTTTGAACCGTCATTAGTCCAAGCAGCACATATTTGTTTATCAATTCCCAAATACTGCATCAGTTGTAGACTAACTTCTTCAATTTCTTTTAAATTGAATAAGTTATCCAGTACCTAACTTATTCAGTATCTTTTAAAAGATATATCTGCCTGCCATATTCAATTTTAAATATAACCACCAAATATAAATTGTGGACCAAGTCGGATTGTTCACTGAGCACTTAATTGTTAAATTCGTACTCAGTACTCATATTGAGTACGCGTTTGAAATCTCAGCATTAATCCAATGCCAAACCAAGAATTTATATCTCTTTAATGGAATTCCAAAATATAAAAAACACGAAAATAGCACTAATATTATAATCATTTTACATATTTTGAAATTAGTTGATTGGCATAAGCACAGTTTTGTTATTCAACTTAACTAAAGCAGTTAAAAGGAATTAACTTCTCCAAAAGTCAACCTTTCTTCTCTAAAACCATAGTAAATTACAGTATAAGTTTGGACAGTATTTTGACCTTGATTATTCCAATTTATCTTTTTAGTACCAACTTCTCTAATACCTTGACATTCAATAATTCTATTTGAATAATAGAGCGGTTAAACTTAGAATCATTCCTCCATCTTTTTAAAAGTAACATAAATTCTTGTTTTATTAAACTGAAAAAATTGTACACAAGTGACTTCACTTGGTGTTAAACAAATCGCACTAGCCTGTTGGATATTTTTTGCTTTATTTGATTATTGCGACACCTTTCTTATGGTTTAGTAGCTTAGTCTACCTCTTTTTAGTCAAAAGTGGTACTGAATCGGTTACAAGTTTCGATGATATTGGACACTATAGTGTCAATCAAGCAAAGGTCGTAAATGCTGCTTATCTCTGGACCACAAATACTTCTACATTCTTTGCCCCATAATGGTGGGGTAGCCTGGCATATCCTAAATTAATATTCGCACACGATTTTGATTTTTACGGTTGCATTTTGAAACTTCATCTAGATATAAGCACTTTTAAACATAATTATTTCTTTATTTTTGAGTACCATTAAAAATTATTATAAGGCATATAAATTATCAATCTTAAATTTAAATGTTAAATCTTCTATAATAATTATTATAAAATTATTAATTATTGGGTCACTTTCGGGTTAAATTTTGCAAAAATGGTTTGCAAGAAAAGGATTACAAAATATTATTTAGGCTTTGAATCAGGACATTTTTAAACATCTAGGTTTAAAAGAGCGAAAATGAACTACGAGTATATTCATGTTGAGAAAACAACTCATGTCTGGACATGCCAATGTTTAACAGAAACAATGCTTTCTTCTTCAGACTACATCAAGCTGTTGTGATGGATGGATAATTTATTATCTCCCATCAACAGTCTTACACAGAAGATTACATTGATATTAAAGTTACTGAGTCCTTTGTTAGTGGTGATGAACTATTTTCCTAATGTGAGTATACCACATAGTAACTGATTCAAAAGTTGAACTATCTTTTGAATTTAAAATAGCGGAGTGCATTACTTTAATTAATCAAGAACATACAAACAAGTTTTGTTGGTGCCTGCCTACATAAACAGGAGTTCTTTTGTGCTACTCCTCCAGACTCTGAAATCCACTACGAAAAAGTGGATTAAGGAAGCAAAAAACATAGCTAATGAATATAGGTCTCGAATAATCAACAAAGGTGAAAATATCAAAAACTTTATATAGAATTCATAAAGGATATTGTTCTCTAAAACATCATCCACATAAAATGAGACTATAAAAAACTGAAAGAACTTCTGCACATTTATTATGTAGATGTAAAGTACTTGTTAAAATAGATGAAGAACTTAGGGAGATCCATTCTGATACCCAATAAAATTAGTAGATAATTCTAAAAATATTGATAAGTTATAAGAGAACTGTAATACCCAATGCCACCGAAGAAACAAAACAAAAAGAGGAGGAAACAAATATTTACAAATATTTCTGCAAATAGAATAAAAAAGTACAAGATTGAACTCCTACGTAAGAGTCCGCAACGGCTCATTTTAACGGCTCATTGCCTAAACAGTGCAGCATTGGATTGCAGATAGTTACTTACAGGGTTCAAATGTTCTCATAACCATAAAGAACACAAAACAATTTTTGAAACTAATTGCGTAAAAGGTTTTAATTAAATAACTTTTAAATAGTTTCTTTTATTTATCATAATTCAAATATTTAGTACATGCAAAGGAAGAAATAAATAAGAACCACTTATTTTACACAATTTCTTAAGGTTTTTAATACTTTTGATTTATTTATGAAAGAATTTCCCCAGTGCTATCAACGTTAATTTTTTTTAAAAAAAAACCAATTCCTTCGTTAACAAAATGTCATTACATTTAAATAAAGAATAAACTACATATATCCTTAGAACAAATATATATATATATATAGTTATTAAAAAAACATCTTTCCGATGATTGAGTGTAATTTGCATAAAGAAAATAAAATTTAGTGGTCAGAAGGGGCCCCATTCTAGGTGATTTATTAATAGTAGTGTGCATACAGGTCAAGGCCCGGCCAAGTGCAGTCACACCTACCACACATGAGCTTTCATGTCACTTCCAGTGACGCAAACCTGCCACAAGGGATTATTTTGTCATTAAAACACCTACTATTCTATTTCATAAATGATTGTAAAATATAAATGATGAGTCATATTAAGACTTGATTATAATATAGTCTAATTTTCAAAAGAAAATAAGTAGGTATTCCGTCTGTACTAGTGGCCAAACTCGTGCCCTACCATCCACCATTAACATTTACTCCTGTTAATAGAAATAAGTTAGTGTAATACTCACACTACAACCTTATTATGACCGCCATAATCTTATTGAAATGTTAACATAAAAGAAGCATATAACAATAATTCTTATTGGAGCCTCGGTGGCAAGAACATCTGCCTCCAACGAATCTTTCGGCGCACTATGGTGTACGTTGTAATTAGCAGTTCCAGTCATCGACCTACTCTTACTGAATTACTGTCCTACTGTCATAATGGGGTCAGTAATTAAATGCCTGTAGAGTTTTGTTTAGTTTGTCAATTGACATTATTTCGAGATCGTTTGGTCTTTTAAACACATGCGATGAGTCTTAAATGAGTTGTCAGTCCAGAAAGAGTTTGGCTTCCTATTTAAACGACAGCTTCTAAGATGGAATGATTGAGAATTCTCAGAGAAAGGCTCTATACAAGGGGGTTTGGATGGGTTAGGGTTTTTGTATCCACATTAGTCACCAATCTATCAGTAAATTAGTATCTGCACCAGCCACAGCAGCCTGTGTCATAATCACTCAACTCTTAGTTGTTTATGTTGTCTACATACTTTATGGTAAACTTGTTAAAACGCTATGAATAACCAAATAATGTTAGTTTGTTAATGCTTTCAAAAGTATTAACCAAATAATACTTTAGTTGGTTAATAAAATTAGCCAACACGAAGGGGCACCATTCGTTAACAAGGGGAACTGTTAAATAACAGGAAAGAATCTTTCCTGTTAATTATTATATAATTATTCTTATTAATTATATAATAATTAATAACAACATCAAAATCCAAGTGCTAATAATATAGGCGATACTAGTAGGGTTGTAGGAACAAACCCTACTAGTATCGCCCGGCTTGCTAAAAAAAAGGCTATTGAAAGAATATTTCTCCCTGTTATAAAAAAAATAGGTATGTCTATTTATGTTATCAACTAAAACACAGTTAACCTCCCTGTTAAATAACCATTGAAATGGTTATTTAAATCATAACCATTACCATTATATTCGTAATGTTATCATTCATTCATTATCATTAAAAATGATTATAAGCCATTAAAAAAATGCTTATTGAATCAATACACTCCATATTAAAACTAAGCATGGTTGTGTAAATTAAGTACAGTATAAAGCTAAATGAAATTCATAAAATATTGGCTTGTTCAGTAATAAAAAGGAGTATAGTAAAAAAAATAACAATAAAAATAAAAAATCCTAAACATAACACATTGATGATTTATTTCATTCATATAAATGAATAAATTTATTCGAATAAAACTAATTTATCTCCAGAAGAGAGGAAAAGTAACTTTTTATGTCTAGTTTTAAGGTAATAATACAAGACATTTAATCCCCGTATTTAAAAAAGGGGGAATAATGAAATAACAGGGATATAATCCAGGTCGTCCAATTTAATTAATTTGTTGATTTCGATTTTTTGATTGAAGTGAAATAAGATCAGGAAGCTTTAGTGTGGCAACCTGATTTTTAAATCCCAGCTGTACTGCTAATTATTCTACTCTGTTTTGTTTACATACTTTTATTTAGCTTTCTTAAACTTTTATTTTGGATTATTAAGAATTATTATTAATTGTTTTTATATTAATTAACACAATACATTATTATTATTATAGAGCCTTTTCTGGGGATAAAATATCGTATGCGCCTCCAGAATAATGAGCATAGTTATTCCCTTGCATAGTTATCTCCCTCGGCTTCACCTCGGGATTTATTAGCCTTGATTCCTTCGGGGTTGTCTCAGTAATCAAATAAAACACTCTGGAAATAATAGACTTCATTATTCCTTAGGTGAATAAATATCTACTATTAAATAATATTTTTTATTCAATATTAATAACAATATCAAAATCCAAGTGCTAATAATATTTTTATTCCTTACAAAAAGCTATCTTATCACGATCATTTTCTACAAACCATATTTATTTTTTTGTTACCTATTAAACTATTGAAAGAATAGTTCGATCCCGGAAGGATTTGACCACTAATTCTGGAATGACAAACGAAACACGACTACTTGCAAGTCCATCTACATGTAATCAGGATGAAAATAGATCTTACATGTTTTATTGGAAAGGAATTTGTGACGACAGAACAAACCCTAAAATGCAAATATAAATGATAGCTTTGACAAATTGTAAAAAAACAGATTTACAGGGGTCAAGTGAACTGGACTCATTGAACTAAAACCCTACTAGTATCGCCTGGCTTACTAAAAAAAAGGCTATTGAAAGAATATTTCTCCCTGTTATAATAAAGTAAAAGTAACTAACATGATATCAATTTAGACTAGTATAATGTATTTAATTTACGACAAAAGGAATCCATAGTAACTACGTGGCGGTAATTGGAGACCTAAAACTTGAATCTTTTACAATAAGAGAAGACATGTTTCACTTTCCGTAATATTCTTTAGTATTAAAACTACTTAAAGAACTACTTTCCGTAGTTTCTTTGAATAAATGTTTCATTTTTTACTTCTTATAACTTCTGTTTGCTTCGACATTGCACAGCAAAATGTATTTTATTGTATAGAAAATTTGATACTTAAACATTGATATTTTCATTAGAGAATATCCATTACAGAATGTCGACGTTTGTTTTTATACATTATGCAGTAAAAACTAAAATGCCCATTAGGCAGAAATAGAGACCAGGTGGTGACCACATATTATAGAAAACATTACAGGGTAAAATACGAATAAAGTGATGCGCAAAGTGGAGAGTGTTTATCGCACATCTGGTAAATTTAATTATTTTTAGCAAACTACTCGTTAAACACATTCACACAAATCAGAGACATTTAGTTTAAATAACTATTGTGAAAGGAGAATCCAATATGCAGCACTTGATTGCTGATAAAGAAAACATTCTAGAATAATTAGAAGACAGCGATAAGGAGCAATACCAGTCAACTATACAAGGTCACGCTATTCATCACACCAATGTGTTTAGCGAATTGACACACACGTCATGTCTGCAGAAGAAAAGGCCGAGCACTGGTCACATACTCACGTCACATTCATCCAAGGTATACAAATATTCGAAAAGAAAGTTTGAAATTATCGTTAAAGCAAATAGTTTTCTGTACAATGAAATAATATTAAAGAAGGAATGGTTGGTGGTACACTATTCTTTCTTCCATTTTGTACTTTGTATAATTCCCATAATTATTTTAAAAAATGTCCTTTCCCCTTAATAGTTTAAGAATGCATTCTTTCTGGCCAGTACCTGGGATAAAATATAGAGTAGTTGAGCAAATAGGAATATTTATCTCAATTAACATTCTTAGAAATGTCGTAAACTAAAAGCAGTTGTCTATTTTTCTCTTTCACCGACACACACCAACCTTGGGCATTAATAAAACACTCTTCCATTTAAACCTATCAAATAGCTAAGCTCTAGAAAAAAAAATAAATAAGTGAAAAAACCAGTTAAAATAAAAAGAAATAATCAAGCAAAAGTAAAGAAAACAACAAAGCAATATCTCTTGAAGTAATTAATTACGTGGAGAATCATAAAGAATATTTAGTTTTTCTTTATATGGCATGTTAAATAGAGATGAAAAAAAAAGTAACAGGGTAATTCTATCAGCATATTGCCGACCATTCTGGTAAAATTAACTCTTCAACTTGTTAAACAAATTGTCCACTAATATTAAAGGTAAAAATGTTATTTTTGTTACATATTTCCTCTCTTTGTGATTAACATTTTGTATTACTTAATAATGTTAATACTTTTGATGTGAAATCCGTTTTCTTCTCAATCAAAATTTAAAAGTTTCGTAAATTTACTGGTCAAAGAAACAAATTTAATTACCATTTGGCTTATAAAAATTAAGAAACTATAAGCTCCAGAAATGTTCAATGAATTTTATTGAAGACCAGCTGATATACTCTTAATCAATATATTAACAACACCTTGAACACGTCAAGTCTGTGTTCAAGGATATATACAATTAAAGTAATAAAAATGTAAGTTTTTAAAAAAAAAGAGGATTGTATACTTCAGTTATTAAATTAGTAGAAATCAAATCAAACCGTTGAATGATAATCAAGAACCTAGAAAACAATTTCCTGTCCTCTGCAATAGAATTTATATGCAATCATACGTACATTAAGGATGTACTAAGAGATTAGCACGACTTCACAATCTGCTGAAGAAGAATGTCGGCTTTCAATGGTCACTAGATAGTGAAACTTCATTTAAAAGTATTAAGAAACATTTAAAAGAAAAGCTTATACTTTGCATATCGTATATACTTCAATAGAGATGAAGTGTGTTTTATATAAACTGATGCAAACGAGGATGACTTGGGTGCCGTACTAAAGGAGAGAGTCAATCCATGCTTAAGGCCTCTTTTTCAAGTAAAGTCTACAATGCACAAGTCAAATTTGGTACTAAATATTTAGAATTACTATGAATTTATAAATAAGTAACTTTTTGACATTACTATTAAAATAATAATAAATTGATAGATATTGTTATTACTACAGAGGTTAGTAAACATTATATTATTATACAAACATCATAGATGTCCGACCGGTTTCGCATTCAGTGCATCTTTAAGTAGAACCAATCAGAGTCAAAGAATACTAGATTAAAATACTTATTAAACCCCGAATTCTTAGACCTTCTCAAACGGTGCGCCCTGGAAGGTAGCCAGGTGCGCCCCAAGATAATGGAAGATTAAGTTTATATAACAGATTTATATTTTAGTTTTTGCACCATTTTAATTTATTTGGGAAAACACCAAGTATGGGGTTTTCAAGTCTGAGTCAAGTCTCGGCTACTTCATATTTTGAACTGGAAGGTAAATTTCTTTAATCTTTAAGCATGAATGGATAATACTTCATCTGTGCCTTTACTCGGGGATTTAAAACATTTTTACTAGCCCTCCCTCTCTCTCACTCTCTCTGTCTCTCACTCTCTCTGTCTCTCTCTCTCTCTTTCTTTCTTTTTCTTAAAAAAAACTATACATTTTAATTTCCAATCATTTTCCTGTTATCAAATCACAGGACTAAATTTTCTATATTAAAATCAGTGATGCGCCCCAACGTTTTGGTTTGGTTTCATAGGTGCGCTCCAAAGTTTTGGTTTGGTTTCATAGGTGCGCCCTGAAGTAAAAAAGTTTAAGAAGCGCTGCCTTAGACTATAGTTTGTTCTACTTGAAGATGGACTACAAGAAACCGGACGGGCATCTACAACAATGATTCATGAGGTATGATAGATTTGTGTAACAATATGATAACAATAAATATACTGTGTACACCGATTATCTATCCCCTAGAGAAGTTAACAGAGGTACACCGCCAGCAGAAATGGTAAATAAATTACCTCAAAACAATATAACTGCTGTGAACAGAAAATGAAATAAACATAAAAAAACAGATTGTTCAAAAAATGAAAAGCAAACTTAGACAAAACTAAGACCTAAGTAACAGAGAGATCGTACCTTACATACAGGGAGGATCTCACGTATTTTATCAGCTTTAATGCAAGTAAAATACTCAATACAAATTACATTAAATACCTACCATATTCAATTACATCAAGAATCTTGGAGAAACTTTCAAACTACATTGTCTTCTACCACTTAAATTTAATTAATACTGAATACTGGGTATTACACGAACTCTACTTGCCATATACATTCATCAAGCAGTTTTGAATTGTAGTCGAATGTAGAACGTCTTCCAAAAAGTCCATAATCAAAAATTTCCAAAATTCACATTAAATGAAATTTAAAATAAATTCATGTTAATAAATTCATTACTCATTAAATGAATTTCTTAATAACTGCTCCATTATTTTTTATAAAACTTAAATGTTGTAATAAAATTATTAAAAAACTACATTCATATTATGGACTAACATAATAATGTAACAAAAAATATATCATGATTTGGATTTTATTGTGACTTTTAAATGATAAAACTCTACGTATTAGAATGAATATGAAGTTTTGTTTGCTTAAATGTGTATTACTTACTCCAAATTTTTACTGCTTAATCGGACACGTAATTACACGTTAATATCCGAAACTACTGGAATCAAGTTTCATGATCCCCATTTGTTAAGTTTAAAATAATTTAGGGAATTTCTTTGCTTGAATTCTATATCTGTGAATACAAGAAGCAAATAACAATGGTTATTTAATGACATATAAGTAAATAAAAACTTGAGTTTAAATATATTTCCAATTAATTAATTTAACTTTGTTTGCTGATTCTTTAGAAGTCAAGCATTCACGAAGTGTCTCATTCACCACCAGATTAATATGCAAGAGATTTGCCTAGCATCATAGCCCATGAGAGTATGTATGTTACCTGAATTGTTTGAAGACTGCTTGTTATGCTTGCAAAGTTGGTGTTATTATCCTCAACTAACACGTCTACGTTATTTTGCAAATTATAATCATGGCTTGACTTTTGTGATAATGCGCAAATCTTCAATATATAAATTTTAGAATTTTTCCAAAGTTGATTGTTTTCATTCTGGAAAACAAATAGCTTTGTACAACCACGTGAGGGATATTTGAGCTAAATAAATTAGAGCACATAAAAGTTTTAAATATAATAAATGCCCATTGTCAAATGAGATTTGGAGGTTAACAGAAAGTATTGTAAAGGAATATAAACAATGTTACTAAGCATATTGAAAATCAGGCACCATGAAAGGGAAGCCAGCTCCGAAGCTGACCAAGGCCATTCTCCATTTGTTGTGTCAGCTGTAAAATTCACAAGTCAGCAAGGATCCCAAAGCCAGCCACAAGCAAGCAGCAAGATTATACCCCCAAACCACAAATGTGGGGGTATAATGTTTATTCAACATGTTTACGTTGTGGCATTCACCTTTCATTTACAGAGATTTTTTAGAATATTAATTATCGTTCATTTTAAGAACTGATATTGGAGTGGTTCATAGTTCTTCTGGTTGTGTGAAACCTTGGTGGAGTTTTATTCTCATATTTGTGAATGTATTCCTTATTAGGAATATATGTACTTTGGTTCTTCGCATCCTGACGTGTGGTCATTCCATGGGTTTTTTGGTATCGGCTATTAGTTTCTTTACTTTGGTTACTCATTTTTCAAGTTTACAATTAATGATTGCTAGTAAATATCAGTTAGTATGTAGATTAAAGATTAATTAAACTTATGAGTTATAATAACTAACAAGAAAATGATCACTGAGGATAATACACGTTCTTTAAATAAAAAAAGTTCTGAGTTAGGATTTTATTAAATTGATTTGGTTTTCAATATTACCCTATCTTATAAATGTTGAAGACTTATGTACTGTAATAGCCACTTTTAATGTTCTAAGCTCATAGCATAATACACGCTATCGTTTATATTATTACCTACCTTACAATGTGTTTATTCATCGTACATCCTAACATTTTTCGGTGTAGATTGCATTTAACACTTTCTTCTTTAAATATTTTAAACTAATAAAGAAATTCTAGTTGTTTAAAGTTAGATATATACGAGTACAATGAAAATAAATACTAAATACACACTTCTTCTTTGAAAAATATTAACGTGATTAATGAATTACGCAAAAGCACTATTTTGAGGAGGAAATGTCTGATGGAACAACCAATGGCAAGGAAGGTGATTGATATGAATCATAGGAAACAAGTTTCTCGCTAAGTTATTCAATTTCCATGAGTTCTTTCGTGGTATGGCCAATGCAACCTAACCTACCCATTTCTTTCGATTATCCTCTTAGTATTCTCTGTACCAGTGATCTCAATCTCAAACTCGTAGATAATCAAGTGAAGTATGATTGTCTTATAATGTGGCTATGGTGTAGACGTAATATCAAACTCTCTGGTAAAGTATTATCAACCTCATAGATAACCGATTCAATGAGTTCATTTGTTTTATTGTGGCTATATCCATTTATCAGTTAAAACACAGTGTAAATATGAAAGTAGAAAGTTATATGTTATTATCATTAAACTGAGAATCGTAGTCAGTGTATCCGTTACATGCTTTTCCAGTTTAGTCTCTCATAAAAAGAGACTGAAGGCACCTCTGAAAGTTCTAGTTTAGAATTTTTACTAAAAAGGTCTTTGAGACCTACTTCCATTCTTCTTGAGAACGGAAGAAGGACTGTTTTAGCTGATTTATCCAGACTTTACTATTCACCTATCTATTGCCAATTTGGAGGACATGACTCATAAGCTCAATGGTACTACCATCAAACTTCCTCTTCTTATAATAACAAGGCCATCTGCATATCCTTAATTAGATTATCCAGAAGATTATCCACACTAATCACAAAAATGCGGTGATACGAGGGCGGATTGATAAGTTAGTGACTTTTTGAATTTCCTGCGCAGTTACTCCAAATGCAACAGTGCTGCTGTCATCTGTAATCTATTAGTGGACAACTATCTAATTATGAGCCAGCTACCACGTCCAGTCGGTGTTTGATAGTCATTCAAAGCAGACAACTTCGTGTATTTTTACGAAAATGGAAAAAAGTGAATTTCGTGTGCTGATTAAGCATTACTTTTTACGTAAAAAATCCATTACTGAAACTAAGGAAAGACTTGATAAATACTACGGGGACTCGGCACCATCAATTTGAATGGTTAAGAAGTGGTTTACAGAGTTCCGTTGTGGTCGTACCAGCACTAGTGACGCCGAACGTTCAAGTCGACCAAAAGAAGTGATCACGCCGGAAATGAAATCGTCGATAAAATCCATGAAATGATATTGGATGATCGGGGAATGAAAGTGCGAGAGTTCGCTCATGCTGTAGGCATCTCAACTGAGCGAGTACATCATATTTTACACGAATATTTGGACATGAAAAACTCTCCGCGAGAAGGGTTGACCATAAGCGCATGTGTGACCATCCGCGATTGCTCACACTTGACCATAAACGCAATCGTGTGCCACTTCAAAAGAGTGTTTAGCGATGTTCAGCCGTAATCCGGACGAATTTTTGCACCGTTTTGTTACTGTGGACAAAACATGGATCCATCATAACACGCCAGAGACCAAGGAACAATCGAAACAGTGGGTTGCTGTGGGCGAACCTGGACCAAAGAAAGCCAAACAGGCTCTGTCACCAACAAGGTCATGGCCACAGTTTTTTGGGATGCACGTGGTGTCATTCACATCGATTACCTCGAGAAAGGTAAAAGATCACTGGCGAATATTATTCAAAGCTTTTGAACAGATCAAATAAGCTTTATGAATTAATAAGCTTATCTTTAAATAAGATTTATTAATCAAGCTTTTGATTAATAAAATGGGTTTAAGGGGGCAAATTAAACCACCTGTTTTCCACTGAGAAAATAGTAGAAAAAAATCTATATCGAGACACCCAGCTAATAAAGAGAAGAAGTAACATGCAACGTGGTAAAGCCACAACAGATCGATTTGATTTCAATTGCTGCCTCGTCACCTGGCAGATTTCTTCAACTAATAACGACGGTATCGGGCTACAGAATTCGTTTTTTTTTTTGTTCTGTTGAGTTTTCTTCATACTTAGACTTATTGTCCTTGTAGAATGTTTCATTTTTAGTTAAGTATCTGTTACACGTTTACAACTTCTAATAACGCATTATCATAAAAATACTCCACTATTGTATTGCCGTCAAAAATTGACGTACGTAACATTTGAGCAAAACCTGTTCGATAAAACTGGGTTAAACTTGAATTTAAATTCTTTTCGTAAAGACTGACAGAATGAAAAACAAAATTAATAAAAGGCTTGTAAAAAATAAAGATGAGATAAACACAATATATTAGAGAAACATACAACTGACGTGAAATGTACAGAAATATTAATAGATTGCATGTTATGCCTTTTTTATTTCAATACATACAGAATGCTTTGTAGAAGTCACATGTTTATTCTGTTGCACTTCATGTGACGAATGCCAAACAAATTTGGCTCGAAGGTTATGAATGTTTACGACATCAAAGCATTGAATGGTCTCTGTCTCTTTAAATCTGTCCCAACTTAAGTTTATTACACAAGTTCCTTTTGTCATTAGTATGTCGTAATACCTAAATACTCGCTAAAAATCTCTTCTCCAATGAGGTATAAATATATAAACTATGGCAAAATTTACAACGCTAAGTAAAATTAGCCCTCTTCAATGTGATCAGAAGTAAAAGAAAAATGTGTTTTTTACAGTAAATAAAAAAAATTAAATAACAAATGATATTTTGCATTGTAACGTACTTTTGTTATTTTACATTTATTATTTCTTTACCTTAGAAATGTTGTTTTATTATTTATATTTTTTTTTTTGTAAAACACGTTTTACTCTTCTTTCTTATTTTTAACCGTTTTGTATTATCCCTCACGTGGTGGTAACTTAGTAACTGTTTGAAAACTCAGTCTTCAATTGTCTGTAGTCTCTATCTATTGGATTGACAACTAAGTTGCCTCATTTTTTATTTTTTTTTCAAATTTTAATACTTTGTTTGCCCTTAAATGCTTTTCTCATACTGTTTTAGATCACTAGCCAGATGATGTTTTGTTCTAATGAAATATACATATGAGTTGACTTTTCTATTCTCACCGAACCACATATTTTTCTGAGGACGATTGTTAAAAGAGTCGAAATATTGAAAGCGAATCTTAGTGACTAGTCTTCATCAGTTTTTTTAATAAAACTGTAATTTTTAATAAATAAAAATATGTATCTTTGTCAAGCATCATTAATATGATATATAATAGAATAGCTCCACGAATATATGGAATAGTTTGTGAAATTACATATCCAGGATTACCTTTGTTCTATCCTGCCGCTCAAAGGAAACCGAGATTATGAACTTTCTATGTTGTATATATTACCTTAGTATATAGCTTATCACAATGAATTCAGTGTTAAAAATTGAGAAGCCTTAACAATTAAGACTGCGCGAAAATTTAATCATAATTTTTCTTGGTATTCACGCAGTTTTATTAGATTTCGCTTTTATATTAATAAACAAATAGTGGATTAAAGCTGAACTACTGACATGATACAATCTTGAAGCAGATTTTACTTTTAATCATAATTCTTATAAGTAGGTCCTGACGAAGTTCACATTAAATAAAGTTCTATGTAACAAAGCTTTATATTACCAATGGGCTCTTCTGAATCACCATCTCTAGTTCATATAGTTATAATGAAATTACTAAAATACTATAACAATGCAATAATTACTTTTTTTAATCACTGAAAAAGAGGTGAAACAACTCTTATATTTATTTTATCATAATCAACTGAAAACAGAAATCATATTAAAACAAAAAAAGATTAGTCTTCCTTCCTAGACGTGAAACTTATACGAGTTATAAAATGATTATATGTTAACTGATTGACATACAAAACCTTCTATTGCTGGAAGAACACCTTTCCAGTGTTAAATTATTACTGTTCTCATACCATTGAGAACAAACAACATTTAAATTGTGTACAAAATTAAGTAAAATCAAGTGACTAAAAAATAGCTAACGCAATAATTTGTTATTTGTAAAGTCGATAATAATGTAAAGTCGAAATATTTAAATAATTCTTGATGGAAACATATACGACAGCAGCCAATACGCTCCAATCATACACACACTAATCTGAAAATTCAAAATAGAAACGACTTCACAAGGCAAGCACTAAAAACTGGATATCCTGTCTTCTTTACAGTTAAATATAAATCTTACCATCCCATGTTTCTGCCAACCTAGCTAATTCCAACTTTCCCTTGGACCCAGTCTCCACGAGCTTTTTTTTTTTTATATTTTGTATTTTATTTCAGCATGTTCCACTGTGAATTACATGCATCATCGTCATATTGTAAGCAATACTTCTTTCATTAACACTACAAAATACTTATTTTAACTTATTTTACATTCATTCATAATTCAACAATTAATTATCTTTTTCTTAAATATCTATGCTGTACAAAAATTTTACAAATTCCTTATAATAACCACACCAAGACCTTACGTATGAGAGCCAGTCAAGTCTCCACGACTGTTCGCCAAACTTGCAAACTCACAACAGATGCAAGATCTGAATAGTTCCAACGGTACTCTTCCACCACTATCTAAGAGTTATTGTTAAAAAAAATATATATGTAAATCATATCTAACATTCTAAATTAGTCGACGACTTAATCAAAACGATAAACTTCACTAGCAAGCAACAGTAAATTTCATTTTTTTTTTACATTGAAACATTGTTAGAATCAAGGTCAAAGAGAATGGACAAATTTGACTGATTTTTAATCCTTGGTGCTTTTTTTTATGTGTAAGAGACTCATATTTTTGATAAGTATCTGATCTGAGGATAGCTATTGGAACTTAACAAACAACGGTGTGAATGATACTGTTTTTTATATATATTTGTGGCAATGAAAATAGAACGGAAGGCAATAAAAGTACAATGGACAGCTTGTCTCAAGGTTAACAAAAAAACTAGTACTTTTTACTGAATTCGACAATCTCTCGAACTAGCTGTGTAAATGAGAGTATCTAAAAACAAAAGTGAATGTTCGTGATTTTTCAAATTTGTTGTTCATTAGCGACCGTTTAAAATGATTTTCATTCATAAATTTTTATAATGGTAATATCTTTTAAATTCTTAATAATTTAACAAAAAATGTTATATTTTCCAACGAAAATTGGTTGGTTCTTGGACAATTGAGATTTAAATGTGTCTACAGCCTCAAATTTTTAAAAAAATAAGTATAATATCACCAATAAAGATAAAATTGCGAGGCTGTAATAAAGCTTTTAATTCCCAATTAGGAATATTTTTAAATCATAACATTTTCAAAAATATTTTGGGGACTATTAAAATGAATGTTTAGAAATGTTCAAATCCCTATGAAGGTTTACATGAAGTAACAAAATTAACCACAGCTTCAACAGGTTTCTAACTAAACTTATTATAGATTCTGATTTCGAAACCTTCCACCCTAAGCAAGAAGGCTTCAAACGGATTTTTTGTTTATTTCTTTTTCTTGGTTTACATATATTAAAATAAGTCTTATAAATATCGATAAAATGAAGTTAACAAGCAACAAAAAAAAATTTGACATTAATAGTTCATTTATAAAGATGTAACGAGCACAAAAGTTGTAAGTTTTTGTTTAATATGAGTCCTAGATGAATCTCCAAGGCTTATGCAATCCCAGTAGGAGTAAGGGAGTTGATGTAGCACAAGAGTCAAGGTCACGGATAAAGCAGAACGATAAATGGAGTAGCTGGAGTGGTGCAGCCTTTGCGATTTTCCCGTCCAAAAATAAATCACACATTCTTATTCTTTTTTGATGAGTAAGTATAAATTGGCCAATTTTTAAACTAAAAATACATTTACAAGAAGCAAGATTTAATGCAAAAAATTGATCAATATTTGAATACTGATAAATACTGAAACTACAAGAATGGTCCACGCCATTAGGTTGATAAAATTATTTATTTCATTACACAATACTTTGAAGGTTTGTTTTTTTTTTTGGAGTTCTTGAGAAATAGTTTGTGTAAAAGATCGACTGTCAACTTTTAACCCTATAGTTTTTCAGTTGGATACTAGGTAGCATTTCTCATGTGACCGCATACAACTCTAACTGACTGCACAAATAGAGACGTCAGTACATTTTGAAATGTACAATACAAGTAGGGCTATATGTTAAGGTGTTAAAAAAAAAAGTTAAGATTGTTGGTAATACTATTAAAGAATCCCAATTTTATTAATCATACCTACCTGCTAAATGGTCATATTTAAGAAAATGAAGTAGACCCAATGTTTGGTTATTTGGATTAAAGTCCCCTAACCATTAGCCATGTTGGCATGGCCCATTTACCACTGGAGTGTCAATCACCACGGCACTGCTATACCATGTAAAAACTCTCAAACTCTTATTACATTTATTATTTTATTTGTATCTTTTTATTACTTAATATTATTAAAAAAATATCTACTTCATTTTGATAATTAAATAAATGAATCAAGCAATATATATGAGGTATTGCTATTTCTTATAAATTGAATTAATATTATTCACATAATATACTTCAACTGAGACGAGCAAAATAATTTCAAGTAAATTTCTTTTTATGCTAATAAGAAATTTGGACGGCTCTTGACATCACATAATACTAAAAAAATATGTGATTTCAGCTTAATTCTAGCTCCATCCATTATCAAGGAGTAAATTGCTATGACTATTGTCCGAAATTTCCCACAATAATTTCAAAAAATTATTGGCTAATAAACTGATATTATTCTCATAGTACTACAAAAAGTTATTACATAATATAATTAATAAATCTTTATGTTTTACGTTTATAAGGCAGGTGAGATATTTATTCAACTGTGGGAAAACTATTATACTTTATGTTTAGGAAACGTGCGGAGTTCATACAGGTCGGTCCTTTGTTCCATATTGCATTATTTATATGAACACCGTAACAATGAAATACGGCCTGAAAAGGACAACTAAAGTTCAATATAAACAAAGATGGAAAACACATACTTACAGTCTCTAACTTTCAGTTTGAACCACCATCAGGAGAGAAAAGAGAGGGAAACCAAGATCGGTTGAGTCTCTCCAATCGCCTCTGCATCAGTGCGCTTGGTTTTTTTTTTATATTTTTTCTCATCACGATGGTTCAAACGGAAATTAGAGACTGAAAGTATGTGTTTTTCACTTATCTACGTATCTTTGTTTCTAATGAATATTACTGATACCTCTCATATCATATACATTTTAGTCAAAGAGTGAAAAGTGTAATATGCTGCTCTAGTTCAATGTAATTCATACAGACTTCATTCGTATGAAAAATATCATTAGTTTAAACGTTTTAAATAATGACGAAATCTAGCTTCATTATCTTTATTAACGATGGTTAACTGCAGTTTCGACACAAGGAAAAAATAAATTGCATGAACTTTATAATTATAATAAATAAGAGCAAAGCTGTAAATTATTTGTTCATTTATTTTATGTTTACACAAAATGAACTCGTCAGAAGACCATGGCTAATACTGGAGTAGTTGACCTTCCTTCTCTATTCTTTCCCTAAAGACGGTTAATCGAAATTTAGATAGAGAAACTGTTTGTTCCGTTATTTTTGGAAGGCTACTTTATCGTAACGATATATTTCTATCGTTGGCTTTCATCTCCTCACTGTGACATTTCTCTTCCCTGAAAACGACCGTAGATTACAAAAACTCACTATATTTCCAATATGCCATCATCAGGAAGAAAGATGTGACTCGCTCAAAGATAAGAGAGGGCTGATGTCAGTCTCATTCAACAGCTGCTCAACCCATGTCATACGGAGGGAGGGGATAGGGGGATAAATATAGAATAAATAATAACAAAATAAAAAACAAACAAATTTAAAATAAAAAAAATATTAAAAGTTAAAAATCTGGACTGGGCTACACTCAACTTTACTATAAGCAAACTTAATATCAAACTTTTTGGGTATATAATATATAATATTCCATATAGGCATAATATGAATGCTAAATTGGATATGTCTTATATTATTAGTCTTCCATTCCTGAAGGTAGTACATATAGTCATTGATCCACTTATCAACATGTATATATATACTTATTTTTATATATCACACCACTGATGCATATAATATCATTAGTACAACTATAGGAGTAATAACATTTTTGAAAACCGAAAGTGTAGATTTCGTGTTACGAAATAATCTGTTGCAAGAGAACATGGCTTTTGTTCCAACAGTCACTTGTTCCAATTTTTGTTCCAATCAAAACGGACCTCCTTCTACATTGAAGATTTAAGACAAAGTTTCCCATTTAAAACTTGAAAATTTCCTATTTTGTCTGAAAAATGTCAGAAACATGTAAAAAAAAATGTTTTTTTTTAAGATAATTTTAAATTTAAAATGTACGTTAATTTTATTTATTATTTTTCAAAGAATGTTTTAAATTTGGAATTATCTTTAACATTTGGTCTTTTATAAAATTATTAAAATGGAAATTTTATGGCACCTAGTGTTTTTTAAAAATTACTATTCTTTCCTTTGTTAAAAATCATAAAAATCCAATTTACTCTGAGCGAATGCTACCTTTTTCCTTCTGCTCTGTTATAAGCTTGCTGTAAATGTATATTGAGAAAAAATATATTAGTTATTAGCCAGTTTAGCATACTCAAATCAAATCCAAAGCCGGTTTTTCAGTATAATTTAAAATTTTTATAGCTGGAAGCTTGAAATTTATAAAATAATAGATATGAACTATTAGACTAGAGTAGTAAAAAAACTGGATATTTTCAACAATTTAATAGCTCCTCGCCCACCCACATATTCACACACATAGACATCATCGAAAAAACTTCATAAAACGATTTTTGGGACCACAAAACATGTAATTCCGCCAAAATCTCGAGATCGAATTTCTTCACGATCACTATATTTTACTTATAGTAAAGTAATAAAAAAAGAACTACAAAAGAAAAATAAATAACAATTATTTAAAAACTAAATAATATCAAAACCACAGTAAGAAATACAGAAACCTGACTGAAACCCTTTAACCAAAACAACTGGTCTTCGTCAGAGTGCAATTCTCAATACCACACCACATGTGTTTGTTTTGTTATCAGTTGAACTCTGACGAAAATCACTTGTTTTAGTTGAAAGATCTTAGTTATTTTTCTGATTTCGTTTAGTGATTTAGACGTTGAGTTTTATTTCACGCGTTTATTATTAAATCTTGTAATATATATATATATATATATTTAACCAACTTGAAAACAAGTGATGTATATATACAAGTAAAACGTAAGAATCACCTATCTTTCAGACCAATTTTCCCCTGGTAATCTTAGAAAAAAGTAGAACAAAAGTATGAAATTACATACATCTATTACAATTTTTCCTTCCTTTTTGTGTAGGGCATTTGACTGTAGAAGTTATAATATACTAGCTGTTGCACTCGACTTTGCTGAGAGAGATTAGCTTTATAACTTGCAATGATCAATTACCATTGCACTTTGAATGTCTTGACGTTAGATTATAAGTAAAAGACCTGGGTGTTTCGGGTATAATTCAAGTCTCCCATTATTGTCTTGTCATTCCTTGATTTCTAGTCAGTTAACACTTTCTTGAAAGAGTTCCTGAAGCTCTATCTATCCCCAAAGTTTCAATTGAAATGGTTTATCAAATGAAACTAGGAGGGAGGGGGGGGGCCAGCATTATCTCCTAAACTTCATATTATAAACCTTTGGACACTGAGAAGGTAAAGAAAGAAAATTTAATATGAGTCATTTCAATCACATCACGTCATAAATATTTTAGCTAAATAAATATAAATTAGATGTACTTAAAACATTCCCGGGACCAATCTGAATTAACATGTAAATTATTATGAAGATTAACAAACCCATTTTGGTTCGAATAGTAAAGATTCGTATATATATATATTTCATTGAATAACTGACTGCATTTCACTGATGTTATTTTCTTCGCCAGTTTTTCGAGGTTTCTGCTTGAATGAACGACTGCTCCCAAATTTTACATATATATATGTATGTCAATGATCAAACTACAATATGATATGGAAAAAAAAAGGCTAAGATCTTTCAACAACAACAAGTGGTCTTCGTCAGAGTTAAAAACCGAACTGTTCAGTAACCATGTGGTTACTTACTGTTGCGTCTACAACGTGTTTGATCTCCCATTCTCTTTTCTCCCGAAGACGGATTGCCCGAAAAGTTTAGTTTGCAGGTGTATTTCTTTACTCTGTATGTTACTCTTCTTTAATTTTGAACTAGTATTGTGTCCAGTTTGGATCGTCCTTCCGTTCATTAAGTGAATATATATATATATACATATTCACTACACGAATATATACATATTCACTCTGTACATATCAAGCCAACTAATGCCCAGCAATAGCTGTATTTCAATAGCTATCATCCATCCTACGTTAAAAAGCCCATCCCCAGACCCTTATCCATACGTCTCCACAAAATTTGCAGCAGTTTAAATGATCAACCTTCCAAATAAACTTGTTGGGAAAGAAGTTTTCTAACCGTGGTTAACCTCATATCTTCATTAATAATCGTATAGTCCCTGCTGATGTGCGTCATAATTCTCGTCCTAGAAGGGATCATAGTGATTCTACTTTCCTCATCACCACTTATTTTCCTGGTAATCATAGCTGGGCACAGTTATCAAGGAATTTTTCCCTATACTTTCTTCTTCCTCTTGTAATTCTTCTATCTTTAATGAGGCACCTTCCATTTCCTACCGCAAACCTGCTAATCTTAGATCTATCTTTCTAATATCTCTTCTCCTAAGCCTCCCAATACTGCTGGTGGTATGTTTCAATGTGGACGTCGTGGTTGTCTTACTTGCCCTATCATCAATCCCGTTCCTCCCTTTACTTCTTTCCTCAGCAAATACACCGACCCTGTTCTTTAAAAGACCTCTTGTACCTCTGGTAACTGCGTTCACTGTTTGTATTGCACCCAGTGTGAGGCTTTTTATGTGTGTATGGCTTCCACCAAGCTAAACCTGCCTATGAATAATCACAGGTCATCAGATGGCAAACGCAGTGACCTTCCCGTTGCTACTCATGCCAGTTCTCATGGACTCAGTTTCAATTACTGTTTCCGTGTACAAGTTCTGAGGCAGATAAAATTGAGTTTGAAAGTGTGTTTCTTTACTCTGTGTGTTACTCTTCTTCAATTTTGAACTCATATGTATATACACGTATATATAGGGGAAACAGGGCAATCAGTTGGGTTTTTGACTCTGACGAAGACCGCTTGTTACGGTTGAAAGATCTTAGTCTTGTTTTCCCATTTTCTTATTGTGGTTTTATCATTGATTGTTATTTCACGTGCTTATGTGAAATCTTTATATATATATATATATATATATATGAGCACTGGGACCACTTGTGTATTGTTTATTTACTTTTTATTCGGTTATCGTTAAGCTATTTGTGTTTTTCTCTCTGTACTTACACTCTTTGATTCGAACATTAGTTTTAATATTGGTTCTTGTAATATTCATGCTTGTAAAACCTGATGATGACCAATGAAGTCGAAAGCTCGGATTAAACAAATAAAGTTCTTTTGTGTTCAATATATATATATATATATATATATATATATATATATAATGAAACGGTCCAATATAATATAAAAAAATATAAATATAATATAAAAAAATATATATAATATAATTATATAATAAAAAAAGGACTTTAGATAAAAATTATAACGAAAGTAACAGAAAGGTAGACACAGACATAACTCACTTCTAATTTCGACAATTGTCGTCATCAGGAGGCGAAGAGTCCCGCAGGGAGCCAGTGCGGTGACTCCCTCGTGAGTAACCACCCTGCCTCCCTGCGAGACTCTCCACCCCCTGATGATAACAATTGTCGAAATATAGAAGTGAGTTATGTCTGTGTCTATCTTTCTGTTACTTTTGTCATGTTATATATATATATATATATATATATATATACTTTTGCGCTACGTCCTTCGACGTGGAGAGATATCTCTCACTTTGTCCTCTCTTCTAGTCTACTCCTGTTGACGAAAACAGTTCGAAATATTGAGAATTCTGTAAGTGTGCTTTTTATTTCTTTTTCTATGTCGTGCTTTGTGTAATTTAAAGTTATATATATAAGTACAAACTCGAAAAAAAAACACAGAGTAAAAAACACATTAACTCAATTTTTCTGAAAATCAATATTCAGAAGAATAGTGGGGATGATAGAATAGAGTGACCAAGCACGCTGAAGACGCAACGACGTCTCAGGGATACTTGGTCACCCTCTCTCTATCCTCCTGAAGACAGATTATCCAAACTTTACTCTCTGTGTAAAGCTCTTCCATTTTGAACTTGTGAATATCTAGTTTCGATCGTCTTTCCGATTATATAGTATATATATATATATATATATATATATATATACGAGTATATTGTGTTAAACTGAATTGCCTTAATCAAACAATCAAACATACCTTTCTTTTGAGCAGTTTTTCATATTTTCTTGATAATTTCAAATCAACTTGATTTAGTTGGTGAATTATTTGAGCAAAACTCTGGTTGGCCATCAATATTTATTGATTAACATTTGACATATTTCGGCTGTCTCCAACCATCTTCAGAAATTATTTTATAAACCATAACAAAACAAAACTATTTTCATCGAACAAGTATGTAAACATAACAGTAAGCTAAATAAAATTATTCACTAAAAAATAAATATCACTAAGTCTAACACTAGCAACATTTAACATTCAAAACATTACAAGGATGGATAAAAGACAAATTAAAGTTAGGATGGGGGGAACCGTTCATCCTAGCAGTTTGAGCTGACGTGTGCTACCTGTGTGCTGTTGGTATATTTAAAGAAAGGTATGTTTGATTAAGGCAATTCAGTTTAACACAATTTGTATAAAAGAAGATCTGCTCCCTATTTATACTAATATATATATATATACTTCGTGTCGACCCGTGTACGCTTTCACGTCTCCACTCCTGTTTCTCCCCTTCTTTATCTTTTTCTCCTCTCTTGAAGACGCTAAACTGATCGAGAATCGTCAGTGTTAGTCTCTTTTTTGTGTTTTCTAGTTGTAACTTTAGTTTTGTTTCTATTCCATGGTCGATACTTTTATCAATATATATATATGAGTTAGCTTCAGCTACTCAAAGGGACTACTTCTGCCCGATGACGACGACTGTCGAAATATCGTTGTGAGTCTTTTGTGTGTGTCTTTATTTGTTTTTCTCTTTCCTGTGTGAACTATATATATATGTGAAAGAAATTGTCATCACA
Source organism: Hermatobates lingyangjiaoensis (assembly GCA_026182355.1). Lineage (NCBI taxonomy): Eukaryota > Metazoa > Arthropoda > Insecta > Hemiptera > Hermatobatidae > Hermatobates > Hermatobates lingyangjiaoensis. The sequence continues at coordinate 1,300,826 of JAPFBL010000084.1, forward strand.
TATGTTCGTATATATTCAGATTATGAATAAAATTGAGCAAAAAAAATTGATACGTAAACAAATTTATAATGCGATTACTTTTGAATTTCAAACCCACCATTTATTTTATCTAGGAACTCCAATAGTCAGGATCATATTCTAGTACTGCATACAAGTCCCTAACCCCAAATAAATACTTTAGTCTCATCGAATGAATAATTCATTGCATTCACTAATTAACTGTCACGTTAGGAAGAAATTGTTTCCCCTAAGCAAACAGATGAAATACAATGAATATAGTTTAGTGAAGCATATCACTTAAACAAACGAGAGCAAATTTTAGCCAATGAGGTATTACAACTAAAACATTTTAATACTTTTTGTTAAAATGCCAAAGGTCAATGTTATATCCTTCGCATATCAAGGACTGCCGGTTTTAATCTTTCTCTCTTCCAAGTTGGAAATAGTAATAACCAACAATTAAACTCACCTTTCCAAATAAACATGAAATTCTTATGGCCATAAAATGATATTCCTTGAAATTGCTAAGGAAATTATTCTTTCGAACAAACGTATATTTTCATTCTGATTGATAAATTTCGAGAAGTAAAGGAAAAGTAGGTGTTTTGCATAGATAACCAAATAAGAGTGGATAAGTTTCTGTTTTAAATTATAATTTAATTTTTTTGCAATTTTAATTTGGTTTTGAAACTTTTTTTAATTATTAGTCATAATTCAATCATTTAGTAACTATCATTATCAGGCATGACCAAGTTATAACTATGACGAAATAAGTATACCTGGGCATCATTATAAGCTTCATCAAGTCAACTCTCCTGTAACTTTGACATACCGAATTTAGGTAAAAGGAGTTCTAAAATGATGAAGATGAGTACAACAATTTTTTACTTTACTATAAGTAAAGTATAGTGATCGTGAAAAATTCGATCTCGAGATTTTGACGGAATTACATGTTTTGAGGTCCCAGACGTCGTTTTATGAAGTTTTTACGATGCTGTCTGTGTGTGTGTGGGTGGGTGGGTGGGTGAGTGTGTTAGCATTGCTTGTTACCACGCTACGGTCCAGAATCTTTGATGGATCAAGTTGATATTTTACACAAAAATGGACCCCATAAAGACGAAGATCCCTATTGTTTGGGAAGAATTATGCTTGATGGAAAAGTCATTTTTTTTGCCAAAAACCGTTTTTTAGAAAACATTTATTTCTCCTAAACTGATAACCCTAGCGTTTTGAAATTTTGACATTATCTTTGAGGTTACAACTGCAACAAACGAAAAATATATTCAGAATTTTAAAACAACAGGAAATATTTTTTTTTTAATAAAATGTAAAAATTTTGACTTATAATTCAATCTCAAACCTTGTGAGAGCGATACAAGCGATACTGTTAGACGGATCACAATGAAACTATGCCTAAAAATAGAACATTATGTGGAGAATGAGTTGAGATATTTTTTTTTCAAAATTACATTCGCTAATGGGGCGTTACAGTACGATTTCTGTTTTTAGAAAATGTTTTTTTGACGCTAAACGGCTCATTAAAAAATAATGAAAATTTGACCAGATATGGAATGAAAAATGAGCAATTCATAAAAAAAAACCATGAAGTTTCAATTATGGGAAAGAGCAATAACGCTATAAAAACTGTTTGTTTATCTTAGACTAAGATATCACCTGCTATACTTGTCGAATTTTTTATATTTTTTTTCATTGTTTACATTGACTTAGAAATTTTTTGAGCGAATCCACTGAGATAAAATTGATTTTATAAAGGAACAGTTTAAATTGTTTATTGACGTATATGAGATGTAAGAGGAATAATATTGTGCAGGAAAATGATGACACTCACTCAGAAAAAATTCGTATATATCTTATTTCCTAAAGGGGAAGGAAAATGATCTTTTTAAATACTTAGAAGACATAATAATATATAATTCTATAAAAATCCAAAAATGTAAAAGATAATTCAAAATTGAAATCTTTCATTTAGAGATTAATAAATGTAATTATCGTACATCTTTAACTATAAATTATCTTAAAACAACATTTTTTCTTCGCTGTTTATGATGTTGTCAGAGAAAAAAAGGGTATTTTCCTGTTTATACTTGAAACTTTTACTTTAATATTCAATGTAGAAGGTTGTCAAGTAAACGATGTAAGAAATCCACTGGCTATTTGAACAAAAGCCACGTTCTCTTGTAGGAGAATATTTCGTTTCAAGAAATGTTCAGTTTGGTTTTTCAAAAATGTTATTACTGCTGTAGTTATACTAATGAAATTATTTGCATCAGCTGTGTGATGTACAAAAATAAAAGCTTATACATTGATATGTTCTTCAATTACTATCTGTACTACCTCAGGAATGAAAGACTAATAATCAAATCCCATTTAGATGTTTACGTGATGCTTAAATGAGACGTTTTGTGTTATATACTCAAGAAATTTAATATTAAGTTACTGATAGTAAAGTTGAGTGTAGGCCACTCCAGATTTTTTGAATTGGTTTTCTGTGTTTTATAACATTCAAAGACCTCAAGTAAAAGGCAGGATTGTCTACTGACAAGTAAAAGGTTGGTCTACTGACCATAATTGTTGTAATTCGTCTGCAGGTTCTGAAATAGAACATTATAATCGTGATGGGTGTATTCTTTGGAATTTGGCTGGTTGAAATATCTAAATGGCATAGAACTCAAACGATAGACGACATTATAATATAGGTGAACGCAGAGATGTCATATATGATTGCCTACCAGGTCTCAAAAGCTTCAAAATGATCTACAGACCTTACCCGTGTGCAAAATAGAAGAGATCTTCATAGAAACATACTCAAGAAAAAGTTGTAGAATGATATATTGCACAATTTAAAATGTAAATATTTGCTATAGAGTAAGAATCACAACTGCGGAATAAAAAAAAATAATGGAATATTCTTAGTGTAACTGTTCCTGGCAACATGACAGAACCATGATCTTGAGAACTCTCGATTCACCATTGAGGAGATTCGATATCAAGAGTTAAGTTACCGAATGATTCCAACAAAAACACAATGTGTAAGCTTGACCAAAAAACTGATTTTATAGTGGGGGACAACAAAAAATTACACTGTACAGCCGATGAGGATGATAATATGAATTTCGCCCTGAAATCCAAACATCAGGAAGAAGAGGCACCTACCGGGAGCCGAAGTGTCTCTGTAAAGGAATTGAGGGATAATAAATAAACCTTAGATATATTTTTCTGGAAATCTTATATGGAGACAAAGCTGTTACTGTCGATTCTTCAACATTAGATGGTAGTTTTAATTGATGATCAGCTCTTAGGCAGTTGTTCGTTTCCCATGCTCACGGTTAGCAACTTCCACCTTCAATATTTGGTAACTATTAAGTAAGTGGGAGCCACATTACCAGTTTAATTTCACATAGGAAGTTCACAAGTTTGCCTCACTCAAGTTCAGTAGAGCAGGAATGTTTAACGAGCCCCTGATATCATACAGACCCAGTACCGACATCTTTACGTCCTCAGTGGAGTACTGCAAGCTCATGTCATCTCCATATAAAAAATCTAGGGTCATAGCCAAAATTCACCCCCCCCCCCCCCCCCCCCCCCCGGTCTTAAGCACTAAAGGCAAGGAAAACCTTACTTCAGTAAATTAAATGAAATATGAAAGGAAAAGCCCTTCATTTATGTTTAACATGAATTAAAAACAAGAAACTCAATCATTAAATTGAAACAAGAAATGTAACTCTCCTCACAATATCCCTCCCTGCTTTTCTCATGTCTACTCTCTTCATATTACTCTAAATATACAACACTCTGAAAAAATATAAAAAAAAGATAAAGAAATTAGGTAAATACAATTACTAATTGCTAAATAAGATTGTCTTTTAGAGTAAAACATTCGTACTATCAGAGTCATTTGTCTACAATGTATCAATCAATATATATATTTAATTATTCATTTTTTTTACAAATCTGGAAAAATGTGTTATATATCTGTGTTCTTTTTAAACGTTCAAGCAAATGAAGTTCGTTTCTTATAGTAAAAATTAAATACCATTAAATTAAAAGATTTAGTTTGATTATGTATGTTTTTTTTAAATACTTGCTAATGAAATTTCAAAAATTTTTATTTCAGAATATTTTAGCCTTTAGAAACATTTATAGATTTAGTAATAATGTGAGAAGTTCATTTTCAAATTTCAATAGAGACACCTAGGTAATTATACTACAAACTATGATGTCCTATAAAATATCATAGGGAATAAGTTAGTATTCATAAGAATGAATTCAGTATTAAAGGAGTTTTAGTTTACTGTATAAGGCATTTTAGTCATGCAAACATATATGCTGTAATTTTTCAAAAAAAATTTGATGTTATTGATAAAAAGTATCATTATTTCATTTCTTGCAATATACATACATATATGTTTTTTTTAATTTTTGTTACAAAATTACTGCGCATGAAACATATTACTTTAATTACCTTACTCATAATTAAATCTTTCAGAAACGTAGCAATAATAGATCGCATTAATTTTAGCAAACATTGTTTCATCCTTAGATAAAAATATTTTAAGAATTGAAAAAGAATAATTCGTGTATTAAGTACACAGAGGTATTTATTTGTTAGGTTTCAAATAGATAGCAAGAAAAGAAGACTCTGAATAACTATCGTTTCAGGGATTATTTAATTAGCTCCTTGGCATTGAAAGCTGGTCGGAAGATTAAGTGTCGATACTCAACCACCGAGAATGACCCCCAAGGTCACCCAGTACACAGCTGTTTCATTCGCGACCCCACTTAAATCCCTGACTTCAGTGTATTATTCTGTTCAAAATTGCCAAAATTTGTGACTCGATAAAATAAAACTTGACTTATTCTATTAATTAATATTTTATAATAAATTATTAAAAATATTTAATTAAATAATAAATAAGTGATATGAAATATGTAAACATAAAAAATAAATAAAGGGCCATATCAAGAACCTGGGCAAGACTGAATGGAATCCAGGCGTAAGTCATCATTAATGATCTCTTAATGAATACGAGGACTTTTTATTTAAACATCGATTAAGTATTGCTAGTGTCAAAAATTATTTCTTTTTGTAAATAGTCTGTTTCTTGTGTAGAAATTTTGAAAATGTATTATAATTGAAAAGCTACAAGTTATTTCAATTCCAATAATTAATTTTACTCATTGGACATCATTAAGACCAGATAGTTCAATTTAAAAGACAATACTTAATACATGCTAGGGAATTACTGAGATCTATTTAAAAAAAAAAAAAGGAAAAAAGGTGGTGGTTAAAACTTATTTAAAAGTAAGAAAACTCTTTATTCAAAAGAATGGATGAAGTTTAAATTAAATCTTAATTATGGTCTGCATAACGTAATGGATTCATCACTAAATAAATGAACTACGTCTAAAACCGAAACACAGAGAAAAAGCCTTTCGTGTTTAATTCATTTGCTGAATTTTACTAAGACAGTCCACTGTCTTACACAATCTATTGGAATGTTATATAACATTAACATACAAAACCTTTCTGCAAGAATAATAGGGAAGGTAATTACTGACATAAAATCTTTTTATTTACATAATATTCATACTTTTTAAAATGGTCACACTGAATTACTTCCAATTCTGGTAAATGTTTAATTTATTATGTTAGAATAAATACAGCATTTCAAGTTAACTTTATAACATATAATTATAATTTGCATTATTTTAATGGTAATTTGATGAGAATTTAACTCTCGAACAATTCCTGGAATTCATTAACCGAAGTCCCTCTACTATATGTGCTTACATAAATTTTTATTATATTTTTTGAATATATAGTTAAGATTGAAATAAAAATGAAATATTTTTTTTATAAATTACATGTACATTACAAAATATTAATCAAGCACTTATTGTTAAGCAAATTGTTTATAACAAAATAAGTTGAAAAAATAAATCATTTTAATGCACCAATATTAGTTAAAAAAAATTTTTAATTTATTTTGATTATTTAATTATCAATAAATGATCTTTTGCTTACCCATATGAGAGAAGAACAGTGGTAAATTTGCATCATGCGGTTAGTTAATTCGGTATTTCGGGAGAGTAAAAATATATCCGTCCGTACGTGGTAGAACAGAAAATAGAGACTTATGTAAATATGTATGGGGAATAGAGAGGGGAGCCCCCTACAGGGCCCCCTGGGCGAGGAGAGAGGCGTACGGCGGCGGGGGCGGACTGGGCTCACCTTGAGGGGCGGCCGCAGGGCTGCCAACAGGTAGGAGAGCAGCGGTGGCGCAAGGGGTCGCAATGCAGGCCTGGACTGTGGGGCCGCGCACGCGCCGCGCTGGCCTTGTCCCCCACCTTGACATTGAACCCATCGATCCCCACCGGGCCCCCACCACTTCAATTAGACTTGAGCACTGTTCGCGCACTCGCACAATCCAATCTTGTCCTATTTTACCTTACACCTCACCTTGGTAAGGTTAAATGCTTGTTCAACAAAACATCTTCACCTGCTCAAACAACCTTGCTAACTTGTTGTATAGATCAAGTCAATAAAATAACCCATTTCCAGGCACCTTTCCTAGAAGCTGAGAAACACTTTTCATTTCAATGGCTAGAGCCGTTTTGAAAATTAGTAGAGGACGTCACTCCACTTTAATTTTTTTCATTATATGATTAATAAAATTGAACTGGTACTAATAAGGGTACAATAAACAACAAAAGAGGTAATGATATACATCTCATTAGACTACGCACATCTGTAGTTGCATTGCATAAAGTAACTATGAAATATTCGATTTAAAATACCTTAACAGCGACATGAACAATTTTACTATCTTCATTACACTAATATAACTCCTGCTAAGCTAACTGAGGGAAAAAATAATTAAATGAAGGAATCTTTAACATAGTAAAGCACAAATATATAAACTCAACAATATATGTAACATGTTGATACCCTGTCCAAAAATAAAAATATAAGTTGATGTAACTTTGGCTATTAGAGCGCAGGATTGTTAAAAATAAAGTATTACACGGTTGAATCCCAACTAGCCACGTAGAATTAAAACTAGATTTGAGGAATAATTATGTGTTTGACCAAGAGCATATAATAAACTACACATGCTTGAAACTGGAATGTATAATAAGACTTTTAGTGGGAGCTTAGGAGTCGGCAAAGTAAGCAGTCGGGATTGCCACTGCAAAACCCTGTATGACCCACTTCTCAGCTACCTCTAATAAAAATACCTTCACCTCTCCAAAACTTTGCATTTTCATTTTTTTATGTTTAATTTGTTTACAACATTATGCTTATGTTGTACTGAGTGCTATTAGAAAATGAAAAAAAAAACAATATTAATTTATCTAAATAATTTTATTTACAGTATTATTAGTTGTGTGTTTAACTGTACTGTCATATTTTTTCTACTGATTTATTAATTTTTTATGTGGTATATTTTTTTATCAAATAAATGGTATTTGAAAATCACTCATAAAATTTTTAAAATAATTATCGCTTTACCTGCTTGGATTGTTTATACTGATCAGGTCCAGAGCACCAATAATTCATTACTAGATTAATACAGGTAGCCTTTTAACTAAATATGAAATAACTGAATAGTAATATATCAAAACAAATTGTCTTTTGAATCAATTCTTTGAACGAAGTTTAAGTAACTAACTGATAAAATTTCATCACAAAAGTAAACAAACTATTATAAGTATAAATTTATTGTTATTAATATTATAATATTGTTATTAACTTGCATGAGATGCCTTTAAATTTTTCCGTCCGTATGATAAAATATTTATTTAAATGTGTTAGAGGTTTGTCTTCACTTTTCGTATGGTTCTCTAGCATACACCTTCTTCTCTTCTCTTCTTTCTTTGTAAAAAATTCGTAGAAGGAATCTACAAATCTAGAATTGCATTTATTGTGCGCAGTGGGTGCTGACTACCTATCCTTCCTTTTAGCCTCCTAAGCGTGAAGTCTGGCGTCCCCCCTCAGAATTCCTTTTAGCCTCCTAAGAGTGAAGTCTGGCGTCCCTCCTCAGAATTCCTTTTAGCCTCCTAAGCGTGAAGTCTGGCGTCCCCCCTCAGAATTCCTTTTAGCCTCCTAAGCGTGAAGTCTGGCATCCCCCCTCAGAATTCCTTTTAGCCTCCTAAGAGTGAAGTCTGGCGTCCCTCCTCAGAATTCCTTTTAGCCTCCTAAGCGTGAAGTCTGGCGTCCCCCCTCAGAATTCCCTTTAGCCTCCTAAGCGTGAAGTCTGGCGTCCCTCCTCAGAATTCCTTTTAGCCTCCTAAGCGTGAAGTCTGGCGTCCCCACTCAGAATTCCTTTTAGCCTCCTAAGCGTGAAGTCTGGCGTCCCCCCCTCAGAAAAGTATGATAGGAATGGGCAAACATTACATCAAGTTCACATAATTACTGGCTGCCGCCTTTTTGTAAATAACATAGGGTAAATCCTTTGATATATCCACTGCAAATTAAAACAATAAAATAACAGTTTTTTTGACTATTCTTAATTAAATTATTGTAAAATAAAGTATATTATTAATGTGCGATTGGAAGCTTGATCTTTTTTTATATACAAAAGAAAATGATACCTACATATATTTTCCTATAACGATGAGGAAATGTTATTTTTTTACATGCCTTGAAATACCACATATAGAAGCTTAAAATATTTTCCCTCTATTTATTAGTTTTTATGTTGCTATTATGTACATCTACTTGCAAAAAAGATGTTCATTCGAATGCAAATGGATTAATCTTCATTTTACAAATCCCCTTAAACAGTATACACAAAACTTTAATAGAATGAAGAATAATTATGATTATTAAATGCATAACGATTTGAATAAAGTTGATTAGTGGGTCAAGTTGATTTTATTTTTCATTTGACAAATTTGGTAATAACTTCTAAGCATTTTTTTTTCAAAGCCCACCCACACTTAAAGGTTTTTTGCTTTTTATGTTGTTCTCAGAGAGGTAAGTATGGCTTATTTGTTACTGCTACCCATTTTAAATATAATGAGCTACTTTACCTGGTTTATTTCTATACTGGAAGCCATAAAGTCTGCATTACTCAAGTTTACTAGATTAGGGACTTTAAAGAATACCTGACATCGGGCAAACTGAGTACCAACAGTCTTAAATCAATTCTGGGAAGAGAGGCATGCATACTATTCCATTTTCAATTTAAAAAAAAATGTTAATTTAATTATTGTTATTAATTATATATAAAAGTAAGTTGGAAGATTTGAAGAGTTAATGATCACAAATACAGTAAGCACACTGGTTGTGTCAATTTTCCCATAATGTGCAAGGACATACCTGACTGGCACCACTAAGTAAAATAAATAAAATATAATAAGAGATACTAGTATTATTTGAACCTCTCTCAAAGAACTAAAGTATAATAGAACATCTAGTAGTGAACTATTGAAAAAAAATTATGCAGAGTGTTTTCTATATAATTTTATTATATAGAATTATATATAATTATTATATATTTAATTATATATTATTGTCATGGATGACAATAAATAATATTTTGTTTAGTTCCAAAAAGAAACGTAATAAGAGCATGTAGTCACTTAAAAGAATAGACTTCTGGCTTTAAAGACAAATAACTGTTTATCTAGCTATGGTGACCTACCCAATGAAAAACTATTATTTTCCCTAAAATTTAATAAAAAAATCTGGAGTGGCCTACACTCAACTTTACTATAAGTAACTTAATATCAAATTTCTTGAGTATATAACACATTACGTCTCATTTAAGCATAACGTAAACATCTAAATGGGATATGATTATTAGTCTTTCATTCCTGAAGTAGTACAGATAGTGATAGAAGGACATATCAATATATAAGCTTTTATTTTGTACTTCACACAGCTGATACAAATAATTTCATTAGTATAACTATAGCAGTAATGACATTTTTGAAAAACCAAACTGAACATTTCTTGATACGAAATATTCTCCTACAAGAGAACATGGCTATTGTTCAAATAGCCAGTGGATTCCTTACATCGTTTACTTGACACCCTTCTACATTGAATATTAAAGTAAAATTTTCAAATTTAAAACAGGAAAATACCCTTTTTTTCTCTGAAAAACATCATAAACAGCGAAGAAAAAATGTTGTTTTAAGATGATTTATAATTAAAGATGTACGATAATTACATTTATTAATCTCTATAATGGGTTATCAGTTTAGGAGAAATAAATGTTTTCGAAAAAACGGTTTTTATCCAAAAAAGTGACTTTCCCATCATGCATAATTCTTCCCAAACAATAGGGATCTTCTTCCCTATGGGGCCCAATTTTGTGTAAAATATCAACTTGATCCATCAAAGATTCTGGACCGTAGCGTGGTAACAAGCAATGCTAACACACTCACCCACCCACCCACACACACACAGACATCATCGAAAAAACTTCATAAAACGACTTCTGGGACCTCAAAACATGTAATTCCGTCAAAATTTCAAGATCGAATTTTTTCACGATCACTATACTTTACTTATAGTAAAGTAAAAAATATTAATTTTGTAATTAATAACATAACCTTGATCTATATTTTAACTAAGAACTCACTGAAAAACAGAACTCAACAGATGTCATACTCTTTTTGGCTTTTGAACAACAGAGTAAAATTATCATCCACAAACAGCCTACTCATGTATAAAAAAATGCTCAAAGCAATTTAGATTTAGGCTATTGATGGTACGCCCCAAATCATTCTCACCGGTAGAGAATAACCCCTTTAATCCTCGGTCGTTTGCAGAATGCTTGACTGCCCACGTCATTCTGACGTTAAATGTCAACAGTTATACAAGTTTCTATATCCCGAACAAACCCATCCACTAGACCCTTCCTCACATTTCAATTTCCTCGTTCTAGATATTCTATCTCAAATATTTCCATTTTGAAAGGGAAAATATATATAATAAAGTAAAGATGATAAATAAAAAAGAAAAGAAATCATTGAACCATACCACTCTCTGCCGTTTGCGTTTTGTTCTTAATTCTAATAATCTTCTACAAATGGTGTAAACATTTAGTATTTTTTTTTTATAAAAGAAAGAGATTAATATAAAGAGAAACACGTATTATTGTTCACTTTAATGATGAAGGCTGATTACGATAATCTTAGTATTCTGTAATATTGATTCAAAGGTATAAGTATAAGCTTTTCTTAATTTTGATATTCTGTTCAAGAGACAGCAACAATTAATATAAACCCTGTTCAATCCAGTATATATTTCTAAATTTACTGAGTAATCGAGAAGTCGTACACCATTCTTCACAAAAATTTACGCAATTTATTTTCTATCCCTTAGATTTAATTATGGCAAAGATATTAAGATTAGAAGAAAGAGTTCAACTTATTAAATGTTTGAAAGACACATGGTATTACACCGCTAAGAAGTTGAAAACCCCAAACAATCCGGGAAATATACGACTGGTTGCTTGAAACCTGAGAGATGAGGCAACCAATGAGTCCAATTGACAAGAGATGTCTAATATGATTTGAAGAACGCTGTTAAAAGCCCTGTAAGGGCAAAGGGTAAATCAGGAGCTGAACATTTGTCATGAAAAGACAAAGCATCAGGGCATTGTGTTGACATGACACACATTTTATTCGTCAGAGTGCATCTTGAGCCAGCTTTCGATTGTGAACATACAAATTGACTGAAATCCGATGGACTGATGAGTTCACAGGTGGATTCTTCAATATTATAAGGGATGAAGCATTTTTCATTTGAATTGTTAACTGAACCTGCATGTTGTGTGCCTAGCTTAGTTTCCACAGGGCTAATTAATTTGTAAAAAAAATTTGGAGTGGCCTAGACTCAACTTTACTATAAGTAACGTAATATCAAATTTCTTGAGTATATAACACAAAACGTCTCATTTAAGCATAACGTAAACATCTAAATGGGATATGATTATTAATCTTTCATTCCTGAGGTAGTACGGATAGTGATTGAAGGACATATCAATATATAAGCTTTTATTTTTGTACATCACACAGCTGATGCAAATAATTTCATTAGTATAACTACAGCAGTAATAACATTTTTTAAAAACCAAACTGAACATTTCTTGAAACGAAATATTCTCCTACAAGAGAACGTGGCTTTTGTTCAAATAGCCAGTGGATTTCTTACATCGTTTACTTGACATCCTTCTACATTGAATATTAAAGTAAAAGTTTCAAATATAAACAGGAAAATACCCTTTTTTTCTCTGACAACATCATAAACAGCAAAGAAAAAATGTTGTTTTCAGATGGTTTATAATTAAAGATGTACGATAATTACATTTATTAATCTCTAAACGAAAGATTTCAATTTTGAATTACCTTTTACATATTTGGTTTTTTATTGAATTATTATACTGGGAATTTTATGGGTTCTAAGTACTTAATAAGATCATTTTCCTTCACCTTTGTCAAATAACATATACAATTTTTTCCGAGTGAGTGTTATCCTTTTCCTGCCTCCTGTACTCTGTTATAAGGTTGCTATGAATGTATATTGAGAAAAAATATATTAGTAATTAGCCAGTTTACATACTCAAATCCAAGTCAAAACCAGCTATTCAATATAATTTAAATCTTTTATAGTTGGTAGCTTCTAATTTTTGAAAATAATAAATATGAACTATTAGACTAAAATTGTAAAAAAAACTGGATATTTCTCAACAAACATAAGTCCTCTTTCTTGAGGAAAGAGTCCATTCATTACATTTCAATATCATGGAAAGGTATTACATTCACAATTATAATGTAATTGTAACTGATATTAAGTTTTGCTGAAGAGTGCAATATATCAATTTATTAAAGCATTTTATGAGACAAATCCATCATGCCATGGAAGATAAAGGTAATTTATGTATGTTTATTGGTGGTGATTTTTTTACATGTAACAATATTATTCCTCTTACATCTCATATAAATCAATAAACTATTTAAATTGTCTCTTTATAAATATCAATTTTATCTCAGTGGATTCGCTCAAAAAATTTCTAAGTCAATGTAAACAATGTAAAAAAATATAAAAAATTCGACAAGTATAGCAGGTGATCTCTTAGTCTAGGATAAACAAACAGTTTTTATAGCGATATTGCTCTTTCCCGTAATTGAAACCTAATGAATTTTTTTTATGAATTGCTAATTTTTTGTTCTATTTTTGGTCAAATTTTCATTATTTTTCAATGAGCCGTTTACCGTCAAAAAAACATTTTCTGAAAACAGAAATCGTACTGTAACGCCCCTTTAGCGAATGTAATTTTGAAAAAAAAATATCTCAACTCATTTTCCACATAATGTTCTATTTTTAGGCATAGTTTCATTTTGGTCCGTCGAACAGTATGGCTTGTATCGCTCTCACAAGCTTTGAGATTGAATTATAAGTCAACATTTTAACATTTTATTGAAAAAAAAATATTTCCTGTTGTTTTCAAATTCTGAATATATTTTTCGTTTGTTGCATTTGTAAAATCAAAGATAATGTTAAAATTTCAAAACTCTAGGGTTATCATTTTAGGAGAAATAAATGTTTTCTAAAAAACGGTTTTTATCAAAAAAAGTGACTTTCCCAACATGCAAAATTCTTCCCAAACAATAGGGATCTTCTTCCCTATGGAGCCCAATTTTGTGTAAAATATCAACTTGATCCATCAAAGATTCTGGGCCGTAACGTGGTAACAATCAATGCTAACACACTCACCCACCCACCCACCCACACACACACAGACATCATCGAAAAAACTTCATAAAACGACTTTAGGGACCTCAAAACATGTAATTCTGTCAAAATCTCGAGATCGGATTTTTTCACGATCACTATACTTTACTTATAGTAAAGTAAAAATCGACAAGTATAGCAGGTGATCTCTTAGTCTAGGATAAACAAACAGTTTTATAGCGTTATTGCTCTTTCCCGTAATTGAAACTTCATGATTTTTTTTATAAATTGCCAATTTTTTGTTCCATTTCTGGTCAATTTTCATTATTTTTTAATGAGCCGTTTAGCGTCAAAAAAACATTTTCTGTAAACAGAAATCGTACTGTAACGCCCCTTTAGCGAATGTAATTTTAAGAAAAAATATCTTAACTCATTCTCCACATAATGTTCTATTTTTAGGCATAGTCTCATTTTGATCCGTCAAACAGTATGCTTGTATCGCTCTCACAATGTTTGAGATTGAATTATAAGTCAACATTTTTACATTTTATTGAATAAAAATTTTCCTGCTGTTTTCAAATTCTGAATATATTTTTCGTTTGTTGCATTTGTAACCTCAAAGATAATGTCAAAATTTCAAAACTCTAGTGTTATCAGTTTAGGAGAAATAACTGTTTTCTAAAAAATGGTTTTTGGCAAAAAAATTGACTTCCCCATCATGCATAATTCTTCCTAAACAATAGGGATCTTCTTCCCTGTTGGGCCCATTTTTGTGTAAAATATCAACTTGATCCAACAAAGATTCTGAACCGTAGCGTGGTAACAAGCAATACTAACACACTCACCCACAGACCCACCCACACACACACACACACACACAGACATCATCGAAAAAACTTCATAAAACGACTTTAGGGACCTCAAAACATGTAATTCCGTCAAAATCTCGAGATCGAATTTTTTCACGATCATTATACTTTACTTATAGTAAAGTAACTAGAGTAGGTGTTTCTTCTTCCGTTACAAGTTTTAGACGCCCATGTTTTCACTGAAAACACCTTGCTACGTTTAATTTAACTGTAGACAGTGACTGAAGATTCTTCAGCAACTTAGCGGCAACATAACACGCAAGGAGTAACATTGTATGGACCTACCTGGGGAGTTATGGTTCCATGGATTACTACAGTTTTACACACCATGCACACCCATGATAACAGTACACTGTATTCTTGCGCTGAACACAAGGACAGAAACAATATTTAGCCCAGGGCATCCCATCCTAGGTTTCTGAATAAGGAGAACTGGTTTGGAAGCTCTGAGAAAGCAACCCTCTTACAGGACTCGGGAGATGGATCGATAACTTACTCTCCTTAATATACAGCCTAAAAACACAGAAGGCGGATGAACTAAAATAGAGACGGTTGGCGGATGTGTTCGTAGGAGGCAAGGATTTGGTAACAAGCGCTGTAGTACCGATGACTTGCCCTGTATCTTCCAGACAGAAAGATATATAACCATAATTGTGAAAAATAGAAAATAAATTGCGTCAATTTTCGTTCAAAACCATGATGTTGTATACTACTGGGGCACCATGTAAGCGTATTTTAAAATAACTTAGGCTTTTCTAAGTCTGTATTCTGTGACAATTAGCAGCTTCTTAAGAAAATACATAAAGAAGAAAGCACTATACAAATAATATTTCTTCCAATTAAATTCATATTCAGTAATTAAAAGGGTGGCTCAAATATGATCTAGTGGTTAGGGAACTATCTTTTAGTACCAAAAATTTGGTGATTAAATCGACAAAATTATCCTAAATGTTGATGTGATTGAAGGAAAATGTGTTTTGAAGATGACTAAAAGCCGTTAGTTGCTAATAAACTTGAGCATAACGAATTATAGAACTCTCGATATAGAATCAAACTCGATAGTAGCAACTATGGACAATCAATATTTGCTTGGGGGTATCTCCAGATAGGGTTCTACTGCCCTTGCAGAGAATTATACCCCTTCATCCAGGTCCTTCATAAAATAATACGCACTCTATTCTACCTTCTCAACCAATCCATCCATTTTGACCTCAACATTCCAACAACCCTCATAGTTTTAAATTAAACTAGACTACCCGTGACTCGTTAGGTCATCCAACACCTTCCTTTTTAATGCAATCATGTTCACATATATGCAGATAAACTCTAAATT
Source organism: Hermatobates lingyangjiaoensis (assembly GCA_026182355.1). Lineage (NCBI taxonomy): Eukaryota > Metazoa > Arthropoda > Insecta > Hemiptera > Hermatobatidae > Hermatobates > Hermatobates lingyangjiaoensis. The sequence continues at coordinate 1,316,742 of JAPFBL010000084.1, forward strand.
AATATATTTCTAATAAAGAGGATAATGTTTCTAATAAATATTTTTAAGACAGTTCTCTTCTATTTACAACATTATTACAATTATGTACAATTATGTACAACAACATTAGTACAATTGGAATTTTCCAAAAAAAACTTTAATGTTTTCTTTTCCTTTGACCCGACTGACAGCGATATGTAATTGGCCATGTTGAAATGCTGGTTTACATAAATGAACTAAAACTTTCAGTAGAATCTCTCCTTGAGACTTATGAATAGTCATGGCAAATGCTAACTGAATTGGAAATTGAATCCTTGAAAAAGGAATGGTGTCAGATAAAACAATTTTCAATCCATGGAATTAAAACTATTTCTCATTGAAACCGTGATAATTTTACAAACAATGACATTATCATAAAGCTCCTCAATTATTAGTGTTGTTCCATTAGATAAGCGCGGTGGATCAATATTTCTCAACCATATACATGACGGGAGCTTCTTTTTTAAGTTCTAGCTTACTTTGGTTCAATCCAGACAACTCCAGTGAGTCAAGAAATTTTTCAAGTGTAATGTGTAAATTACACAAATTCAAGAGTGTAATGTGTGGTTTCCGTTCCTACACAAACCGAGTTATACGACAGATGTTGTTTAATTTTTCCTGGAAATTATTCTACTAACCTATGATTAATTTCGCTGCGTGTCTCGTTAAATGGAACTAATATAGAATTTTCTGAGAACAATATTTATGCGTTGGCGAATGCAAAGTAAATGTATGTATTATCGGTGGTCAATATTATGTGCACAGATAATGATCATGTCTTCGGGCAGTGTAATCTCATTATTTTCAATCTTTTCAACTCTGTTTTCACCAATACCATATATATCAGAAATGTATAGTATTCCTCATCTTCTTCTTGAACTCTCATATTGCAGTTAAATAGAATTTAGTAAATTTGAGCCACAAGTAAGACTCTGATGCAAGTATCAATTTCTGAGAGGATACAAACAATGCAATTTGTCCTGAACTCCTTAATTTAGAGAGAGTTAGTTTTATTAATATATTTCCTGTACCGACCGAAGCATTGAGAGCCTTACTCTACCATTTTTATTGAAATAGATAAATCAAAAGTAGAAAATATAGGCATTATGACAAAGTGTTTTTTGATTACGGACACAATTATGTGCTTTTAATATTTTACTTATATTAATTTGATAATTTTTAAAACTTCTGTTAACTATAATAAATATCATTTGTTGATATTTTAAATAATTATTTCATATTATCGTCGATTATTCATTGAATTTCCTCTTTCTAAATTTATTATAATAAAATCATTATAATTTAGATCGAAAAACTAATAATATTTAATATCTTGTTGTCAAAACTACTTTGCGATAATAAAATAGCTAAGGCTTGATCTTTAGTTGAGTTATACATACACCACGTCATTTATATGGAAGCATATTGTAAAAAGGTCTCTTTGGCACAGAGCGTAGCTCACGTCACGCGAGTGTGGCACGTTGACCAGAATATTTGCACTAGTATCAAGACAATGAAAGGAATATTGTCTAATACAATATATCCTCAGTATATAGAAAACCTCCGGCTGTTGGCATGTTTTCATGCGGTCATCGTTAGTGTACACTTTTGACAAACAGAACGGCGATTTGATCACAAGAGGTTGCCAATATGAGACCATTTGGAACTGAATCATTAAATAATAATTATAAATTATGAAAGCAAAAACAAAACATCAATCAAAAAACAACAAAATACCAGAAAGAAAGCCTTGAATTTTTTTTTATTGACTTTATTCTTGTTTATACCTACATAGTGTTGTTTAACTTATTTTCTAATAATTCTGCAGCACTTAAATAGATTTATAGTTTTGATGTAAAATTTAATATATAGTTTTATTATTCATCATGTTTTTATTTAATTTTATTTTCATAAATCTCAATTATACAATCATAGAATTCAAAGGCGTTGAATATCTAAAATCAAAATTTCATAATTAAAAGTAGTAAAAGTTTCATAGCTACATATTTTTATGAACACTTAGCTTATTTAAAAGTGTATCCTGAACTCTTGGAAGAAACTTACATTATTTTTAGCTGATATTTTTAGTTTAACCCGGTGATTAAAAAACCCCTAGACATTAAATATCTGTTTTAAACGACAAGCTCGTTGCCTTGTTTTGGACTAATGGATTCTTTTTATTTAGTTGTTGGTCAGATCATGCAATGGAATCTACATTAAAGATTCCCTTAAATTCTTGTAATTTTTGAAAAGAATAAGTATCTTACTTGTTTATAACATATTTTTATATTTAGTAAAACTTTTATATTATCATTTTACAAGCGCTCTCTACTAAAGTGTCTTATTGAACTAGTGGCTTAATTCTAAAAGTCACATGTCTTTCATTTTTAATAAAAAGTTAAATTATATATGTATGTGTTAAATGAGTAGTGTCTGATTATATGTTAAACCTCCCCACCCCCCAAAAAAAAATTAATTACATTTTGTCTATTTTATTTTTTTGGGAAGTTAGATTCAGTACTAAATAAATTAACATAAATTATCTTCTCTGCTCGAATTTTGCACAGTGCTCATCATCAAGAGAACTTTTGAATGGACAGGCGCTAAACCTGTCGAGGGGAAAAAACATCACAGGATAAATAATATTAATATTAAAAATAAATAATATTATTTAATATTATAAATATTAAATAATATTAAATTTAATTATAAATTTATTATAATATTTATCATAAATATTTAATTTTAATAGATAATATTTATATAATATGTAATTATAATATGACAGTGTAATATTTAATTATACAATCAACAATGTTTCTCAGAAAATGTCAACCGTATTGCCATATGGTTACAACAATCAATCCTTATTTAAATTGCAATATTAAACATGAATGAAGCTGACAATATTTGAAGGAGGCCCTCTGTTTGACGATTATTAGATGCCCTAATAATTTATATTATACTTAACAAGAAAATTATTAAATACTAAAATTTACAGAAATGTACAAAAATGTTTGAGATTTATTATAATAATTGCATATATAACATTTTTCCCCTCCCCCTCTACTTACTGTTAATAAACGCTGGCTATTTAAGTTCATTCTTATAATTCAGGAAAAGGTATAGCCTGTATAGGTGTATAGTGTATAGTGATATCTGTATAGTGTATCACAGAAGAAAACAATTTAAGATAATCGAAGAAGAGCGAAAGTTATTTGCAATTGATTTTATGAATAATAATTAACTACTCTCACTCTCGATGGCAGATAAAAAGGAAAATACCACCCTGACATTCACGAACAGTCTCTCATCTCTGCATTCAATTTGTTTTATAACCTTGCTTGCTTTATTATTTTACTTTTAGACTGCGATTTTTTTTAAAAAAAAAAGTTTCATATGACCTTTTAATAAATGAATAAAGTAGATTTCTGAAAAATCACTGACTTCAAAGTAAAGAAATAATCAGAAGTAAAGCCCGTGTTCATGAAATAGTTCGCTGGCGTAGAACATAGATTGCTTTTTGGCGGTAAGTACATGAAAAATCATATGAAGAACAGATTTATTCTATATTTGAATAGAGATTCTCGGATGTCTTTTGTTTTATTAAAGTATTTACTAGTTCCACTATTCTAAAATATTTAGACAAAAGTAAAGTAGTTCAAAAAATTTTAAAACTTTCTTTAGATTATGGTCTGTTACAAAAGAGTCCTTTCGTAAAAGAGATTTTAATTTAATAAAACTTTAATGTAACTGGAAATTGAAGTTACTACTATAAAATTTATTCGTTTTTATTTAATAATAGATATTTTAAGCATACAGAATTGTGTTTTGAATGAATATCAATATGTAAGAAAAGATTCTATATTGACTTCCACGGTTTAGATTGCATATCTTAAGAGATGTGCTTAGTCATTTTTAAAACTTTCGTTATGCAAAGTGATTTTCTGTTCTTGGGATATTACTAGACTCAGATGCTTTAGCATGCCTGCCTGTCATCAAGTCGTCTGCAATAAGCAATATAACGCTGAAATTCCTGTGAACCGAGGGCTGCTTCACATACATCAGTTACATTCATTTTTCATTTGGGCCTCGTTTTTATTTGTTTAAACTCCTTATTAAAGAAATAGACATTTTACAATTAATTTCCATCATTAATTAAAAGTTAACAAATATAACTTTTACTTTTAACAGTATATATTTCAACACATCGACTTTTTGCTTTGTTTACAGTATTAATTCAAAGCATGCCCACCCATATCATAGATATAGAAAATCATATAAAACGATTTTTCAATATAGTTGCGAGGAGATACATGTTGGGCGACCTTGAGTCTACCATAGCTTTAAAAACCAGTCCGCACATTAATGTAAAGACAAACAAAACGAAAACGAAGATTTCTAAATAACCATGACTTAAAGTGTACTGTAATAAAATGAAAACAACACTTCCGTATTAATACTTTAACAGTAATAAGTAATTACTAAACATATCCTTTAACATAATCTTTTAGCTAAAGGAAATATTTTCATTTGCAAAGTTATTAACACTTTAAAATAAATATTATTTACTGGCTCAACGATTGAAGAACTGAAAATTTTAAAAGTATAAATAAATTTCTTTAGATATCTCTAACTTATGTAATTTTTTCTTTGGTTTTTAGTTTTTGTTCTCTTATTTAAGAAACCTATTTCATGAGACAGAATTGAATAAAAAGTTCCTTTTATACATATTTTACAAACAAAATAACGTAACTTGATGCTTGGATATTTTGCAAACAGCTGGCTAGAAAAACAACAAAAAAGTTTTTCTTGTAAATCGTAAATAATTTAACAGAAAACTGAAAAAATATTGATTATTTACTAGGAACAAAATTAAAATAAAAACAATTTACTATATGTCATTGAACTAATAAAGGTTAAAATTTATCAAATTTTTTTATACTTGTGGGTCACTTAAAACAATCAAGGAGACAGTAATTTATAATACAATTCACCAAGTATTTAGAATGTTAAGTAGTCTATTATTTCAGGAAATTTAAACTAACAATAATGCGTTATTTCTAATAAATATAAGTGATTTTTAATAGGAACTCTATAAGTTCTGAAACTATTAAAATGACTATAGCACGGAGGAATCCATTAGTACAAGAAAACATTTTAGCTTTCGACCAAGTTTTCATAAGACTGATGCATGATTTACTAGATTACGTCGAATAGGTGAAATTAAGGGGCAGGAGAAAGTATGAATGGAGAATAGTGACGTTGTTCGAGGTCAGGAGTTATTGATCAGGGTGTCTTTGGGCCATGAACAAAGCTCCTTCTACCTTTCTAATAAACTTCGTACTGCACTTGAAAAATGACATAATAAGGTTGACAAAATGTTTTCAATATGTTGCACAATTCAAACATTTTAACACTAAAACACAAAAAATTTAATTTTAAATTTACTTTCAATCGAATTTTTATTGTTCAAAAAAAGTATTTAAAAATTTATTATTTTTATGAATAATAAAACTACTAAGAAAATTAAATAATGTTTGAAGCCTCTTTTGATAGCCCATCCAGAAGAAAACTATAAATTCCCGAAATTATTTATACTTTTACTTCTCATTTCACTTTTTTATTTCGTATATAATTGATCTTTTTTTACTATCAACTACCTTATAATTATATTTCATTTACTTTATATACAGTATGATATAAATAATGTATATCTATCTAATCTTAAATTACTCAAGAATAAAAATATTTAATTAAAAACATCGCTTAAAAAAACTGAGTTAATTATATGCGTTGTACTTACATTTTTCCTATGGGAGAGTAAGAGAACTACTGGAACACAGCTGTTGTTCGATCTTACCCTGTCTTCTATCATGCGCATCAGCTCACTGCACCAATCCCACAGTACAGTTTTAGCATTTGGCTTGCACTTTTAAACATACTTAATAATTACATCAATCTTTCACATAATACAAATACTTCAAATTCTATATATTTTCATTCAACCTTTGCTTCATTGAAATAAGTTAAATCTATTTTTATAATTATTATTATAATGGTAGCTATAATGAATTTAAAAAAAAATATTTATTAGTTATAATGTTCATGGTAGCCCATCATTTTAACTATCTCTGTATTCTTTTTTCAATATATAATGGAAAACATCTATTTATAACATAATTTTTAATTTTCTAAATTTTTGAGTATAATAATTTAATTGAGCCGTTTATTTTGAAAGTGGCCTAATTCCATTTTCCAAAAAAATTTAGCTAGCTATTTAAATAATTACATTTTTAAGTTATCTTTACCTTTTGCAGCAAATTGTACAAAATTTATTTAAAATTACTAAGTTTTTTTATAACAAAAATTAGTTGATAAATAAAATGACAATATTTTTAAATTTTGTAAAACGCAAACCCTTAAATATCTCGATTTTAACATAAATGGAATTAGGCCACTTTCAAAATAAGCGGCTCAATTGTCATTATTAATTAAAAATTATATCCTACCACATCTCTTTCGAATCCATAAAAATTGCATAAAAATGCAGTTCTCTTTTGAAAAGGAAGACCTAAAAACGTTAAGTCTTATGTCCCTTGAAGGGTTATGGGGACATCTTAGATGCATTTTCAGCTGAATTGTTGTCGAGATGTCAACACACTGATTGTGTCACTAATAGCGACTAGTTCATTTATGGAACTTTGTAGAAATGCAATCTCTCTTCTTTTTAGTCTACTCTTTTATTATTATATTTAATAATTTTATAACTTTTCAGATTACACTTATTGTCATCTTTAGAATACGTTGCTCGTATTATGTCCGTATGTTTCTATATTTTTCTTACGTTTTCCCCACAGGTAGTAACCCTACCATGAGGCAGTCTACTTTCTTTTTTGTAGTCTGCTCCCCTTCTCATTACAGGCTTAATCTTATCTTATACATATTTAAACTGTATTATTTTATTATAAGTGCCATTCTATACATTACATGATGTATTTATATACGTATAATTATTTATGAGATATGAGCCGCTTATTTTGAAAGTGGCCTAATTCCATTTATGTTAAAATCGAGATATTTAAGGGTTTGCGTTTTACAAAATTTAAAAATATTGTCATTTTATTTATCAACTAATTTTTGTTATAAAAAAACTTAGTAATTTTAAATAAATTTTAACAAATTAACATTTTTAAATTAAATTTGCTGCAAAAGGTAAAGATAACGTAAAAATGTAATTATTTAAATAGCTAGCTAAATTTTTTTGGAAAATGGAATTAGGCCACTTTCAAAATAAACTATAATTTACATAGGTTTATAACTTAAACTATTTATGCAATTTAATTTATATATGTTGTTGTTCTGCTAAAGATATCCTGTACAGCAGGAGTGTCAAACTCATTTTGGTCTAATACAGCTTAATCTAATCTCCAGCGGGCAGGACCAGTAAGGTAATTACAAAATTATGTAGAGCTAACAATAAATCACTTTGTATTAGTCACTAATACTAATAATTAGTACAAAGAAGAATAAGTAAACTATAAAAATCTTTATTAAAATCCGATTCTTTGTATCCACTTTTCTCTTTTTTGACACAGATATTTCGCTGTTGAAGGTGCGAGACGGAAAAGTGGGTAATACACCAACAGACGTTCAATGCTACCACCTCTTTGCGTTAGTTCCGCCGCAATCTTGCTTTCTTGTTGTCTGCGCGTACTAAAACACTTTGCCCCTAGCGGACAATATAAGAACCACAGGTTTTAAAGAAAATTAGTGTAAACTTATTCTTACACTGTTATGCAGATTTATCCCTAAGGCTGTATTGAACCCCCGGGTGAGCAGGGTCTGGCCCACGGGCCCTATATTTATTTGACACCCCGGCTGTAGAGGCAGCAGCGACAATGATTAAACTTAACAACAATACATTTCTACTCATACGTCTAAAATTCTTCTCACCTTTCCTCCCAATGCTATTAATTATGGACTACCTTTGATAGCAATCACTCTTATCTACGATTTCGTTTTCGGCGTTACAGCAGGTTATACAGGAGAAGGAGGCAGCATAACGGCGCCCAGTGGGTTTGAGTTCCCGCTTCACATATCCAGAGGCTTGCTATTCATAAATATAAAAGAATAACGAGGACGTAGACGATGGGAATAGGCTGGAAAATCTTATTAGAGACCTCAAAACATTGTATACAGCTCGCCTTCAAAACTGTAATTTCTTAGCATTAAAATGCATACTTTGATTTGAAAAATGGAACAGATAATGTAGGACTCCACACAATACATTAAAATTGACAAATAGTAGAGAACAGCAGTGCTTTCCCGAAGCTAAATGTCCGTGTACGAAACAAATACACAACTTTATTTTACTATAGCATTTTGTGTATAGTATTTCTATAGCATTTTTTTTTGCTTAGTTTTATAAATAATAATTTAATAATGCCTTTAATATTCTGCCCTATAGGAATATATTTTTAACACCAGTTAAATTGAATAAAATACAATATTGGTACATTTTGTAGATCGTAAACAATAGATATGATTAATATTGTTTGAAGTTCATGTCAATATTGAAAACCACCTTTTTCAAACACAATTACGATAAAAATGAATTTTTATGTTAGGAGGGGTAGGACCCGTGCTAGGAATCGCTGTACCCAATTAAAAAACTGATAAAAGGTGGGTTCCAACTCTACATAACAAAATTTATGATTATTTAGATTTCATAAAACACACACACACACACACATACACACTCATACAAACAAACGAAAAACCAATAAACAAATCTGCATTATATTAAATGCATTATATAATAAAATTTTGAAAAACAATATTGCTTTAACTTTTAATATAAAAGAATGTAATTACAGACATTCTTACTAGAACAAGATTTTTCCAGTTTTGTTATTTGTGAAATGTTGCTAAATATCTTTAAAGTGAATGTCCCCAGTGATATCGTTTTCTACCGAGAACATCTCTGAATTGTTGTGTCTCTCCTGTAAGATGGAAGATCCGAAATATGTTTTAATTAATTTCATCTGAGTAAACAGAGTAATAATACCAAACAGAGTAAAATACCTAATCCGCATTCTATTTTATTGTGGTGACTACTAAAGCTGCTTTCATATATTTTAAAAGTTATTTATGCTTTAAAAGTTATTCATATGGGTTGTCCAATGACTGAATAACTTGATCTAGCACTAAGTTGAAACATTGAATTCTATATACTTCCTTTTTGTTGACCTTCTGCTTCATATAAAAAATTCTCTTCTTTCTATATTTTTTTTCTTATATTCGTTAAACTCTATTTGTAATTCAACAGCTGGAGCCAGTTCGTTTGCACATATTAGAACACAATTAAAGCCCTCCCCACAATAAATCTTAGCCACAAGTGCTTTTTAAATGACTGCGTGTCTTCATTAATCCTTTGTTCACCTTGTATTTCCTTAATTAAATAGTTAACTTTAAAAAGTGCTTCATGCGAAAATATCAAACAAACTAAAAATATGTATGTCTTATCTTCTACTTGCCTTGATGTAAGGAATTGCTATATAATATTTTTATTTGGAAAAGAAATAACAATCTGAAATAAAGTAGAACAGCACTAACAACTAGGAAGAAAGAAAAGGAGAAAAAATAAGTTTGAAGCAGTGAGGTATTTCAATATTAAAATAAGTAATGGGTCACATACAAAATTTTACTTTGACCTATTGATACTGTTGAGAAATTTCAAAGTTCATAAGCGCTCAGAACTTTATCACATATAAAGTAATAGCAGAGCTACATCACACCATAAATCATGATAACTTTATGGTGTCACAACTTCCTCACTCATGTGTTCAAAGAAATGATTTAATATTTAATTAGTTAAAATTTGAAAAAGAAAGCTATTATACAAAGTGCAGCTAAACCTTTGGATACATAAAACCACAGAACACATAAAAACGCGTCTTCAACAAGTTTGAGTAAGATTACCAACTTATGTTGGTAAATAATAAGACAAAAATCCTTATAATGTCGCCAAAGGAGAAACAAGTTATACGATTCTTTTTTTTGGCTCACCATCCAGGCAATCTGCAATTTTTAGCAGTATTGCTGGATTCCAAAATTTTCAGCCTACCAACCAAAAGAATCTGGTAATCGAGTCAAAATAAAGGATTGTGTGACGGCATGCCATAGCTGATACCTAGTAATTGAAGGCGAATTAGAGGAATGATGGCCAATCTTGATGGGAAGATTGAGTAACCATGTATTACATTGTGATTCATGTCTATGTTGGTCATTGGCACAAATTAAATATAATAATTTTAAGGTAACATATAAGAAGGATATTTTAGTCCTCTATTATCATACTTTTGTTATTTTAGGATGATGTAGAGTTGATTATGAAACCATTCATGAGATCTAGTAACACTTTACGAACTCTACAAGCCATTTTTTTGCTCTTTTATATTTCGATAAGACAACTGATACTAGGCTAACTTAGAAATATTCCTTACATCTCCATGACTTATTTCATAATGCGTCTATGATATCGTAAACACGTTCTACCACTATCATATGACACAATATCAACGTCTAAACTACGGTAAGAAATCAGAAAAATGACTAAGATCTTTCAACGAAGGCATGCGGTCGGCAGCAAACCTTCTTTTAAGCATGTTGTATTGTATCTCACAGCTATTTCAGCGTTAACAACCTTCTTATTGGTTGACTACAATTTCCTAGCAGTTCTGCGCTGGGCTGGTGGTAATTTCCACCACCAGTTGAAAGCTCATTATAGTAGTGAAGTATAGTTTATAAATAGTGAACTAGTGAATTGTGATTCTGGTTTCTTTGTCCCTGTTTCACCAAGAACCATTTGTACTTCTATGTCTCTGGAAAGTTTATTATGGAAATTACCACCGGATCAGCGTAGAATTGCCAGGAAATTGGAGGAAACCAATAGAAGTTCGTCAAGGTTGAAACAGCTGTGAATTACAATACGACATTATATATATAATATACAGGGGTGCCCATATGTAACTTTACATTTATTACAAAGATGAATTCATTTATTTAAGCACCACAACACAATTTTTAATCCATCTGAACAGTTGATATATAGTCACATTATATTACATAATGTATTACAATAAATGTTCAAAGTATTTACCTTCTTCACTGATAGTAGAAATTCATGTAGCAATGTCTCCTCGGTAACTGTATCTTCAAAGATAGGATAATAGGGTCCGAGTACACCGGAACTTCGAACAGCTGCCCAAACACATACTCCAAAACTCTTTTTCAAAAGAAAAATACTTTCCTCAACAGAATTGTGATATGCCATTAGGGTAGTTAACACTCAACTGAGATTAAATGATGCACAATCGAGTTCACATGTGGACAGCGAACCGAGTGAACACAGTTCTCTAATATTGATTTATTGAAGTCGGCTGTACTCTAGACTACACTCTCGATTATGATAGAATTTTACGCTGTGCAATTGTGACGTAATTACAACAATTAATTGTAAGTTAATAATTTTACATTTTGGCGCCATCAAGTATAAAGTTATTTTGGTCACCCCTGTATTATAATATAATATAATAATATAATAAATTGTTGTTTTCCAGCCCAGCAGAACTCCTCTTCTTCTTCTCCTTCTTCTGATGATGACAAAGTTGAAAATGTTGAAGTGAGTTTTGTGTTGTTTCTATGTTTTTTTCTTGCAATCGCTTGATATATATATATATATATAAAAGATTTCACATAAACATGTGAAATAACATTCAATGATCAAACCACAATACGTAACGGGAAAAAAAGACTAAGATCTTTCAACCGTAACAAGCGGTCTTCGTCAGAGTACGAGATGGGTTTTTGACTCTGATAAAGACCGCTTGTTATGGTTGAAAAATCTTAGTCTTGTTTTTCCATTTCATATTGTGGTTTGATCATATATATATACATTTAAATTACACAAAGCACTACACAGATAAAAGATAAAATACACACTTGCTAAACTCAACTTTTCAAACTGTTCGTCATTAGGAGAAGACTAGAAGAGAGGTCGAAGTAAGAGTAAGTGTGTATTTTATCTTTTTCTGTGTCGTGTTTTGTGTAATTTAAAGTTTTGTAGCCCGTGTGGACCGTTTCTTCCTTTTAGTATATATATATATATATATATATATATATATATATATGTATATACATTAACATATAGAAAAGAACAGAGTAAGTCATTACATAACTCACTTCGATATTTCGACATCCGTCGTCATCAGGAAGAAGTACGAAGTACTCGCGTTGAGAAGGAAAGTTTATCAGGACTCGGTCAGTTCTTCAGGTTCAAATTAAACTCTCATTGCCAACGTTTCGGTTTTAATTTAAAACCTTTTACACAGGCCTACAAAACAGAAGAAATATAAGAAATAATTCAATCATTCAAAAATCAAACAACATAAAAAGTGCAATTAGTTTCAATTAAGAAATTACAATAGAATTCTATTAAAAATATTTAATATAAAATATATTAAAATTAAATACAATCTTGAGTATTAGGATAACAATGACAGAATAATAAAAAAGAGAAAAGGTGGAGTCTAACTATAAAAACAAAGTTTTGTACGATCGTACATACGAAAGTACTCAAGATTGTATTTAATTTTTCATAGTGTACTTCTTTTGTTTGTGTTTTAAAAAATGTACGTATTAAAATTATTGTTTTCCTCTGTTTGTAGGCCTTTGGAAAAAGATTTTAAATAAAATCGAAACGTCGGCAATGAGAGTTTGAATTGAAAGTGGAAGAAACTGACCGCATCCCGATCTATCATTTTTTAGTTGTATATCTGTCACACGGTCGAGCATTTATTAGTGTATATATATATATATATATATATATATATATATATATATATATGAGATCTATGTGAGTTGTAGATTGTTTTGGTAAATGTATTATAGTTCTTACTCTAATTTTAGCCCTGAAGATGTTGTACAAATACATCGAAACGTCGGCCTAGGAAGGAGCTTATTTTCTTTTATTCGACCTAGCCCTCAAAACAAAACATAGAATATATATATATATATATATATATATATATATATATATATAGTTCTATTGAAACAAATGTCAATTTCCAGGTTTACACATTTTCTAATTAAATTTCTACTTTTCTCACGTAGAACTTCCATAAATCTGGAACAAGATACTCTAGTTCACCAAAGTTTTTATTTTTACAATCCGATATGTTTCGGTCTCCTTAGACCATTTTCAAGGATTTTATAACATAAGAACTTTCATAACGTACATTAAAACACAACAATATCTAAAATTAAACAATAAATTAAGCAAACACTAAGTACACGTTACACATGATCATAGTAATGGAGGTTATCGAAAGGCAGAGGTCATGGTGTGGTTTCACCCGGGTCCTGGTTACCTTCCATCCATCAGGTTCATCTCGGAGGGCATTGAATTAGCTCCTTTACATTTCCCTGACTGGTATGTCTTCGAACTGCCTTCGTATAATTTTAGAAGTCTTGTGAATCCTCCTCCCTGGCAGTTAATAATGGGTTGTTTTTCTAAAATAAAAATAGCATCCAGATATTGTAACCTGGTATCGTCGTGCACTTGTTCTAATACCACAGTATTGTCTGTCAGCATTTCTCTTATTTTTATTCCATGTGTTGTTGGTACATGCTCTTTAGGTTCTCCTGATGCAAGATTCATCGTAAACTTCTCGAAAGCGTGGTTGTGATGGAACCAACATATGTGGAGGGTAGGGACTCACAGTTCCCTAAGTTACAATTGAACTCATATGATATAAATATATTATAAAAAAATAAATCAAAGTTTTACACTAATAATCATATTACTTTAACAGCTCCTGAGGAGGCGCATATACACTTGTTTGCAGCGAGACTGTCAATGAAAAATTAATTAAGTTCATTGTCTTTGCACTTACTTTTTATTTATCTCATTTTTATTATTAAACTATTTTATTTATTACTAGCAAACGTCCCCGTCTTTGAAGGGTACTTCATCAAAAATTTTGAGGTGATATATGGTATTCCAAATATCATTTGAAATTATAGAATAGTAGAAAATACAGAGTTAAGCAAATACCTCTGTATACACCACATTAGCTGTCTGTCCTTTAGGATCATGGAAGAACAAAGAGTTGAAACCTCTGACTCTTGATCAAGCAAACTAAAGTTGACCATGTGAGAAAAACTTGGTCTCACTCACTTCAATTCCTGCAGTAGATAGAGTTTCCTCTTGCGACTTAGTTACCGTCATTGCAAAACAGACGCTGACAGGACATTGCAATCGTTTGAATGGAAAAGGATAGTGGCTCGGAATCAATGGTATGAGTAGTATACTCGTACACCCAGATTTCCCAGTATCACATCCAGTCATGGTGTCCGCCTCTATGGCGTATCTGTGCAGAACACGAACTCAGAGTCGTGTCCCGTTTCACATTTTTGGGACACTCAAGTTCCCTAACATGAAATTTGTTACTGCTAGTAAATCGTAGCATGATTGGTGCTTCTACTTTAATTTTTAAGTCATGATCAGACAGTCCAGGAACAGTTACGGAGTCAAGCAATTGAGTTGGATAATGAACTGCTTTCTCATCACTAACCATTTTCTTTACTGATTTTTGCTGCCTGTCCATTAGTACGGGTGAGAATTGCTCGTTCACAAAGCCATTTATTCTGAATAGATAGCACATCTTGAACTCTGGGAAACACCTTTCAATAAGCTCAAATATGCAATATATTTATATATGCAAATGAAATTAAAATCAACTAACAATACCTACTTGCTACACCTGCATATTTTAAAAATAAACATATCTATGTAGTTAGCCAAACACGGCTTAAAAGTTTATATCTTCGCTTCTACGCTGAATTTTTAATCCATTCAAAGCTTAAATTTAAGTTATACATACACAAATCTAGTGTCAAAGTTTCAGCTTGGTATGTCTCACAGTGGTTGAGTTTACTTGTGACAAAAGTTTGTGCTTTAAAAGTCTATAACTTTGCTGCAACGTTGAATTTCCTAGCCATAATGAGCTTATATTTTAATTTAGATGTACACAAATCTACTGTCAAAGTTTCAGCTAGCTTTGTTTTATGGTGGCTGAGTTTACTTATGACAAAATTTTGCGGACAAACCGACAGAAATTTTTCTAAGGGTGGATTCGGTTTCTCAAATGTATGAAACGTAAAGAAAGCTTGAAATGAGTTCAGTTCTAAGCAATGTACAGACAAAATCTTTCTTTTATTTATATAGATTATTTCAAGTTTATATTTTTTTTTACTTTTAATTTTTATTATAGCTTAGCCTTTTTACCTTTTATTCATGTATCATATCTTTTGTTCATCCCACTGTTTTGACTTTATGCATTATTTTTTTCCTATTCCCTATCCTAATACTTCATTTGAAATTAGACAAAATCAATAAAATAAATGAAAAATGGATATATATATTTTATTTGTAGTAGCTCTCTGACGAGATAGTCTAGAAGGCCTCAGACCTTATTTTTCTTCATTTTGATTCTTCCCTACGGCATTTTGTCTCATATACATATCTTAGTGTTACTGGTCTGAACACTACGGTGAAACACTGGTCTGAAACACTGGGTGGTGACTGGCTATTGGCTTGGAGAGTAGCTGGTGGTTGGTCACCTAGTAGCTGCAGTGTGCTTGAAACCCCGGTGTGTTGACGATTAATTAATGGGTTATGTTTCATGATTTTCATGGCTTCGTATATCTGTAGTCTGACTGGATCATTAATTTGCTTTAAAATGATGGTGTTTTGTACAAGGTCCTGGTGGGTGAGTTTTCTTCCATGTTCCTGGGAGGTGTGTCTGGCGATGGCCCCTGTTTGTAAGTGAATTGTAAGTCGTCGTGGCAGTGTGGTCGATGTCATACCGATACATTTTGAATCGGCTAGGAGTTCGCAATCTCCCATATTGCAGTTATATTCGTATATGACATTGGCCTTTTGCAGCTCCGGGATGACTGTATCTGGGCTATTTTTCATTATCAGGTTCGCAGTGGTTCTAGTTTTATAATAAATATGGATTTGAAAACGTTCATTTTCGTTATTGCATTTTACATTCCTGCGAATAATTTGTTTCAACACTCACTCATCTTCTTTATATGCCTCTGTGTACTGATTCTTATAGTACACCTTATGGACTGTGCTGCTTAGGTCGGTTGTTTGATTAGCATTGCTGGTCCGGGTTTTGAGGTAGGCGTTAACTACTTTATCAAAAGATGTGTTGCTATAGCCGTTGTTCATAAATGTTTGCCTTAGTTGAAAGATTCTTTTGTGTAACAACTGCCATGATGAAGAGGTCTTGTATGTCCTATGTACTAGAGCATGAATCGTTCCTATTTTGTAGCGTTCGGAGCACACACTGTTTTGGTTAATACATATTCCTTCGCCCGTTGATTTTTGGTATACGGATGTGATGTAACTTGATTTACGGCCATCGATGTGCACGTCCAAAAAGTTGATTTGACCCTGCTCACCTTCCTCATGAGTGAAGTTATATATATATATATATCTGACGAAGACCGCTTGTTACGGTTGAAAGATCTTAGTCTTGTTTTCCCATTTCTTATTGTGGTTTGATCATTGATTGTTATTTCACGTGTTTATGTGAAATCTTTTTATATATATATATATATAAAGATTTCACATAAACACGTGAAATAACAATCAATGATCAAACGACAATAAGAAATGGGAAAACAAGACTAAGATCTTTCAACCGTAACAAGCGGTCTTCGTCAGAGTCAAAAACCCAACTGAACACTAGATGCAGAAAACATCTGGTGAGGAGTTGAGAAGAGTGGGAGGGAAGAGTGGTATTTTAAAAGGGTTAAAGCGCAGGAAAGGACTAATGTCCAGAAAGGGATGTTTGGGGAAACAAAGGAATACAGTAAGAAGAAGTAAAAAACTATCCGCTAGCTGTCAACCCTCTTTGAAGAGGCCATTGCCCTCGTGACGAAAGTATCAAGTTTGAAGAGACCGTTACTAATGTTTATAATATTTGATCTATTAAATTTAATTAGAGACGATTCAATAATATTTCTTAACAACATTGATTTTTCATAGGTAATAAATTTAGCTCCTATCCAATCAATATGATGATTTTCATTTTTTATATGCAAGAATAAGGCACTACTTTTTTCCTGTCTACTTACGTTATATTGGTGTTGTTTTACACGTGTCTTTAATGATTTACCTGTTTGACCAATATAAATTTTATGGCAATTTTTGCACGGAATTTTATAAATACCAGCGGACTCCAATTCGCTGGGAGAGTTTTTTATTAACATATTACCCACGTTATTACGATTAGAAAACACTATATTAAAATCAAGTTGTTTGGCTAATCTTGGAAGGGGGTCCAATGATTCATGGTATGGCAAAACTATAGAATTTTACAATGTACCGGGCTCAGTTGAAGTATTAGAGAAAGTTTATTTAGGACCCTTCAAAGCTAAATCGATATAAGAGGAGGGGTATTTTAATGAAAGGGCAATTGACCTAATGTTTTTAATCTCTTCATTAAGGAATTCAGGAGAGCAAACTCTTAAACACCCTCAAAAACATATTTCTAAAAACAGGAATTTTAACATTTTTTTGGATGGGAAGAATGAAAGTGAACATATGCAAGTACGAGTACATTCGTAAGTTTTCTATATACACTAAAGCGTAACTCATTAGGTAGCCTATGGATCAGGACATCTAAAAAAGGCAAATTACCACTTACTTCTTCTTCCATTGTGAATTTGATTGTCGGCACCACTGTTCCCTCTAATTTTTTGTAGTATGTGTGCGCAGAAATTTTGGTGTGTGCGCACTTTTTTGGAAATGACTAATATTTGTGCAAAAACCCATGAATAAATTTTGGCGTTCTAACCGGGTAATAGTGGGCTTATTAAGAAAATTTTGGTTGTTCAATAAGTTGTTCTATAAATTGTAAATGCTTTAGTGAAGGCTATATGTTATCAGTAGATAACAATGAACATTCATGGAACATAATAAATAATAAATGAAATTGATTGTAACAGATGGTTTTATTTGAATTCAAATAAAGGGGTGAACTTGATTTTAATATAGTGTTTTCTAATCGTAATAACGTGAGTAATATGTTAATAAAAAACTCTCCCAGCGAATTGGAGTCCCCTGGTATTTATAAAATTCCGTGCAAAAATTGCCATAAAATTTATATTGGTCAAACTGGTAAATCATTAAAGACACGTGTAAAACAACACCAATACAACGTAAGTAGACAGGAAAAAAGTAGTGCCTTATTCTTGCATATAAAAAATGAAAATCATCATATTGATTGGACAGGAGCTAAATTTATTACCTATGAAAAATCAATGTTGTTAAGAAATATTATTGAATCGTCTCTAATTAAATTTAATAGATCAAATATTATAAACATTAGTAACGGTCTCTTCAAACTTGACACTTTCGTCACGAGGGCAATAGCCTCTTCAAAGAGGGTTGACAGCTAGCGGATAGTTTTTTACTTCTTCTTACTGAATTCCTTTGTTTCCCCAAACATCCCTTTCTGGACATTAGTCCTTTCCTGCGCTTTCACCCTTTTAAAATACCACTCTTCCCTCCCACTCTTCTCAACTCCTCACCAGATGTTTTCTGCATCTAGTGTTCAGTTGGGTTTTTGACTCTGACGAAGACCGCTTGTTACGGTTGAAAGATCTTAGTCTTGTTTTCCCATTTCTTATTGTCGTTTGATCATTTATATATATATATATATAGTTCAATATAAACAAAGAAACACAGAGAAATCAGAAGAACACACTTACAGTCTCTGATTTCTCTATGTTTCTTTGTTTATATTGAACTATATTTGTCCGTTTTGGATCGTATTTCCAACGAAAAAAAGTGTATATATAAACCAATGAAATGAAATTAAATATTCCATAAACTAAATACATGGGGGGTATAAAATACCAAAAAGAGAAGATATAAATAGAAGTATGAATTGTTACAGGTATACTTGACTGTATACTTCAATGCAATACTTTCATTTCCCTATATCTCTAATTAAGTGTAAATGAAAGTAAAGAACTTCAATATTAAAATTACATGTATTTTATAAAATATGAATAATGTATTAAAATATGGTAAAAAAACTTCATAGCACTCATAATAAATACATCAACTATTTTAAATGTAGTAAACATTGAAATTGAAGGGTGTTAATACGCGTATAAATCATATTCCTTGAAAACTAAATACCAAATTTAGGTTAATAACAACTTCAAATTTCATAGAATCTGTAGTAATTTCGCACATAATAATCTAAAACGATATTTTCACACAATAGCAGTGAAAAAATTTATTGTGAGTGCATTTACCACTCACAATGAATGGTAGAAGCAAAGTATTCCTTTTAATGTTGATAATTAGATTTTCCAATACCGAGAAGTGCTCCATGATAAATACACTTAAATGGTACAGGGAAATACATATAATATTCATTTCACCAACACCTAAGTCTGACACAAATTACACTAGCTCGTATAAGACAGAATAACAAAAAAACAAAAAAAAACAAAAGAAAAACATTTTCTCTGCCGTAGAAATTGAAAATTAAGTACGTAGTACATCAAATGGAACATGTTGTTATAATAATTGAGAGAATTCTCAATCTAATGCAAACACATTGGCCATAATGACATCAAATAACTGGGTCTTATTTTATTGTCACGATCAGCAAATTTATACTTGGGCATTGGATCTGACGCAGTAGAAGTTATTTATAAGGTAGCGTTTCTGCCAATGGTGACATGTCCAGGCCCGTTTGGCACACAACGGTCAAAGGAGAAAATATAATTTAAAAAAACTGAGGTAAACTGAAAGATTGATAGTAAGATTTCAGAGAATCAGAAAAAAAAAATACATGTAGTGGCTATCATTACAGTGAATATAAAACAAATTTCATTAAAATTAATTAAACGGATTTAAAAATTGAGACAACTTTTCTCATACCTAAAAAAAAAATGATCGTATTCAATATATTCAGTGAGCCTAATCAAAAAGCAAAATAATAAACGACCAAATAAATGTGTACACAAATGTCAAACCCTAACTTCCTTGATGTCAACGAGAAGGAAACAAAGTGATTTAATTACTAATTGCAAAAGGAATAAATGTTATTCAGCATAATTCTGAGCTAAATTACTCGAGCTACTCAAAGTGAGAATGATTCCTACAAATAACCACGTCTCCTATTGTGTAATGTGTACATAGTACTGGTCTTGAACGGTATTTGTCTTTTTTTTTTATTTTTCACCCTTGGACTCGGATATCGTAGGTATTTGGTAAGAGGTAATGACTTTTTCCAAAACAATTAACTTGAAGTTATTTTACTTTAGTTAGGTTAGGTAAGGTTGCAGTGGCACTCTCACAAGAGAAAACACATAGTCCGAACATCAACTCTTTGTGATACCTCACAATGAACATTCTACATTGGAAGCCCTAAATTTTCCCTCAAGTATATTTAAAGTAGGGATCTTTAACGAGTTCCTGACATCGTATAGGCTCAGGACCGACGGCTTAACGTCCTCTCCGAGGGACGACGTGCTTAAATTTTTTCATCTCCCGCTTGAATAAATCGAAGGCCAGAGAGGGTATTGAACTCCGGGTCTACCAGACCAGGGGTGAGCATGTTGCCACTGGGCTAATGTAGCCCCCTGCTTTAGTATAAGAGAAGCATAATAATCATGAAAAAAATCAATCATGAGATTTTGACGGATTTACACGTTTTGAGCTGCCCAAAGCTGCCTATTTTGACGTTTTTATTTTCCCATAAATATAGTTCAGTACACATAAAAATATTTTATCCCAATATTTTGACTGATTTACACTTTTTGAAGTCCCATAAGTCCATTTTGAAGTTTTTTTTGATGATGTTTGAGGTGCATTTGAGGCTGTACATCTAAAAGTTTGTGAAACTCCTCAAATAACACAGTTTGATATATAAATTCATATTTTACCCAAGAACAGCCCCTACAGTGTAAATGTGGTATAAAGATTTTGGCATAATATTGCACCAAAAGGAAACCACTTTTTTAACAAATGTGTGATTTAAGACAACTTTTTTTTTCCTAAGCTACGAAATCTAGTTTTGTAATTTTGGGATTATTATGAAACTTGGAGTACTTTTACTAAAACAGACTAAATTTTATTCAATAATCGGAAAGGTCATTTTTGCGTTACAATGTAAAAATGTTGACATATAATTGATTCTAAAATCTGTGGAATGATGCTGGTCATACTGTGTGACGGATTACAATGAAATTATACCCAAAAATAGCTCCTCATGGAAGGATTAGCAATATACTTTACAGTATGCAATGATAATACGTCTACAATGATAATTACAATATTAATATCATTGCAATTTAATATTGCAATGATATTAAAATGAAACCAAAAACTTAATTGATTGACGAGTTTGATATTTTTTTACTTATAATTGAGTCACTCCAAATTTTTGCCTAATGATAATCACCTGTCATTTACTTTTCCTAATTATTTTTCATTTGCTTTGATTAAACCAATATTCGAATAATAGTTAACTATCTTATAAAAGATCTCTTAGTTTTTATAGCCTTTTCAGAGTGAGAAAGGAAATTTCACAAGACCTCAGTAAGTGTGTTTTTCTATTTACTGTGTACCTACAGTTTATTCTGAAACGTTTGATGATAATAAACTCTGACGTCTACAGTTATAAGTAGAAAGATACATATATAAGAGGAAAACTAATCCTCACAATTATATATCTTAATTGATATAATCTTCAAGTGCTTTGTAACTCTTCAATGAAAAAATTAACTCAATTTCGTGTGCTAATAAAATAATATCGTTTGATTACTCATATATCTATTTAGTTAATGGTAATACTGAACATAACCACAAAAAATTGATTTCACAATTTGGTCTAAATTTTTTCACAAAAATTAAAGGAAATATATGCCTTTTACTAAGTATTATAAGGCATTCTTTTTACTCATTCTTACCGACATATCTATGTTTTAATAATGATCAGAGGAAAATAAATATGTTTATGAATCTAGATCTCATTTAAAAATGAGTTGTGTTGATACTAACGAATGATTATTTAAACTAGGTATAGGAATATATTATCATAGTCTTCATTCCATTCTCAATCACCTTTCTTGATTTCAAAACTATAACGAGTTTTATATAAGCTCCAGAATTAATGTTTCTTTATACATTTTTTGTTAGCATTATGTGTGTATTTATATTATATTTGTAAACGTTTGATAGGAATTTTATATATGTAAATAATAAATAAAGTTCTATAATTACAAAATCATTTTGAAATATTCCTACCAACTAAATTGTAAACGTTAGAATACAGAATAGATTAGAATTGTCAAATAAAACGCTTTCAATAGGAGTTATGGGTACTTAAAAACCCTCGACTTCAAGAACTCATAAAAATAAATTTAACACTTTACAAGGCAATGAGATTTTTCTCCACATTAGAACAAACTTTAGAGTTTGTGGAATGTTAGTTCAGGAGTTTATTAAAATTATTTAACTGTATAAATATGTGTATTTATTCATTTATTTCAATTTTAAGAAGTTTTTTTACTGAAACGTAGTGTTCCTTTTTTTAGTAGGTTGTCAGAAACTAGTAATAATGTAAGTCATAAACTGAACAGTTACAACCATTACTTTTCAGAAGAAATGTTATTATTTTCATATACTGTTCTATCAGAGTGAATTTTAATGAAATGAAATTGTATTCAATTCTCATGTTTCTTTTCAGTAAAAAAAGGAAATAGTTTGATGTTCTCAGTCTGGATTAGATACTCCAAAAATAAACTTTTGTTTAAAAGAGCGGTTGCATTTTGGACAGACAAGCAGAACTAAATTTTCAAACTTGACCATATAGGAAGTAAACTGTAATCCACTTACGAGCTACATAATTTTCTCTCAAAAGTCTCTAGGTTGTAAATTATTTAACGGGAACAAAGAAACAATAAAGTTCTTGATACGATACAAAACATAAACATAATTCCATATAGGACAAAGGAAGTAAAATAGCTTTATTATTGACAGATTACAACCTTTGACAGTTGTATGTTTGATAAGGGTATTGATATGACTATTGGAGTATTACAGTTCCTATGGTATTATAATGGAAATAAAGCTACCGAAAATCAAAGGAATTTATGCTAAGTAGCTAACATTGTAAACTTCTGGAGAACCAAAATCAACCTAAAAATTGGATATATTACCTGTAACAGTTTCTCAATTTGAGAAAAGCAGATTTGTTACAAGTGGTTGCACACATGTTTGGCTTATAATAATGAGGTTCATTAATTTTAATAAATACTAGCTGATCTACCCGGCGTTACCCGGGAAACAATTTAATTCCAACTCTAATAATAAATTACATATAACATAATATGTAACATTAAATTTAAAGATATCCTCCTTTTGAGTAGCATATTTTATAGCAAAATCTGAAAAAATATTTTCTATGTTCTTTGAGCAATCAAAAGAAAGCAAAAATGAGGGGGATGTGTTATTTCTAGGGTCTATAAGTTCGATAAATTTTCAAGACTACAATATGCCCTTCATATTCTCCCGTATTCAAGTTTGTCTTGTGATTTTTTAAACTTTTTTCTGTAGTTCTCAAAAATATGAAACTCTAACAAAATTATTATATGAAATAAAAAATAATTGTAACCTAAATTAAATTTTAAGTCAATTTTAACTGTTGTCCTTTATAATAGGACTCTTAAATAATTTGTAAATTTTAATTGGATTCCTTTTCAACATTTTATCTCTTAGTAACTGAGATATTTTATTTGATACCATGTTTAATACAATTAGTAGTTGATAGATTAAACAAATAATAAAAAATATTGTTTGTCGAACAATACAACAAGAAAGAAGTTTAGCTCTAAGTATCCGTTAAAGATGATGACACGTATTTTAAACATATGTCATTTCAATTAAGAGACAGGATGATGCTAAACCATATCACATTACATTTCAATTTGGTAACCTCACACAGTTTATAATTAAAATTGAATGTTTAATTAAAATTATATTAATGAACAAAATTGTTACTTGAATATTTCGATAAAATATTATTATTTCTTTATGAAGAAGCATTGTGTTGAAAAGTGTCAGTTGAGTAGTAAATGTTAAATTGTACCTATATTTTTTGTTGTATGTTAATAGTCATTAAGTTAAGTTAAATTATAAGGATTGTGTTTACACACACAATACACGAAGCGATTGAGTTTTATATACGTACATTTTGATTTCAATATGTTGTTATTATTTTTTTCTGCTATATCTTCTCCCTTACTGTTTAGACATAGAGCTGACCATAAACGTCGTCTAGTTAGTGATTATCGATACACAATTACTGATCTTTTTGCTTGTATGGAGTAGGGCCAGATACTAATCTATATAAATAAAAAAAAGGTTTTGTCTGTACATTGCTTAGAACTGACTCATTTCAAGTTATCTTTACGTTTTATACATTGGGAAACCAAATCCACCCTTAGAAAAATGTCTGTCTGTTTGTCTTCAAAATTTTGTCACAAGTAAACTCAGCCACCATAAGGCATAGCGAGCTGAAACTTTGACAGTAGATTTGTGTGTGTGTGTAGTAACTTAAAATCTAAGATTTGAATGGACTGGAAATTCAATGCAGAAGCGAAGATATGGACTTTTATGATGTGTTTGCGTAGCTAAACAAACATTTTTATTTTGAAAATATACAGATGTATTAAGTAGGTATTGTTTGTTGATTTTAATTTAATTTGCATTTATGCTCCCAACAAGACCTTTTGACAAGGTGTTTCCCGGAGTTTTAGATCTGCCACCTATTCAGAATAACTGGGTGTGAGCAAGCAATTCTCACCCCTACTAATGAACAGGCAGGAAAAATCAACAAAAAAATGCTTATACTGTATCAAGTCGAAGAAAGGACTTACAAGTCTGTAAACAGAGTGATTAGTGACGAGGAAGCAGTTCATTATCGAACTGAATTTCTTGACTCCGTAACTGCTCCTGGACTGTCTGCTCATGAGTTAAAACATAAAGTTTTAATGATTGGGGCACCAATCATGCTGTTACGAAACATTAGTGCCACAAAAATGTGCATCGGAACACGACTCCGAATTCGTGCTCTGCACATATACGTCATAGAGGCGGCCATCATGACTGGGTATGGTACTGGGGACTCTGTGAGTATACCACTGATTTCACTGTGTGAAATACCACTGATTATGAGCAACTATCAGTTTCCATTCAAACGGTTGCAATTTCCGGTCAGAGTTTTTTTCGCAAAGAGGGTAAATAAGTCGCAAGGGGAAACTCTATCTACGGGAGGAATTGAAGTGAGTGAGATCAAGTGTTACTCACATGGTCAACTACATGTTGCTTGCTCAAGAGTTAGAGGTTTTTCAGTTCTCTATTCTTCCATGCACCTGAAGGACAGACAGCTCATTTGATGTATACAGAGGCACTTACTTAACACTGTACTAATAATGACATTTTCTACTATTCTACAATTTCTAATAATATTTTGGAATAACACGTATCACCTCTGAATTTTTGTAAAAACCCGCCAAAGCCGGGCACGAAAACTAGGTTACCTAGTTACTAATAATTCAGTAAGAATTGAATATTTTAAACCAACGAATTAATCAATCAGAAATAAGTAAGTAAACTTGACATCCATTTAACTTTAACTTTGAATTCCTAACTAGAAAAATAAATATTTTTTTTATAAAATGCGAAATCATTATTTTTTAAATAAAAATAATTGTTTACTCACATCCAAAGCTTATATTTAAGGAACAATACTCAAAGGCATACACATATTTCATTGTAACAAAAATAATTTTTATTTAAATATAAAGTACTCCAACAATTTAATAATCACTCACTATACATTTAACAGGTATCTCAAACTGAGTCTTTACATGTTTATGACTATACAATTCTTGTATGAAAGCATCCATTATCTGAAAGAAAAATATATACACACATCTGTAATAAATAATTGTTTCTATTAAACATAGCAACACAAAACTGGTATGGATTAGGAAACTGATAAGGGTTATTAATTCCAGTTGTCTTATACCTTTTCACATTCACAAGAGTGTACTTGCACATTACTAGATGTGTCCTCCTTCTTTTAATTTAGAAACTAGAGTATCAACATCAGGTACTATTGCTCCAGCTTGGCGAACAGGAGGATCTGATACACTAACAACCTCAATTCTAGGAGACACATCCACGCCGAGATCCTTTGGAGTTACTTTCTTCAAAGGTTTCTTCTTAGCTTTCTACAATGAAATTTAAATATGTGTAAAACCAAACAAATTCTGGAATGAATCAACGGATAAATTACACATACAAGAATAATTAAAATCTTCTAAATACAAAGGCACAAGACAAACAGTTCCGATTTTTTCAACAAATTACTTAAATATTAATATAGTTAAGTATTAATATTAAGTAATTAATATAGACCCCGAATGCATCTAAATTTAAAACCAAGTTCAATACTTATATAACTCACAGTTTCTAATTAATGATATTTCAGCTTAGCAAAACTAAAAATTAATCTTAATACTGCACTAAATTATACGAAATATATGTTTAAAATGGTACACTTTCTAAAAAGGCAATACTTTTTTGAGTCACTTGACCACCTTTTTCAATAAGCACTACTTTTACAAAATAAAAAACGCACATATTTATAACTGAATATGTCTGATAGATAAATAATCCGATTATTATTGACGTAGAATACGAATTAAAGGATGCACCAATTAGATTTCACATTGGATGCTAGAAAATGAGTAAAGTAAATTAAATGAGTAATTATAAGAATAGAAAATATTATATACTTCCAATGGTAACTACATTACATAAGAAACAAAAAAATATCCTGACCATAATGTTGGGTAGGGTCGCATAACGCGGTTCATTCAGTCTTAAATCTGCACTAACAACGGCAGGCATTTTTACTTTTATTGTTTCTAATCCTCCGTCTATTTCTCTTGTTACAGTAAGTTCACCCTCATTTTTTTCAATCTGAAAAAAAATTATATTTAATCATGAAGACTACATATCAAACAAATGTATCATATACTAAATTGAACAAATATTGAAGAGCTTTTTACTACTAACCATTATAAAAACTTTATGCACACCATACAATCATAATTAATGCCAATTTTATTTGTTAAATATTAAAACTGAATTCCTATATCACACTTAAATTACACACAAATTTCGTTAATTATGAAGAACTTATAAAAACGTTTACTGTACTAATTTACTTTAAATGGCAAACAATCAAAACTGCGTGGTTTCTGCACTTCTACAAAAAAACGCATTAACAGGATAATGAAAAAATAAAGTAATAATTTAATAGCCCAATGAGTAAATTTAATATTTATTACTACGAAAGATTTTTATAAATACATTAACTACACTGTATGGAATACCGATGAAAGCTAGCAATGCACACACATAGTTAATATCGAATGGTTAACGAACGACAAATGCAAAAAAACTCATAGACGTTTATATTACCATGTTGCTAATATATAAAACTTAATTTAGCCAATTTATTTTGTATATCATATTTACTGTTTAATTTGTTCTATTATTTAGTTCTTTAATTTTGCTATTTGATTTTTTTTTATTAACTATATTTTGTCTCTGCTTTTTGTTTAACACTATAGCAGTCCTTATTTTTGTGATGATCTGGAGATATTCTGCATGCATAAATATACAGAATGAAAAATGTTGTTCGTATTAATTGTAAAATAGTCCCGTCAATAAGTAATAGTCCGTGTTAAGAAAACAAGTAATAAATTTCATTAATAGAACAAGTATTAATATATTATATTAATTAATATATTGATTATATATATATTAATATAGTCATATTAATACTATTTTACAAACTATAAAATAAAAATTGATCAATGTACTTTATACTGTGTACGTTGTCAACATCATGTTTACCTTGGAAGCAAAAGTAGCCTGTGGCCAGTCTAAAACCGCAGCAGTCATTTGAGCAGTTTGGTTTGAATCATCATCTATAGCCTGAAAAGATATATTAATAGATTCTATTTTAAAAAGACAATGATACAGAATTAGTTGATTGTAAAGCAGAAATTAAATAATAAAATACATTTCAATTCAACTAGTACATTTTGATTCCTTTACATCATTCATATTTACAAATAAATTAAATGATAATTTAATTTAACAATCATCTAATATGAAACAAGTCATAAAATCACAAGTTATTTTTATTGACTATACTTCATTTTTGCACCTAACTTTGTAAACAAAAAATTATAATTTAACCTGCTTTCCCACGACAATCAAGTCAATTTTCTCGTCTTGTGCTATTTTGGCAAGAATTTTTGACACATGAATGGGTTGTAATGTTTCATATTCAGCACCTGATACTTCGACATGAATGGCTCTATCAACACCCATTGCTAAAGCCGTTCTCAATGTTTCCTGTCAACAAAAAATATTTAATTAGAGTTCACAGTTTAAGACAATAATAGAAGTGTTATTATATTACAAGCTCAAAAGGATCATTAACATTACCTTTAATAAAATCGCAGAGAAATAAAAAACTTAGTCAATAGCTAAAAGAAGTTATAATAACCACTATATTAATCTTCATTGATTTTTACAAATTTACAAAGCAAAATTCTAAAAACGTTTTTCTAAATTAAATTATAAGTATAAACTCCTGCTATCCCAATTGACAAATCATCTGAGGAGGTTTTGTTCAGATTGTTTTCTACATATCAAAGCAAAAGTGGAACTTCAATTTTACAAGCCTCAGCACTACTTAAGGGGAATGCTTGTTTGTTTAGAGATATTTTGTTAATATCTCTCTTTGGAGAAGTATTTCTAACTTCTGGTGGTTTTAGGAATGATCTACCAAAACTTTTTAACCTCTTAAAGTCAATTGTCCCACAGAAGCGATATCTAAGAGGACCATGTCCAGTTAGATGTTCCATATACATTTTTAAATTTTTCTTATGTAGATTCATTATTTCCTTTGTAGATTTAAGTCATATTGGAATGAACTTTTTAAACTGAATTACGCCTTGTTGCACTAAACCACCTTTCGCCTCCTTTTTTCAAGTCCTTAAGGAACTTGGAGGGGTGTTGAGCAGGAAGGTTGTGGACCACAGATGGTTTGTCTTCCTACAACTTTGCCAACTTCCCCGCCGCTTCAATTCCATGGGTCCAGGTACACATAAGAGTTAATTTGTTTCTTCTGGTTAACTTTTGTAAAGAGGCCAGAATTTAAAGCACTTCTTCTAAGTAAAGATTACAGAATTTAAAGTACTGTAATCATTATTAGTATGATACGGCTAATTCAATACGTATTATTTGTATTAAAAATTTCCATCTATGTTATTACAAAATCAATAACGAACTTAATAAAATACATTGTGAATAATCATGTAGATAAGAACTGGTAAACATTTTTTTCTTAAACAGAATTTTACATCAGGGATTAATCAACTAGCAAATCTTTACATAATCATTATGTTTTTTGGTACATCGGAGGAATATATCCCTCTAAGAACAGCAGAAGTACAAAACTATCTATTTACATAGAATCTTGAACACACACTTAAACCAAGTATTAAACGTGAAAGAAGAAACATATATTAATGTATTTTCCGTATCCATACATATGACAGCAATAAATACAAATTTTATTAAAGGAGAAAAGCTGTTCATCCCAACCTTTAAGTGTAACATTACTATGGATTAACATTCAACTAAAATAAAAAAATGCATTCATTAGGACAGATCTTATAAGAATTTCCTGATAAACAGAAACTTTTTACTGATTGAGAATGAACACTGAAAATCCATCACGGATGTTAAAACATATGGAACAGCTTTAGTAACATCTAAAAAAAACTAAATAACATCCAATTCTAAATAAAAGGAAAAAAGAATAGCATGATGCATATTATTGACATCAATCTTGGTTATTTACCATTCTTCTGTTGGGTTTAGAGGAAACAAAAAAAATCAACATATGGGATATTTAATAAGTCTGTAACTTTCCTAACAGGCAAAATTTTCCTCTTTAGAGTATACATCATTTAAGTAATTTAAGTAACCAGCGAGACTACTTGTAAAAATAAAACTCAAACCTGAGCTTGAGTAGGGCCACAAGAAACAGCCACAAGTTCAGAAGCAATTTTCTTTTCTTTCATTCTTACAGCTTCTTCAACGGCAATCTCATCAAATGGGTTCATGGAATGTTTTACTCCATCAGTTATAACTCCCATTTTATCTGGTTTCACTCTTACCTAAAACATATATTACACATAATGGCAATTTTAGTTTATATATCAACTTAAAAAGAGTCTAAGACCTTTAAAATTATACTTATATTCAAATAACCTATGATATTCATCCGTTCAAAATGAGCCCAATGGGAAGGAATAACCTTCAATTCGACAACTGATTCAAAAAATAACTTCAATCGTAATTAGTCAACATCTAGAATCATAATTATAACTAAAATAAGGCTAAATAATCTTAATTTATATAGCGTAACATTGAAAGTATAACTACTAGTGCAGTACTTGAAGACACTTTTCCGAGTGAGAAAATCATATAAAAGATTTTAACGAATGCATCAATACAAACAGAATAAAAGATTTTTTGCAAGATGCATTTAACAACAAATAGATACAAGATTCAAAAAATACACTCGCAGGTAAGGCTTAGACCTGATACACTAAGAAAAAATGGAAAAAACGTTCCGAGCATTGGCACACATTATCACCGTTTATAAGTTTACGGTTCACGCAATAAACTAAATCACATTCTCACTAACATATAAATGGAAGTAGACCTTCAACAAGAAATTTACATCTAATACATCTTAATATTATTAGAGAACTAAAAATGACTAATATGCCTATCAAAAAAAAAAATAACTTGTACAGACTCACCTTAACTGCATAATCTATCACCCGCTTCACGCCAACCAGAACTCTTGCCATATTAAAGGAGTTTAGGAGTACTTTCTATAAGCCAGAGATCCAAATGAAGGAATTTACTATCTACGAGTAGATAATGCCAAAAAGTGTTGCCAACCATTCATCTATTATCAGTTATCAGGAACGTTTGGTTAAATAATAGTCCTTCAAATGTAGTTGTCTTTATTTGATAACCCTATATAGCAAAAAAAACAACTGAACTATTGATTTTTTTTAAATGATTTAAAAAGTTCATTTAATTCACGTTTTGTAGATGAAGTAGGAACTTCTCTGTAGAAATATTATTTTTTGTTCAATAATATTTCGTTATAAAGAGAAAGGTAATAAAAGGTAGTTATATTTTAATTTCACTATAAAGAATAAAGTTCTGAAAAATATGAAAGTTAATTGGTATATATGCTGGTGTAGAGTATGTCTGTTTTCACCCAATTCCATTGGATAACCATCATACGTTACTCATATTTATTTAAGAGCCTTTCATCTTTATAAATTATGTTTTCAAGTTCTTTTTATTAAATTGCCTGTTTATGGAGCTATGACATTTTTGCTTTAAAAGGGACATTCTGTTGTTATAAGTTTTTTTAACATTTATTGTTTTCCTACAACTTTAAACTAATAGGACCTGTTTAGTTTTGTAACAGTGAACATCCAAAAGTAAATATGACGGTAATAATCTATGAGTCTTTTTACCTTATAATTAAGAAATTAAGTAATTTATTCATTATATTTATCATTGTGTTTTTGTATTATTTCTTTGATTTTGTATTCGTTTTCTCATTTATCGTTTATAAACTGATTCATTAGCTTTTTTCCAACAATTTATCACCTAAAGTATTGTTTTAACCAAGTAAAATAACAAAGTTAAGTGTATTTTTCTGTTTATTCTAAATCAGTACATGATAATAGTTATTTGTTTTCTTTTTTAAAAAAAATGTAGTTTTTATGACCCTTTTATGAAGTTCCAATGTACTAATGTTTACTAATTGTCCTTTTCAGTAAGTAGCAAAGAGCAATGACATTGATAAAAAGCGATGGATATTGAAATGTAAAATCATACTTAAAGATACAAAACATTTATTTACTAATGGTTTATTCCTCATTTATCGCTGCACCTGCATCCTTATATGATTGCCTCACAACTATATTAATTCAGGTGGAATACTCTGTACTTCTTTTTTTTTCTCTCTTTCTCTTTGTTGAGTGTATCTTTTCATCTATAGTATAAAGGAATTCTGTAAAGTCTGCTCTCTTCACAAGAAATGATTTTTAATAACACCCCATTTCTGGTGGTTCTAACGGAATAAGGGATTAGATTAATCTGAATAATTATTTGAAATTTAAAGTTTAAGTTATTTTATTATTTATTTTATTTTAGTTTTTCTTATTTGTGATAAACTGCCTTAGGTTGTAGTTTGTATATTCATATAGCAGAAGTAAATTTGGAAAAAGATGTTTGATACTTTGTTGAAATACAGTTGTAACACTGATATGTTAATTCTACTTTTCCTTCAGGTACTAGCATTAGTATTATTTTACTTTTTAGATTGCATTGAATCTTGCCCAGAATGGCTTGCTTATCTATATCATATGTAAAAACCCAGTTGAATCTTTTCCTTGGAATAGGTATGCCAGACAAACAGAGGTGTTAGAAAGACTTCACTTTAGGTAGCTATATTTTTTGGCTTTTTTTTTTTTTAAATTCAAGTTTAAATTGAGTGCTAACATATTATTATTCACCATTCCCGAGTACTTTTTTAAGGAACTAAATATCTGATTTTATAACTGTACGAAATATCAAAATTGAAACAATGCAGGACAGCAAATCAAGTACAATGAGTTGCTCCTTGCCACTTAATCGAATCACTATAAGAACTAATATCAAAATTGAAATTGAGCTTTTGTTGGTGTTTTTTTTTTCTCTCTGATTTTATACATATACTGGATTTCTTATGACCATTGAGTTTGTGTTTTAAATAACACTAATTTCCATCTAGGCATAATTTTTAATAACAAAAGGATTAGCATGCGTTATATATGAATATAAATATATGAAATAGACTCCCTATAGAATAAC
This sequence comes from Hermatobates lingyangjiaoensis, assembly GCA_026182355.1. Lineage (NCBI taxonomy): Eukaryota > Metazoa > Arthropoda > Insecta > Hemiptera > Hermatobatidae > Hermatobates > Hermatobates lingyangjiaoensis. The sequence continues at coordinate 1,349,977 of JAPFBL010000084.1, forward strand.
ATTTTTCATTAGGAGACGTAAAAGAAATTTCAATCCAATGCAATGCGATTCACTATATTTTCTTGTAAACCTTAAACATATTCTTTCTGTTCAGCTCTACTTAGGGGAACATATATCTGGCTTTGTTGAAATACAGATTTCTATAAATAATGAAAACTTTAGTTCAATATTGGCCCTGAGATTTGAATATTGTGAATACTAAAAAAGATTTGTTAGTACCTAATTGAACTCTTTGAAGAGAAATATTATCACGTTTAGATAAAATATGTGAGGCGTTAATCAAGGAAATTCTAAAGAATGTAAGAACCCCTGTAAGGAAATGCTTGTATCTCTGTATGCTTGCTTGAAATGCTTGCTGATTCGTTAAAGTGGATACATTTTTCGGGAAAAAAACATTCTTAATTTTTGAGAGATGAGTAGATAAAACTTTAATGCAGACTTCGATACAGTATCGGTGCATGTTGCCTAATGTTCCTAGCCATGTCCCTTATAAGTTTATTAACTTGATTTATTAATAAAATAAATAATCGTTTAGTTAAATAAATGTTATACCCACACAATTGAAGTTCTGTCATAACTGAAAACGAAATAAAAAAACAATGGAAAATAAGACTTCGTATACGATTAGAATCAATATATGTGGGTGCAGAATTGGATTATTATTGGTGTAACTTAGACATTGGCTGATAATCATGTTTTATGAAGAATAGAAAACAATTATTAATTCGAAACATTTTTATTTACACTATTGATAAAAAAAAGAAGTATTTTTTTATTAATTGGGTGAGCTGTGCATATCACACAACTAGTACTTAAAAAAGAAAGTCGTTATCATATGTTAGTCGGAAAACGAAACATTCATTAATTGGTGTCGTTAACCTTCACTTAATGATTCAAATTAAACGAATTTAAAATTATCTGTTGAGTCGTGATAATTAATTTTCCCTGTGCTTAGCAAAAGAAGGGTTATTAAAAGTATAATTCAGTTGTCTCGGAAATCGTGATAGTTGAAATGGATTAAAACTGGATTTCACTATAATAAAGAAGTACACAATTCGCTATAAACATCTCCATACACAATAAGCGTAATCATAATTTTAAAAGTACAGAGATGTATGTTTTTCATATGTACAAAAAGTATTGGAACTATGTTTTAGGTATTTTTCTACTGACGAGGAAATCTTAGAATGGTGTCGCTTGATTCATTTAATGCCGAAAAAACCTCAAGCCATATTCATTCACGACATTCTAAACTTTGCAGAAGATAATTTACTACATTATCTATCTCTGAGTGCTAGTCTTGTGGATGCTTGTAATTTTTGTGATCAAATGGCAATTTGCCCCTGTTATTTATTTGTTTCCTCAGTTTGTAATATAGAAAATTTTGAAGATCTACCCAAGTATTCCTTCTATAAAAACTCATGGTATTTACATGAAAATGACGACATTGAGTTGTTGAAATATTCACAGATCCCAAAGGTGATTAATAAAAGGTAAATGAGTTATATTGGCCTGTCGTTATTTTTTACCTTCCGTACATTGATTTTACCTTCCGTACTCCTGATTTTAGTACAAAACTTAGTCAATAATTTATACATGAATTGACTTCATCATTTTTAATGAACAAAGTTTGGCCGTATAATTCTATAAGCTAATTGAATCTCACCGACTAATCCATTATATAAAAGCCTTTCAGTTGCAAATTTTCACAAATTTTAAGATTAAGTGTATTTATTTAGTTTTTGAGTATCCAACGAGAACTATAATGGGATCAAATTATATTGCCTATGGTCCACGTAAATCCTAATACTTTAATAAGAAATAACAATTTTTACATTTATATTCAAATGAATATCGTACTCTCAAAAATAGTTGAATTTATAAATATTATGTACATTATATGTGATTTCAAATTATTTCTAGTCATTTGTTTCAACATATTTTAATCTGAATATTTGCAATTAACTTTTTATATCTTTTATCACTTATAACTTTTAATGATTGAAGATGGATACCATATACAAAGGTGACATATGGAGCAAATCAATACGTAAGTACGATTATTACTCGCACTCAGTGAGTACTCTCCGTTAAGGTGATCAAAAATAGTGTAAAACACAAATTCTTATGAGAAAAATGGTGGTTATAACATCAATACATAAATGAAACATACATTTCCAAATAAACTGGCTGGTGGTTTCAGAATATATAAATAAATATATATATATATATATATATAAAGAAACATAGAGAAATTAAAAACACAAACTTACAGTCTCTAATTTTCGGTTGAACCGTTTTCAGGTGAGATAAAGGAGGGAAACCAAGCGCACTGGTACAGAGACGGTTGGGGACAAACATTGTTACCACATATGCGCCCGGTCACAGAGAAAAAGGTAGACAAGAATCAATTTAAATTAAAATAGGAATATGAAAAATAATAGTAAACACAAAAACAAATAATATAATAAAAAATAAAAACTGAGGGATGAACAGAAGAAATGATACATGAAATTTAAAAATTATGGACTAAGCTTTAATAAAAAATAGAGAATAAAACTTAAAATAAATGAAAAATATATAAGATGAAAGCACAAAAACTAGATGCAGAGACAAGAAACTAATACAATGAAGCATTATCTCTTAAGATTAAGGCCAGGTGCACTGCGCGCATTGAGCAACCCAATATGGGCTTCTTCGGAGGGTGAGGTTTTTGCAGTCAGAGGGGATTTGTCACAGAATCTGTAACCTGCAGCACTCATTAAAGGGAAGTCGGTGGCTATTAGCATGTATGGCGATGGGAAGATGGGAATGGTTGTTGACTGATCCCATCATCAGTCAACAGGAATATGACCATACCAGACTTCAAATTTTGGAAGCCATTTTTAGCTTGGAGAATCAACCTACTATTAATAGCCAGGGTGGTGGATTCACAAGAATTTTGAAGCTGTATGAAGGCTGTCAGAAGACAAACCTGTCAAGGGGAGGGAAAGAAGACAACCTAATACCTTCCCAGACACAAACGGCTGAAGGAAGGTAACTAGAAACCTCACCTTGCCGATACCTGTTTACAACGTGCCCCTTTTTACGATTATGTTTGTTGACTTTGTGTGTTTATTACTTTACTATAAGTAAAGTATAGTGATCGTGAAAAAATTCGATCTCGAGATTTTGACTGATTTACATGTTTTGAGGTCCCAGAAGTCGTTTTATGAAGTTTTTTCTATGATGTCTGTGGGTGGGTGAGTGTGTTAGCATTGCTTGTCACCACGCTAGGGCCAGAATCTTTGATGGATCAAGTTGATATTTTACACCAAAATGGGCCCCATAAAGACGAAGATCCCTATTGTTTGGGAAGAATTATGCATGATGGAAAAGTCACTTTTTTTGCCAAAAACCGTTTTTTAGAAAACGTTTATTTCTCCTAAACTGATAACCCTAGAGTTTTTAAATTCTGATATTATCTTTGAGGTTACAAATGGAACAAAAGAAAAATATATTCAGAATTTTAAAACAACGGGAAATATATTTTTTTTCAATAAAATCTAAAAATTTTGACTTATAATTCAATCTCAAAATTTTTGAATTGAATTATTCAATTCAAAAATTGAATAATCGCCTCAAACAGTATGACTTGTGAGAGCGATACAAGTCATACTGTTTGAGGGATCAAAATGAAACTATGTCTAAAAATATTACATTATGTGGAGAATGAGTTGAGATATTTTTTTTTCAAAATTACATTCGCTAAAGGGGCGTTACAGTACGATTTCTGTTTTCAGAAAATGTTTTTTTGACGCTAAACGGTTTATTAAAAAATAATAAAAATTTGACCAAAAATGGAACGAAAAATTAGCAATTCATAAAAAAAAATCATTAAGTTTCAATTACGGGAAAGAGCAATAACGCTATAAAAACTGTTTGTTTATCCTAGATTGAGAGATCACCTGCTATACTTGTCGAATTTTTTATATTTTTTTACATTGTTTACATTGACTTTTTTGAACAAATCCACTGAGATAAAATTGATATTTATAAAGGAACAATTTAAATAGTTTATTGACTTATATGAAATGTAGGAGGAATAATATTGTTACATGTAAAAAAATCACCGCCAATAAACATAAATAAATTACCTTTGTCTTCCATGGCATGATGGATTTGTCTCATAAAATGCTTTAATAAATCTATATATTGCACTCTTGAGCAAAACTTAATATCAGTTACAATTACATTATAATTGTGAATGTAGTACCTTTCCATGATATTGAAATATAATGAATGGACTCTTTCCTCAAGAAAGAGGACTTATGTTTGTTGAGAAATATCCAGTTTTTTTTTACAATTCTAGTCTAATAGTTCATATTTATTATTTTAAAAAATTAGAAGCCCCCAACTATAAAATATTTAAATTATATTGAATAGCTGGTTTTGACTTCGATTTGAGTATGTAAACTGGCTAATTACTAATATATTTTTTCTCAATATACATTCATAACAAACTTATAACAGAGTAAAGATGGCAGGAAAAGGATAACACTCACTCAGAAAAAATTCGTATATATGATATTTGACAAAGGGGAAGGAAAATATCATATTAATATGTAATATTATATGTAAATAATATTACTTTATATGTAAATAATATTTGCATATAAATGTAATTTATATGTAAATAATATTAATATAATATGTAATATTAATATGATCTTATTAAATACTAAGAAGCCATAAAATTCCCAGTATAATAATTCTATAAAAGACCGAAAATGTAAAAGATAATTCAAAATTGAAATCTTTCGTTTAGAGATTAATAAATGTAATTATCGTACATCTTTAATTATAAATCATCTTAAAACAACATTTTTTCTTCGATTGTTATGAAGTTTTTCAGAGAAAATAAGGGTATTTTCCTGTTTTAAATTTGAAAATTTTACTTTAATATTCAATGTAGAAGGATGTCAAGTAAACGATGTAAGAAATCCGCTGACTATTTGAACAGAGGCCATGTTTTCTTGTAGGAGAATATTTCGTATCAAGAAATGTTCACTTTGGTTTTTCAAAAATGTTATTACTGCTGTAGTTATACTAATGAAATTATTTGCATCAGCTGTGTGATGTACCAAAATAAGCTTATATATTGATATGTCCTTCAATCACTATCTATACTACTTCAGGAATGAAAGACTAATAATCATATCCCATTTAGATGTTTACATTATGCTTAATTGAGACGTTATATATTATATACTCAAGAAATTTGATATTAAGTTACTTATAGTAATGTTGAGTAAAGGCCACTCCAGATTTTTTTATTTATTGTTTAGTTTTGTATCGTTATGTATGTTGTGAAACTACCTGTATAAAAATAGCCTTGAAATCGGTCGATGTGGACCGAAACATGTTGGTATATAAAAATAAAAATTTCGGAGAACTGATATATCTTGTCCCGAAGTTATGGAAGCCAGAGGTGAGAAGATTGGAAAAATTAATCCGAAAAGGTGTTAAATTAGAAATAGGCATAATTTTTTATAGAACATATATATTAATAATTATATTTTAATAGACCAATTAAAAATAATATAGACACAGGAATAATTCACTTCTATATTTCGACCATCATCGTCATCAGGAGGCGAAGAGACTCGCAGGTAGGCAGAGCGGCGACTGAACACGAACAGCAGCAGCACAACCGTTAGTCAGTACCCCCACTACAACTAGCCAGCAAGAAGGGAGGGGAAGGAAGTGAGAGCCAAATTAAAAAGTAAAAAAACGAAGAGTAACGGTTGAGGTTGAGTCCAGGGGAAGAACGAGCAGTAAGCAAGCATATGCATGCTTCCTCAGAAGCTTTTAATGTAACTTTGGTATTGGAATCGGGGATCTGATTGAGTATTTGAACTCAGAAACAGTCATTAAAGCTGAGGCCATGGGAGTTTGCATGAATTGCTATAGGAAAGTTATATATATATATATATATATATATGTGTAAATAATAATTTATATATATTATAAAAAGTTTTATATATATATATATATAGTTACCGTGGTCCATCTCTAAAATGTAATATAAATAAATATCACATTAGTAGATGATATCGTCATGATTTGTATAAAGGAGTACAAGTTCGACGGAAGTTGTTTTTGAAGATAAACAACGTCCGAAACTGGTCGAACAACTATTACTCATGTATATTTGTTCTGATGGTATCATTTGTTAATATGATATCAACTAAGCTCTGTGTATAAACATATATGTTTAATAAATAAATACAATTTAGATAACATGTTAATATTTATTTTAAAAAAACATATAGTATACTTTCTAAGAAAAATTATCCAATGATTAGAAAACTGCCATCATATTGTTGCTATACTAAACAAAATACCCCCCCCCCCCTCATATACACTTCCGTTATTTTTCACCGATTTATTTATTTATTTGTTCAGGATTTTTTCATTGGATCTAATAAGACATTTTCTTGAATATGCACATTTCACTTAAGAAAATTTCAGTTCGTAAACATCAATCATTCCATTTATTGTTCTTAACTACAGCAAAAAACAAAAATGACAACAATATTAGCAGTGAAAATGACTTTCTACTTTTGAAAATTATTAGAACATGTTTCTTTTAGAAATATTTCAAGTTTACTAGTAATAGTCAAAAATGGCAACAATGACTGAGAACGCAGACACATGTGTGTAACCTCCCTGTTTTTTTTAAAGTCAGTTTCTGTCAACTGAGAAGGATTTGTTTTGAACTATTCTAATAAAAACAAGGTAAACAAAATATGTATAGCTTTATGACTATGTAATTTTGTGTATAATAAATGTAATAGTGGTGTTGTGTTCAAAATGTGTGCTATTCTTTCTTATTTGAGCAGAATCAGTTTAATTAACTGATTTATTTTTATGTAATTAAGTGTTAGTTTAATCACAATTTGTTTAATATAATTGATTTCTTATCTTTTTTACAATATAGCAAAGGTATTTATTTACAGCTCGTTATGTCTGATGTGTAATAGAAGCTGTGACTTTTGATGGGTGATTAATTCTTCCTGTACAGTTTAACTGCAAATTATATTACAGAATCAAAATATCATTCATGCAATATATTATTCAGGGAGACTAATAGAACCTACAAGGTCTAGTTGTCACTTTGAAATATAAATTAAATTTCGTTACTAAATATTGATTTAAACTCTTTACTCCAAAGAATTAAATGCGTTTGTCGGTCTTATTTTATACTTAAAGATTCGAATAGTAATGAAACATGTTAATATACGTCAATTTCTAAATATATTATTCAATGGAAATAATAAACTTAGCTGTTTTAATGAAGAGCTCCTTTGTTTTGCTTTCAGGTAACCATAGTTTCTCTTATTTCTGATCCATATATGGAGTAACGGATTATGAACTTTGGAAAATTGGTTGCTAAATAAACTGATTCATTTAGCCCATAGTTAAATTTAAAACTATGATTTGTTTTTACTGATTGGTTATGAAATAATTTATTATTTCCATAATAATATGTCCAATAAAATATTTGATTCAGGCTAGTGTTCTGAATGATGATGGATGAGTTACGTTAGTCCATAGGGTATATTTTATTATGACAATATGTAACAAGAGAAATGTTTAGAAATGTTACTTCTTCTTATAATAGCTGTTTATTTTAGATAAAATGGCCAAATCAAGAATCCCAGGGAAATCAAAAACTAAGAGTACTTCTAACAGTAGTACTAATCCAAATCGATCAACTGATGGGTTAAAAGGCGTTGCGAAACCTCGTAGTAGGGGCACCATTAAACGACTTCAAATGTACAAAAACTTTAAAGCTGTTCGTGATAGTTCAGGTAAGATCGTTCGTCCTGCCCCTTTTCAGGGTTATTTACCGTCTGGATCAGTTGCTCGAATTGAACCTAATCGGAAGTGGTTTGACAATTCCAGAGTGATTACTCAAAAGTCATTGCAGCAGTTTCAAGATGATATTAGCAAAGCAATAAAAAACCCTTATAATGTTATTATGAACCCATCTAAGTTACCTATTACATTACTAAATGAGAAGTCTAAACATGCTAGGACTCACCTGCTTGATATAGAACCTTTTGAAAGTGTCTTTGGAAAAAAAAAGACTAGAAAGAAACCTAATTTAACAGTCAAAGATGAAGAGCAGATATCAATGAACGCTGTAAGTAGTAGTGAAATTTATCAACCAGATAAGGATCATGATATGGTCAAAGAGGAAACCGGTGAGAAAAAGCCGAAACGGGACTATATAATGTCTGCTGGACAGAGTAAACGAATTTGGAATGAGTTGTATAAAGTCATTGATTCGTCGGATGTTGTAGCTATGGTACTAGATTCCCGAGATCCTCAAGGTACAAGATCTCATTATGTAGAAAATTATATGAAAACAGAAAAACCACATAAACATTTGTTTTTTATTCTTAATAAAGTTGACTTAGTTCCCACTTGGGTTACTAAAAAGTGGGTTGCTATATTAAGTAGTGAGTATCCAACAATAGCATTTCACGCTTCCATGACTCATCCATTTGGGAAAGGTTCGTTGATTAGCATCTTAAGGCAGTTCGCCAAACTCCACGCAGATAAAAAACAAATTAGTGTCGGATTAGTAGGATATCCAAATGTTGGCAAAAGTTCAGTTATTAATACTCTTAAATCTAAGAAGGTTTGTAAAGTTGCTCCAATAGCGGGAGAAACAAAAGTTTGGCAGTATGTAACATTGATGCGGAGAATTTACCTCATAGATTGTCCTGGAGTTATTTATTCAGTAGGTGAATCAGAAACAGAAACTGAAAAAGTATTGCGAGGTATAGTAAGATGTGAATTACTGTCCGATCCTGAATATTATATTACTCCTATACTAGATAGAGTTAAACGGGAATATATTATTAAAACATATAATGTTGAAGACTGGTGTGACACCGAAGACTTTCTAAAAAAACTTGCCACTAGGAATGGAAAGATATTGAAGGGTGGTGAACAAGATGTGAAAACTGTTTCAAAAATGGTTATTAATGATTGGCAAAGAGGAAAGCTTCCTTTTTATACGGCACCTCCGGAACAGCCTCTTTCAGAACTAACAACACGCCGTGACGTTGAAGTATTGCAGGATTTCAACAAAATAAAACTATCGCATTATGAAGATCCCACATTTTCTCCTTCTGATAATGCTGCTTCAAATTACGATATTACAGAAGTTACAGATAGTGTTGAAGATGGAAGTAGAGAAATGTCATCTGGACAAATAAACGCAGATAATGAAACTTCTGATTTGTCTTCTGATGAAGCTTCATATTTGGAGTCTATTGTTTCCAAAGACCAATCCACTGACACTTACACGGATAATAAACTAACAAGTAAACAAAGAAGACGTATGGTTAATAAACTTAAACGCAAAAAAGTTGGAAGTAATTTTTACGAAATCACTAATGTTAAAAACCGTAGCTATAGGTAGTTACTTTTCAAATATGTCAGATTAACTATTCCATTTGTACTATTGAAAAAAGTTGTATATATATCAAATATATATTTCTTAATGTTAATATTGTCCTTAAGAATGGCTCCTTTATTATACCCATCCACACTAAACCCACTAATTCCCAGCAGTTATTACACTTCAAGAGTTGCCATCCCAATCACATGAAGAAGGTTATCCCGAGATCTCTGTCAATCCGTATTTATAACAATCTTGCAGATCGAAATCACCACATCAATGTCCTAAAACAAAAATTCATATCACGGGGTCATCCCCCTACCCTAATTGATAAACGTGCCTGTTAAAGTACTTCACCAACCTGTTTCCATCTTGAAAACTAAGTTCTCAGTGATACTACCTTCTTCACTACCACTTTTTTCCCCGGTACTCACAAACTGGGCACTGTTGTTAAGCAGTTCTTCTTCTTCCTCTACCTCATCCATATTCAGTGCATACTTCTAAAGTGTACTATATTGTATATATATTTTTTTGGCAATTTTGCTTTAATTACTAGCCGTTAAAGTTAATAACTTAGTAAAAGAGTAAAATATTAATGATCCTATTGAAATAATTACTTCCCATTCACGAGGCACATTGTTGGTTGATGAAGCCTCTATCTTCTTGTTTTCTCGCCTAATATCATTACTGTTATTTATTTAAAATGTGTAATTTAATTTTTTGTTATACATTAAGTTCAGTATTGCAAATACCAAATCATTAAAATGACTTTTTTAATCATCATTCGAAATAACATTCTTAAAGTTGTTCTGAGCTTTCAATAGATCCACCTTTTTAAAGTTCGTTTTTGATATTCATATATATACATAACCACTGATATCACTTCAACCTGCGAAAAGGAAAAATATGTAATCTTAATTAAACTCGTGAAACAATACCAAACTATTAAACAGATGTTAGCTTTTCTTTTCTTTTTTTAAATTCTGTTAGCTATTTTTGCGCTGAATACTTCACTGTAAAACTGTTTCCACATTGCTTAATATTACTATGAGGCTCGCTACAGTTTAAACAGTATTGAAGAAATTATAGAAGTAATTTTATAAAACTATTTATAAATCTGCTAATCTGCTTAAGCAGACTATAAGATTCCCTTAAAGCTGAAAAATATTTGATTAGTTGGGGGATTAGAAATATGAAAAAAAAATAAATCGCGATTTCGTAAAGAATTTATTACACATAAATTTTCTTTTTCTGTCTGTAATTTTTGTGTATAAAAACTTAAACAATACTGAATTGAAAAAATTCAGCAGGGAACAAAATATTAAGTGGTATTTCATAAATTACAAATACAAATAGCCATAGACAGACAATAAACCTACGAAGATTCCTTAACATCACAATTAAAGGTTAAATTAGCTCCAATAACAAGCAACAATATAACACCACTATAGTAAAGGTAAAAGAAAATGTCTGACAAAATACTATTACAGTTCATATAAACCATTCTGATCCAAAGATACACTTAAAAAAAAAAAGAATAACTTGGCATATAAAACATTGATTGATTGAATAAGTAACAAATTAGTAAGCCTTTTTGCAGTTATTAACATTCACTAATCCTAGGGAAAGTATGTCATACGCCTCAGGTTTACTTCTGACAGTATTACCTTTTCATTATATTATATGTTTTAACTATATTCATACTAATTTAAAAAATTATATACATTGCTACTTTAATTATAAAAGTACTACAGTCTGTATAAAAATAATTTTCTTATAAAAAAATAAAATAACATTTACGGACGGACTTATATTACCAGTTCTAATTTCAATAATATCAAATTTCAATGTCTTAATTTTGAATTTTTTATAAATGTAATATTTTTAAAATTTGATACTCACACATTTTATAAACACAGGAAATATACATCTCCAGAATGACGTTTGTAGAATATAAGCAGAAAATATTTATGTATACAACACTACATATAAAGAAAGAAATAAACTGTTCTTAAAATGAGAAACTGAGTTAAACTTCCATTGTAAATAGAATTCACAAGTTAATTCATTGAGTAAAAGAAATGGACCTGTAAATTACACATCAAGACACTATCCTAAGGCTCAATTATAAAAAAAATTGTAAATTATTGGTTATAAAAACTCTCTTTAAAAGCTTATAAATATGATGAAGCATATTATACAAAATTGTACCTATAATATGCAATCTGTAAACTGTTATTTGCACATATGAACAAATGGATATGGAAGACGGTTTTGAATTTCGAAATAAAAAAATCAGATCTAATAATTCAATATTGAAATTCAACAATGTTTAAAAATATATATTTCATAACAAAAACGGCTGTGTAAGAATATTTACAATGATTACAAAAATTAATATGACTCTGAAGTTGCTCTCATAAATAAAGGAAGTAGCTACATTTCGAAAGGCAGCTGGATCACCTAAAATTTTAATTTCGGACTCACTTGAAGGAAATTCATTATTAAAAAATTACGTGTATATAACAAAATTACTTACCCATCTGAAACTTAATTGCTGGGGAAGACATGCGCCCATCACCTCCGTTCGAATACGCTAAAACCCGCATGTAGTATGTTTTACCTGGAGCTAAACTAGTAACATACGCTTCTAATTTATTCCCTCGTAAAATAATAGTGTCATTAGCTGTACTTAAATCCTGATCCACTTCCCATACACGAACCTGAAATTAAAATTAACAAATTTTATTTATTTTAAGGTTAATGAGTCTAATAGTAGTAGGTGTTCGTCAGCGACAATGATAAGTTTACATCCACTATAAAACCTTAAATGATCTGTGCAAATGAAAATCTAGTGCTTTACACTAGCAATGCTAGGCTTTCTTTTCCACACTCAAAACATGAAATCACTTTTACAGCTACTCTCCAGGAGCAAAAAGCATTTCATGAACATTATTTATCACAAGAGACCAATTGAGAGCCAAGATAACATATACCCTTAGTAGAATATCTGATTACAATTTACTCCTATGCCAAATTAAGATTTGCTGCATAACTGAAAGCTCGTCAATTGAGGAATTTTGCTCTCTGCTTTGATCAGGTTGTCTAAAACTTTTAGTCCTTTCCTCTAAGGCATAGACTTCAAACAAAATGTATTGAATCCAAAACGTTTTCTATTAGAGATATAATAATTGTTCTCAAATTTACTATGACAAATCTACCATCTACTATTCTGAAACCAAATTAATTTCTTTTTTTCTACATTATAAATCACAACTTCCAATAGCTTGGTGTAATGAGTCATATCCATAAAAACTAATATCTATTTTCACTATAAACTGCAGTTAGTTAAACTAAAATAAGTAGATAACAAATACAAAGGATAAACAAAAATAGTTACCTTATAGCCAATAAGTGGTTCTTCTTGGTGCGAAGGTTGCACATACCTCCAAGCAACTTTTATAGTTGAAGGATCAATAGCTCTAACATTAACAGATGAAGGAGGCTTTTGCGGAGCTTTTCTGAATGTTTTTTCTATAACAATTTTTTTTTTGTATTGAGAAAAAAAAACATCAAATATTAATATAAACACGAATCATGGAGAATATTGATTGATATTATTGAATTCTGCAGGTATTACTCAGTTCTAAAACTATGAATAAATTCACTTTGAATTTCGACGATAATGTATTTTAGTTATTTTAATAAGTAAAATAGCTCGTATAATAATTTTCGAGAATTCTTTAAATAATGTATGAAAATATTTTGACGAATTTTACTTAAGAGTAAAGAAAGTAAAGTTGCTGATAATTGTGCATATAGGGTAGTATATACAGCTTACCTAAGAACCTTTCACTTTCAGGACCTTCTCCAGCTGAATTATAAGCCATAACTTTTACAAAATAGTACGTATCAGGTTGCAAACCAACAATTAGGGACCATGGTTTAGTGCTCCTACTTAAATAGTACACAGAATCTTCTTCTCGATTATCTTTTTTCCAATACTTCAACTATAAAAAATATATAATTTTAATATTAGTTTACATAACAAAGGATGTGCTATTTCTATATAAAAAAAACACGGATTCTATTCAAATTAAGAGACAGAAATAAACTATGCCCAAAAAAAAACCATTGAAGAACGAGTATATGCTAGCAAATTAAAAAGCAATTAAAATGTTAATGTAACTACTTTTTACAGTAGAAAGAGTTTCTCAAACAAAACTTATTTTAGAATAAGAAGCATATGATTTTATTTTACCTAGATACTTATAAAACTCATACTGGGGTAAATACCACACAATTACGGATTTCACAACTAAGGAGTTACTTATACTACTGTAGATCTCGAAAGCTTGTTTGTAAACGTTCTGAACTGAATAAATAATAAAATATTTAAAAACTTGTGAGGATCGAACCCACGACTTATGTATTACCTAGCAGTCCAAACGCACTATCCTCTGTGCCAAAGAGACCTTGATGTAGTAAGCCCCCAAAACCTGATATAAATGACCTTTTGTTTGTATAAGTCAACTAAAGATGAAGCCTTAGCTATTTTATGATCACACAGTGACTTTGAACATCAAACAGATGAAATATTATTAGTTTTTCGATATAAATTTTAATTATTTAATTATAATAAATTTAGAAAGAGGAAATTTAATGTATAATCGACGGAATATGAAGTAATTATTTACTATATCAACAAATGATATTTATTATAGTTAAGAGAAGTCAGAGATTACCAAATTAATACAAGCAAAATATTAAAAGTATACAATTATGTCCGTAATCAAAATCACTTTGTCATAATGCCTATATTTTTTTCCCTTGAAATATCTATTTCAATAAAAATTATAGAGTAAAGTTCCCGATGCTCCGGAGGTACAGGAGAGATCTTCTTAATAAAACTAATTCTTTCCAAATTAAGGAGTTCAGGAGAAATTGCATTGGCTATAACTTCCTCAGGAATTAGTGCCACATTAATGGCTGGTGGTAAAACAGCACATTCTAGATTCAAGCTTCCTTTAAATGTTAGAAAAAATGACTTGTAATTTTGATAAAAACTCTCCAACAGAAGACTTAGTATGAATTGAAAAAATAATTACTTGGGACGAATGTCCAATCATCAGGAAAGAAAGTTTTGAAACAGTCGACAGGACTCTCAGAGATATATGTGACAATAATTAACCATTCGGAGGAATATTGAATGAATACAGTGGTGATTTTAAGCAACTTCTTCCACTTTTATCTGAAGAGGACAACATTCCTTTTACAAGGATTCAATTTCCAATTTAGTTAGCAGTTGCCATTCATAAGTCTCAAGGACAGACTCTCCAAAAAGTTGTAGTTCATTTAGGTAAACCAGTATTTCAACATGACTAATCATATGTTGCTCTCAGTAGAGTCTAACAAAAAGAAAACTTTTTTTTTTTGGAAATTGAAATTGTGGATAGAAGAAAAAATGTTGTAAATAGAAGAAACATTCTAAATAGTCTTATATTTTCATTATCCTCTTTAACAGAAATGTAATTATTTAGAGTTTATCTGAATTTACAAGAACATGATTGCATTAAAAGGGAAGGAGCCGGATGACCCAATGGGTAACTTTTTAGTCTAGCTGCACATAAAATTTAACACAGGATAATAGATATTTCAACATTATCTTTATATCAATAAGGAAATATCATTGGCCAGAATGGAAAAATACTGGACCAATCAAACCCACTCATTAGAGAAACATATATAATTCATAAGGTAATGTAGATCAATTTACCCTGTGTCCAATTAATTTTCCTCTAATTTTTTCTCTCGTGATTTCAATCGGGGTCCAAGAAACATTAAGTGCAGTTGAATTAAATGCCTCCGCTGATACCTGCTGAGGAGCAACCTGGGGCATATCTTCGGCAGAATAAATTGTTGTAATATTTGAAATAGGTCCGCTACCTTCATTATTTATAGCCTGGGAATATTAGAGATAAAGTAGCATGTAACAATAATACATACAATAAAACTGAAAATGTAACTAACTTGAACTTTAACGTCATATTTCGTGTAATAATCTTCCAGAGGAACAGAAGCAACAGCCGCACCAATATCGCCGTAATCTTTCAATACAAGCGACTGGAATACGGACTCGCTTCCTTTATGTCTTCTCCAAAATATCTTGTAATGTATACCTGGTGCATTTTGGTCTTCCGGTGGGAGGGGCTAAAAATCATACGCTTTAAAGAAAAAATAAAAAAGAACACTAGATAAAACAAATTAAAATCTACCTTCCATGTAATTACTAAGTCCCCAATTTTTCCACCACCTCCTCCAATATTTGCTGGTGCTCTGTACGGTATATCATTTAAGGTATTATATCTCGGTGATGGAGGTGAAGGTAAACCCAATCCGTACATATTAGATGCCTGAACTCGAAATTCGTACACCGAACCAGGTGTAAGCTTGTTTTCAATTGTAGCCTCCTTTCTATTATTATATCGATCTATTTCTCTAGCAAATATGCCTGTAATCAATCAACAAATTAAAGTCAACACTACATGCTAACAACTTAACATTGTTAAAACTAAATGAATGCAAATGAGATTTCATGTCAATATCCATACTTACATATATTGTATAAAGATTGAAAGTATATATGTATATATATGTAAGTTAGCGGTGGTGCTACCGCCGGTAAGCTCTCGGAGGTCAGAGTCTTTGTTGACACGCAGAGTTTACCAAGGCCGGCCTTGAGGAGAGGACCAGTCAATGTCACGCGCTCACCTAATAAAGATCTTACTTCTTACTTTTTTTAAAACTCGAGTTTCTCTCTTGCCAAAATTAACTTATATATATATATATATATATATATATATATATATAATATAAAGATTTCACACAAACACGTGAAATAACAATCAATGATCAAACCACAATGTGAAATGGGAAAACAAGACTAAGATCTTTCAACCGTAACAAGCGGTCTTCGTCACAGTCAAAAACCCAACTGGATATATATATATATATATATATATATATATAACAAATTCAATAATATATCAACCGTTGGATAGAATAGGTGTCTAATGTAATCGGGATTCGGTTAATTTTCCAGGATCAGGTTCCTAAATGTCTATGCATCTTCAGGCCTGAAGATATCTAGAAATACAAACGAAACGTTGGCTTAAGGTGTTTTTTTTTTAATTACCAACCTCTACAAAGAAATAAAAGAAACACACGGTTCTAGATCATTCTGCTTGATCCTGAAAAGTGAAAATTTCAGCTTCGGGAGAAAAGAGGAAAAACACAAGCGAGAAGACCGTTTGAAAAGGTTTGCAGGCCGTTTGAAGTGACACTCAGTGTTGCCAACCAAGATACACTGGCTTAATATGTTTTTTTTAAAGAATTTTGTCACTCTGGACCAAAAATTGTTAAAGAAAAATATTGTAGAATATATTCGGTTCAGATAAGAAAACATATTATATAAATGTAATGGAAACTGAAATAATCTAGAAACTAAAAATCTCTTTCTAATAAAGAGATAGAAAGTAACACAAGTAGAAAACCTAAAGTATAATTTAAATAATAAATAAATATAAATGTAAACGCTTGTTTACATTCTGATATTCACTTGAGAGTAACTTCAACCATTCTTTACGGACAAGGCTTAAATTAGTTTTAATAAAGCATGTAAAAAAATCCTATCAGTCAATATTAACAACCTGTTTAACAAATGTATTTAAACATGTTTACAAGCTGAAAAGTTAATGTAGAGCAATTGATTTACAAAATCCTTGTTTTCAAGTTAAAATGATAATTTAAATCTTAATTAATTTCATTATTTTATTTATATTATTTAAATTCACAAAAGTCAAATTGCCATTTTTATAAATAATTTGTTTCAAATTCTTTTACGGGAATCGTTGAGTATATCAAATAGTAAATTATACAGGGATATTACATCTTTTACAAATTATTATTAACACATTAAATTAATCAGTAATAATCAAATAATTTACCAATATGTATGATCTTGGTCACGTAACGTATTAGTGACTAAACTGTACTAAACGATGAATGAAACCTATTTAAAAAAGAGTATTGTTTTTAAATTAAAATATCTGAAAATAGCAAATCAATAGATACAAAAAAACTGTAATCACTAAACCCATTGAAAATACTTGAAATCTAAAACAGATCAATATATTAAAAGTACCAAATCCTAATCAAATCAACCTGTCCCATGGCCAACCAAAAATTTGAGAAACAAATGTTTCTAGTATTTCTTGGATTTAAGTACCAAAAAATAAAAATAGAATTGTTAGAACAAAACTATTAAATAACATAAAAAATATTTTTGTCTGTATGAAAGTGGCTGCAATAATAATAGAAACAAACAATAAATAATAGACATTCATTTTAGAATTGAAATAAATTTCAGAACTGATCTTGAAATGAGAGTACAAAAAATGTATCAAGGGAACATTTCTCGAAGACTGACTAAATAATTTTAGAACTAAATTTGAAAAATATAATTCAATAAATGGAAATCTATTTATGAAATACATTTACCTTGAACAATAACAAAGTAAGTGCTATTCCATTGTGTTTTCCCCGAAATAGTATAATCTACAATAGGCTTTCCATTTATAGAGCCATCAGTCCATTGTAAAACAGCACTATTTTTCGTTATTTGTATAACTTGCACTCCACCTGGAATAAATAATAAATTTATTTTGAAACCACATCATTTCAGAACACTATTTTATCTGGATATAGACACATTTTAAATAAATAACAATACAAAAGGAAATCAGAACTCCAAGAAAGAAGTATTGGTATTCTTCTCCGATAAATATTAATTTTGGGAACTATTTCATCCACCTGATGAAAAAAATGTAATAAATTGATCAGGAGATTTGAAAAAATAGTTACTTTATTTATAGATATACTTAAATTAGTAAAATAAAAAATATGATTATAGAGACAGCAAGTCGAAGCTACACAATTCATCAGAAAACAACCACCAATGTGAGATCAAAATAGCAATTAGAAGAAGTATTCAAAAATGTATTTAAATTTATTGTAAATGAAAATGAGAGCATGTGACAGAAAGGACATCATGAATAATAATTCATTCATGTCATAATTCACAGATATGTCACTTACATATCTATGTAAGTAATTGGTAAGTTCTTCCTAGTGCATGTAAAAAGTAATTATTACAGAATTTTCCTACTGCAAAATATGGAATAGTATAATTACTTTAGAATAAACTCTACTGTACATTTGAATTAAACTGTAAAAAAAATATTGGATCATTTATTTATTTATGTGTAACATTATAATAATATCATTATTAAAAGCAACAAATTTATGTTGCATATCAGAATAGTTATATTTTACAATAAAATAAAAAACGAAGGAAACACACAGAAAGACACAGACATAACTCACATCGATATTTCGACAATCGTCGTCATCAGGAGGTGCGAAGAGCGAAGAGTCCCGCAGGAAGACAGGGCGGTACTGAACTCGGAAACCGCAGCCAGTACCCCACCACTTACCACCAAGCGGGGGAAGGGAGGGAAGGAAATGAAGAGCCAAATTAAGACGTAAAAGGAACGAGTAAAAATTATAACTATAAAAAATTATAAAAAAGTAGATAAATCAAATTAAAATTAATAAAAATAATAATAAATAAAAAGTAAAATAAAAAATAATAAATAAATAAATAAAAAATAATAAATAAATAAATAAAAAATAAAAAATAATAATTAATAAATAATAATAAATAAATCATAAATAAATTATCGGTTGAGGTTGAGTCCGGGGGAAGAGCGAGCATCAAGTAAGCATATGTATGCCTCCTCTGAAGCTCTTAGGGTAACTTTATTGTTGGATTCGGGGATCTGTTTCAGGATCTGAACCCTGAAACAGTCATTGAAACTGAGTCCATGCGAGTTCGCATGGATGGCTACAGGATAGTTACTGCGTTGACCGACTGAAGCCCTATGACCATTCATACGAAGGCTCAACTTATTGGAAGTTAAGCCAACGCAAAAGGAGTCACACTGAGTGCAATCCAGTCGGTAAACACAGTTGCTCGAGGTACAGGAGGAATTGACCTGAACCGGGTAGGAACTATGGTGGAGAGGGGAATCGAAGGAAGGATTAGGATTAACAATCAGGCAAGTTTGACAGCCACGGCGTCCACATTGTTTCATTCCAGGAACAGGATTGGAAGGCTGAGGGGAAATATGAGAGAAAATGCTTTTTAGATTGGCAGGTTTACGGTAGGAAATAGAAGGGGGGTGATTAAAGATGGAAGAAGTAGAAGTAGAAGTAGACAGAATCGGAAAAGACTCCTTAATAACAGCACGAAGCTTATAAGCGCCAGGGAAGTAGGTTGTCAGGAAGAAGGAAGTGTTACTTCTATCCCTCTTGGGTCTGGGTTGGTGGGAGATGTCAGCCGGTAAAACACGACTATCAATGAAGGAGCGAGGATAGCCTCGTTCAGAAAATTTGTCCTTTAAGAGGTTAAGGTGATGTCTGCGGTCTTGGAGATTATTGCAGATATTGTGAATACGGAGGGACAAGGATCGAGGTATAGACTTTTTAACATGGGATGGATGGCAACTATTGTAATGGAGGTACTGTTGGGAGTTGGTGGGTTTTATATGTACGGAAGTCAAGAAGTGTCCATTGTCTAAAGTAACGTCAACGTCAAGAAAGGTGATAAGTCTGTCGGAGATGTCGTAAGTGAAAGTGATGGAGGGGCAGAAATTTTGAAAGGAGTGTAGGAAAAGTTCTAAGTTATGTTTGCCATGGGGCCAAATGAAGAAAATATCATCAATAAAACGGAGATAAAGGAGTGGAAGAAGTTGACAGGTGGCCAGGAAATCCTGCTCTAATTTGGCCATGAAAAGATTAGCGTAAGAAGGGGCCATAATCGTACCCATAGCTGTGCCTCTGGTTTGAAGGTAATAACGACCCTCAAACTGAAAGACATTATGCTGTAGCACGAAATCAGCCAAAGAGACTAGAAAGGATGTGGAAGGATTAAGGGGTGCGGTTCTGCCATCAAGAAAGTATCGCAGAGCGTCCAGACCTTCAGAATGAATGATTGAAGTATAGAGAGAAGTGACGTCCATGGCAACCATGAGAAGAGGATGATCAAGGGTAGAGGGAAGAGAAAGATTTTTAAGAATTTGGAGAAAATGGAAAGTGTCTTTGCAGAAAGAAGGTTGGTTCCGAACTAGAGGCTGTAGGAAGTGATCAATGAAGGCGGAAAGTCTTTCTGTAAGGCAGCCATAACTGGAAACGATAGGTCTACCGGCGGGAGGGGAGTCAGGCATGTTGAAGGGCTTGTGGACTTTAGGGAGCAGGTAGAAAACAGGACATCGGGGATTTGAGGGAATGAGGGTGTCAATATCCTGGGGAGAAAGGCCCTCACACACAGCACTGTTATTAAGAAGAGAAACTAAGTTCTTGAGGAAAAGAGGAATAGGGTTGGAAGAAAGCTGTTGATAAAAAGATGAGTTAGAGAGTTGTTTCATTGCCTCACGGTGGTAGACAGAACGGTCCATGAGGACTACAGAGGAACCTTTATCAGCTGGCATGATAAGGAGGGAGCTGTCTCTTTTCAAACTGCTAATCGCTTTTCTCTCGGGAATGGTGAGGTTATCCGGGGGAGATAGGCTTCTGAGGAAGGCAGGATTAGAACATCTAATTATTAGTGGTGGGGTACTGGCTGCGGTTTCCGAGTTCAGTACCGCCCTGTCTTCCTGCGGGACTCTTCGCTCTTCGCACCTCCTGATGACGACGATTGTCGAAATATCGATGTGAGTTATGTCTGTGTCTTTCTGTGTGTTTCCTTCGTTTTTTATTTTATTGTAAAAAAGTCCGCTGGACCGTTTCTTTTAATTGTAATAGTTATATTTTGTTATACTTATAAAATGCCCATACCATATAAACTTTTAGGAATCAATTTAGCACGCACATAATTAAAGGAATAAAATAAGAAATAATAATAAATAACTGTACAATAGTACGTTCACTGTGAAAAAAATGCGTGTTCATATCGTCAGACAATTCTAAATGGAGAAAGATATTTATGTAATATAGGTTTTATTATTTTGATCTAGATTACATTTTTTACACATTTTACTTATTACACTTATTAATATATTTTTGTTAGTCAGTTACATTTCAATTAATATAAACAACTAGACCAGACAAATAACTTCTTCGAGAACATCAAACCAAAGCCTGTTCTTAAGGTCAAAACCTATAATGGAAATTCTACGTACATTATACGTTTAAATTTAATAATAGATGGTATACATCATTTTAGGATATATATTCCTAATAAAATTAATCAAACATAGGTTACCTGGAGGCCCGGGGGGTCCTTCAACAATAACTTTTGAACCAGTGGTAATTGTTCCAACAGCACTTCTTAAAATGCAATGATATTCCCCAGCTTCAGCAAACGAAATATTTTGGATCGAAAGGTAATCTTTATCGGTATCCTAAAATAACGGTCAATGAGCATTTTTATAACATTAAAACTAAACCCATTTCACTATAACACACGCAATTACAACACTCAATAAACTTCTCATAAAACATTATTTTTAAACAGATTTCTTTACGATAGTAAGAAAATTTAATTGACACGAATTAAATAACTCAAACGCCAAAAACAAAATTTCATATTTTATTTGTTACGATGAATATTATATACTCACAATAAATTATACTTACAATTCTGTGGTTGAAATGATCAATTTTCATTCCATTGAAAGTCCAAACATAAGCAACATCTAGAAGCTCCGATGAAGTCACCTTACAATGCAAGTGTAAATCTTTGCCAACGGTAGTAACCACTTTATGAGGTAAATTTTCAATTAAACTAGGACCCTCTAAAAAGTGAAGAAATTGCTTTAATATTATAGAAACCAACATTTAAATAAATTACTAAACATTTGCGACGATACGACTGCTTGCTCTTTTTATTCAATATGAGTTACATTATTAAGCAATTTCTTGAATGTGAAAGTAATAATAAACATAGGAATTAAGTGCTATTGAAATTGAAACCATTTATATATATATATATAACAATTAAAATAAACAGTGACACATAAACAGAAACACAACAAAGACTCACTTTTCAATATTTCGACCGTAATGGCGGTCGTCCTCAGGAGAAGAAGTGAATTGACGGAGGGACGACAGTCAACTGAAGAACTCACTGGGTGAGGGCTAAAGCAGTGCTGCCGCAAAGGAGACAAATAAAAAAGGAACTAGGAAGTCGAGAGCAAAAATAAAAAAAAAAAAAAAGTTTTTGAAAGGTAGAAAAAGGTTAAGAAAAGAAAAAATAAAGAAAATATATAGAACAATTAAAAAAAAATAATAAAAAATAAATAAATAAAAAATATTAAAAAATAAATAAATAAAAAACTAACGATTTAAATTCAAGCCAGGTTTCGAGCGTGCCCCTCGAAAGCGTGCCAGGTTTCGAAGCCAAATGTGGGCTTCCTCAGAAGCTTTTAAAGTAACTTGTCTGTTATCACTGGGGACTTGTTTAAGAACTTGGACTGTGAAACAATCATTGAAACTGAGGTGGTGGGAATTAGCGTGAGTGGCGACAGGGAGACTGCTGCGTTTACCAACCGAAAGCCTGTGATTATTCATCCGAAGGTTCAGCATCGTAGATGCTAAACCAACGTAAAAAGCATCACATTGGGTGCATTTCAAGAGGTAAACACAGTCAGTGGAGATACAGGAGGAAGGACTGTGAATAGGGTAAGAATTAAGATTAGTTAGAGACTTAAATGAAGACCCAGAATCAACAATGGGACAGGTAAGACATATCCGACGTCCACAACGTTGTAGGCCACCGCTGCTTTGGGGATTCTGAATAAGTTTGCCGGCCCGGTGGGAAAAAATATTTGAGAGATTGGGGGCTCTTCTAAAGGAAATGCGGGGCAACTGGTTAAAAACTGAAACGGTAGAGGGGGAAGAGGAAAGGATAGGGTAAAGTTCTTTAATAAATTTTCTTAATTTATGGACACCAGGGAAATAATTTGTAAGAAGCGAAGCAGTAGTAGTGGGGTCTCTTCTGTTATTAGTGGAAAAGTTGACATTGGCAGGGATGATTCGGCTATTGATTAAATTGGGGGGATAACCACGCTGAGTGAATTTGCATTTAAGTTTTTGAAGATTGGTTTCCCGATCTTGAATATTATTACAGAGGCGATGAAGACGGATTGAAAGAGACCGCGGGATAGATTTTTTAATATGAGGAGGATGACAACTTTTGTAATGGAGGTAGTTTTGGGCGTTGGTGGGCTTAACGTGAACAGACGTCGTGAAGGTCCCACTGTTAAGAGTGATGTCAACATCTAAGAAAGTTATGTTGTAGGGGGAGGAATGGTGTGTGAAAGAGATAGAGGTGGAGAAAGCTTCGAAGGAAGTGATGAAAGAATCCAAAAGATGTTGGCCGTGCTGCCAAACAAGGAAGATGTCATCAATAAATCTAACATAGAATAGTGGAGAAAGAGGGCAAGAAGCAAGGAACATTTGTTCCAGCTTCGCCATAAATAAATTGGCAAAAGAAGGAGCCATCCTCGTCCCCATGGCGGTACCTCTGGTTTGAAGATAAAACTTACCTTCGAATTGAAAGTAGTTATGCCCCAAAACAAAGTCAGCCAGTTTGACAAGGAAATCGGTAGAGGGAGAATGAGGTAGGGGTCTGTGATTAAGAAAATAGCGTAAAGCCTCCAAACCCTCATGATGGTCAATGACAGTGTATAACGACTTCACATCCATCGTGACCATGACAAGGGGAAGTCAAGGGTCTCAGGAATGGAGAGGTTTTTCAGTAAATCAAGGAAATGAAAGGAGTCTCTGCAGTAAGAAGGCTGCATTCTTACAATAGGCTGCAAGAAGGCATCAACGAACGCAGAAACCCTTTCCGTGAGAGAACCATAGCTAGAAACTATTGGCCTCCCGGGGGGCGGAGTAAAAGGCATCTCAAAAGATTTGTGAATTTTAGGGAGTAAGTAAAATTTAGGACAACGTGGATTAGAAGGGACAAGGACGGCTACATCTTCTTTGGAGAGCCCCTCACGGAAAGAAGAGCTCTCCAGAAGTTGGGTTAAGGAGTGTTTATAAGAAGGAGTGGGGTCAGATGATAAAGGAAGGTAATAAAGCTGGTCATTGAGTTGTCTCACAGCCTCACGACAATAGTCGTCGTAATTCATGAGAACAACAGAAGAACCTTTATCGGCAGGCATAATCATGAGATTGTTGTCGCTTCTCAGCTCATGAATAGCCCTTCGCTCAGGAGTATATATATATATATATATATATATATATATATATATATATATATATAAAAAACATAACAATGTGCCAAGGGTTGAATATGTATTACAGTTCATTTGCAAACAAGTTCCCTTTGTCACTATTTATATTTACTTCCCTACTGTACAGATTTACAAAATATCAATGAGACATGACAATCAGTGGGGAATATTTAATTTGATAACATATTTTATTATCAACCTAAACTATTACCTTCAATTATAATTCTTATGTATTATAAAGAAGGAATAAGAGCTAAAGGTATCAACTGATCGTAGAAGTAAAGAGAATGAAAAACTGTTTGTCAGATTTTGAATTTCTCAACAATGTCTCTTAACGTGTACAAGGATTATTTACCGGTATTTATTTCAGTCACTTTAACTCAATTGGAAAATTAATTTTATAGAATTTATTAAGTGCAATTCTATATAGTCTGCAAAGACTATTATAATTATGATTGATTTCAAATTTCAATCAGAAACAAAAAACTATACATACCTTTTAATGGACCAAAGTATAATAAAAACAATGGAAGAAACTTTCTTGGATATAGGAATTTTAATATTTTTCTATCTTCGATGGTTATACACAATGAAGACCATCAACAAGAATCTCCTTTTATAATTGTACAAGACGAATAAAAAGAGGAAATTATTAATGTAATGGGAAGATAATCGTATTTGGTGAATTGTAATGAAACACGATGTCTGGCACAAAATACTATTCAGCTAGCCAGATAGATTAATGACACGAGTATGTTAATACGACAGGGGAGAAAAGACTGGTTTAATGAATGTTAAGAGAAAATCCATGGGCACACCAAAAACGAGGTGGCGGTGAAATGGTTGAAAAGGATATAATTTCGAAAGGATCATCTGGAGGAGGAAAACCGTTCAAAGGATGACTGGGACAGTCGATTCATTTAAATAAAGTAAAGCACATTAATCATGTAACGGTTTAGTTGGGGATCAGTTGTCACAGACATTAGTGCCGAAGGCTTAAAGTTTTAATACAACAAATAGACCTACATTTTTTTTTTATAAAGGAGAAGGAAATCTTATGCATGCCACCCCACCCATTGGAGAGGGCATAGAACCGTCGGTGCTATACCTGTAATAAGTCAAGATAACCCTTTAAAGATCCCTACTATAACAAACTTGAGCATGACAAAATTTAGGACTCTCAACGTAGAATTAACCCCATAACAACCGTTAACTGCTCAATATCCTCTAGGGAAATTACCACTTACTTACTGACTCCATAATAAGCATTAAAAAAAGAAATAGATAAAGAGACTATAGAAATATTATTTAAATTATTAAACTCTAAGAATGTTAAATTAATGTGCAAATAAAAATCATTTCCTAAATGATTACTTTTGAAAACTTGAAATTATGTTAAATTTCAAAGATTTGAAATTAACTGGAAATAATTTCCATTGGAATATCCTTTACGGAAATAATATTCACTAAAGATCTTAAAGCAGGTAAATGTAATAAAATTAAGTCAGAAGTACATATAAATTAACGAACCGTAGAGATCAAATACGTAAAACGCATTACATTGAAAGACATGCTTAAAAAAAGAGAAAAAAAAACAAGTTGTACTTACTCAAAACTACTAGATACCCTTGGCTTTCGTCTTTACCGTACATATTCTCTGCAACGCAAACGTAAAGTCCATGATCGTCTCTGGATACTGGTGATATGACAAGATTTCCATTTTCTAAAATTCTGCGTCTTCCACCAGACCCTTAACAAATTACTACTCTATCACATTTACATCATTACTATAATTTTGTGCACATTATCTGCAATAATTACAATACCTTTCCTTTAACAGTCACTGCAGATAAACTTTCACATGGAGCATTTTTTAAATAATTTTAGAAAAAGCAGTGCTAACACTTTTTTAAATTATTTTAATTAATATATTTATATATTTGAATTTACATATTTCTGTCACTTTTAGAATAAAATTAAGATTCAATGTATTTATCTTTTTTCTATAAATGTGCGTACTCTCCATAGGCAATGTTATTTAAATCACACTTATCAACAAGATGTAAAAAAAATCAATTGCCAGTATCTCCAAAACAGTAAAATAGCACGGAGTAACTGACGTTAATAGATTCTTGAAAATATATGTACTAGTTTGATGGTATTGATTAGCCACCAGAAATGATTTCTAAAGTTATGTAACAAAAAATGCCTGGAAAAATATTATACTTGTACAACTTATAGAAAAACCACTTCTTTAATAAATAACATTTGAAAATAAAACAAATATCATCGAAAGCATATTATATTTGAAATTACCAATGGATATTCCATTTTTCTTCCATGTGAACTTTGGTTTTGGAGCAGCTTCAGGATTACAAATAATAGTGACATTTCCACCTTCTCCCGCATATGTTTCAGGTTCCAAAGGCTGTTTTAAAAAGTTAGGCTTCAGGGCTGAAAAAGGAACTTTTATTTAACTCACTGGTTTGAAACATTCCACAAGAAATATTAGCTATCATAACAATCAATATACGTATCAGTTATTGCTAATGCACTAATAAATTAAAAAAATGTATGTTTCATATTTTAATAAAAAAAATTATGTCAGTATTTATGAGACTAACTATGTGTTATTTAACTTCAAAAACACGGTATATTATAATATTTTTATTATATACCATTTTTCATCATCAACTACCAGGATTCTTGTAAATGTTCGTGTTTATTATTATTGAATGGTACGGTATATTGCCATAATGAAAAATAATTTTTTGATATTAATCGTAAAAAACTACTTTAATCGTTATCCGAAACTGAATTTAGGGTTTGTTGTGCAGATATTAAAGCATATGTACAAAAAGAAAACTGTAACATTCCTAAAGGTAGTCGAAAGCGGATCCCGTAATAACCATGTACCCTGGTATAGTGATGGCTCGGTTATGGAGGGACATAGTGGCGCCTGCCGAATGCTTCCGAAAGTATCCCAAGTGTACTCTATCTATTCTGCTTGGTACATCAACTACGATATCCCAGGCAGAGATACTTGCGATCCTCACCTGTGTACGGAAATGTAAAGAAGGACGTTTAAAGGATTGATGTATACAAATCTGGTCAGATAGCCAGGCCGCATGGAACTCAAACTGATTCGAAGCTGGTGATTCAATGTCTGGAAGGGCTGACTGACTTGGTTAAATTACAACAATGTATTAATAGGTTGGGTCCCTGGTTATAAAGGGGTCGAAAGGAACGAAAAGGCTGATAAGCTTGCAAAAAAGCAGCCATCACTCCTTTTATAGGACCAGAACCTACGATACCCATACCCTATAGTAGGACTAAAGGTGAGGTGACAGGATGGGTTAGGAATGAACACTGGAATCGTTCATTCCTAACACTGGCCATCACTGGCTCTCACTGTAAGGAACTGACTATCACTGGCTCTACCAGGGAGGAACCCACGACTCACACGTACCCTACTGAGACTCCTAAGGAGTCAGATCAGGTTAGTAGTAGGTCTACTGACAGGACACGGGTGCTTCAGAAGTCACTTAAAAAAGATCAGTCTTCTAAGAGGATCGACAGAGTGTAGACTCTGTGGGAAGGCAGAAGAAATTGCAATTCACATAGTTGGAGACTGCTCCATGACTAATAGAATGTGGAATGCTGGTAAAACGTACCTTCTTCTGTAAAATAAATTCCAAAGTCATGTTAAACGATTATAAGATCCTGCAACGATAAAGGTTAGGTTCAGATAATATGACTGTTATTTTTCACCTTCCACATGACAAACTCTAAGGTCGACTGAATTAATTGCTTAATTCGAACTCCAAACTTTCTGTATAGTGGCAAGTACACTAACCATTAGACCAGAGTTCCTTAACCTGTTGGTTACAAATACGTTATATGAGGGTCGTAGAAAAGTACGATAAATGTCAATAGTTAGTATTAATTTAAATAATTACCATACTTAATGTTATCAGGAAAAAACAAGCGTTAAACTATTTGAAAAATCGTTTTCTTCCATTGTATGAGTATTTGGGTATTTTACCTTAGCCATTGTTGCTAACTATTTAAAAATCAGTTTACATATAAATTTTACTTTTCAAAAAAAGTGAAACTCACAAAACTGCTATTACCTAAAGTGGGACTCAGCATGAAAAAGATAGAGAAATACTGACTAAACCATACTCAATCCCAAACTGCACAAGAACATAAATGAAACTAATAGCTCTTATATACCATGGTACATATATACCAAAGAGAATCACAAGAGCAACTATGTAAATAGTACAACATAACATACATGTCAGACGTCTCTCTAATGCAGAATAATAAAACCAACAAACAGATAACTGAATTCTTATTATTATTGATCCAATAACAATTGAGCTATTTTCGAACATATACATATAGTAAGATTGTAACTGAATATTACTGTCAATGAAATAATTATAAAAATGGCTCACTATCCTGGTTCTCACAGATAAAATAATCACAACTAACAAAAACAAGGAAATATTCATCATTGATTAATGGTATATATCATAATTGAAAAAACAAATTAAATAGACCATTTTTAAGGAAGAATCCATGCATATGGGACATTTTGCAAAACATTAAAATTATAAAATATATATATATATACTTTTTCGTAGGAAATATGATCCGAAACGGATAAAGATAGTTCAATGTACAAAAAGAAACATAGCGAAATTAAAAGCACACACTTAATGTCTCTAATTTTCGGTTTAAACCGTCTTCAGGAAAGATAAAGAGTTGGGTCTCCAACCGTCTCTGAACCAGTGCACTTGGTCTCCTCTCTTATCATTCCTGAAGATGGTTTAAACCAAAAATTAGAGACTGTAAGTATGTGTTTTAATTACTCTATGTTTCTTTTTGTACATTGAACTATATATATATATATATATGATCAAACCACAATAAGAAATGGGAAAACAAGACTAAGATCTTTCAACCGTAACAAGCGGTCTATGTGTGTTTATGTGAAATCTTTTTATATATATATATATATATATATATATATATATCTTTACGCATTCATACAATTAAATTGAAAAATACAGATCTCGGATGTGTACTTACCAAGAACTCTTAGCTGTCCAGAAGAATATTTAGTGTTAAGTATATTTTTAGCCATACACTGATACATAGCAGAGTCTCTTTCTGGATCTAAATATCGAATTGTTAAAACATTGTCCTGAATTATATATCTATCTCTATCATCAGGAAGTAATTTATCAACCTGAAATGAGTATATTTTTGCATGAAAAAGTAAAAGAAAGAAAAAAATAAATAAATATTTTATACTACATTAGCAATTGTGAGAGATTTATAAAGCAGTGCACGAAACTTTAAAACTTAAAAAACTATCAATAGTTGCACTACTGTAACAATTTCAATTGGATCGTATCTAAGTTAAATTTATTAAAGCAATTATTAAAATAAGTATACTGCTCCAAATGAACTGCCATAATATTCAAAATCGATTCCGGAAGACTAAGCAAAAAACCATTTTCTTTAAACCATATGTCATCAAGAAACTAATTACGATCATCCAAAATCATTCTTACATACTTTTTTGTGGTTTACTGCATAAATTCTAATTAAGACAACTCGAAAAAAAAATACTCCTTAGTCGTCAAGAAATTTAAGGATTATTTTAATAAAAAAAAAACTATTTTCACCTCTATATAAATAAAAGAAAGATTTTGTCTAAATAAAGGAAAAATTTACCTTTACTTTCTACCCCTTTACAAAAGTTGCATTAACAATGATTTTACAATGAAAAATGGATGAGGTTTTCTAAAATTAATATTTCAATAGGAGTACTGAAATGTATTTTGAGTGTACCTCTATTACTTCGCCATTCTTTAGCCACTTATAAGATACATCTGGTATACCAAAAGCCTCGCAGGTCCAAGTTAGATCTGCTTTATTGTCCATGTGTTTATCACTCAAAGGAATCGTAAAATTAGGTTCAGCTGAAATTAGAAACAAAGTTTAACCCACTAACTCAAAATTTTATGGCCTAATGTAACGACACAATGATTGATACAACCATTGCCGAATCCCGATTATATTCAATAATACAAAGAAAGTCTTGTGATTGTGATTGATGTCTGTTCTTACGACTCCATTTTATTCAATTTTGCATGCATATTTTCTACAAACTGGCTCTTGAGAGTTTATGAGTAGTAAAAACAAAACATTCTAGAGGCTTAAAACAAATAGAGGTGTCCTCAAATAATAAACTGAGGACACTAGTAGTTAGCTAAGCATAATGCAAGTGAAGAAATTTTTTTTATTAACTGAACTATCCCAACTTTGAAACATTGATAAAATTATGAAACAACGAAAACAGAATTCTTTAATTACTTGTGCACTTAATGAGAAACTGTTTTGAAAACAACCCACATGCTTTGATTGATATAGAACAGCTGCAGGAATACTGCAAAACTTGGTAATAGTATTGAAAATAGGAAGTCCTTTATACAGAGACTGTTCATTTCTTTTAAAGAAAAAATAGATTAGACATAAATAATAGTATAGATAGTTCTACTCTAAAATATTTAAAGAACCCCTGTAATATAATTTTTTAAAAGTTTATACTTCATTTATATTTAACTATTTATACTTATTTATATGTATATTTAAGATATACATTTTAAAATAATATAAATTCTTTTAATAAATTAAATAACAA
Source organism: Hermatobates lingyangjiaoensis (assembly GCA_026182355.1). Lineage (NCBI taxonomy): Eukaryota > Metazoa > Arthropoda > Insecta > Hemiptera > Hermatobatidae > Hermatobates > Hermatobates lingyangjiaoensis. The sequence continues at coordinate 1,381,523 of JAPFBL010000084.1, forward strand.
AAACGGTATGATACATTTGAAAAAAATACACTACTATGATAACTGGTAATTATATTCCAGTGTAAGGTTCAAGGTATTGACGGACTATTTCCTATCTTTATTAAAAGGGCGTTTCTAAATTGTATTCTAGATTGTATATCATTCTGGACATATACAAACAGTGCTGTGTGATGGGTTACTTTCCTGCAAGATTCAAGGAGGGTAGGGTAGTTTTTCTATCAAAGGGCGAGGACCAAGACCCTTCAGAGGTCTCCTCATCACAATATCACATCAGGTACCACCCCACAATCCTCCTTCCCTGTTTAGAAGTACATGGAGGCGGTTTTATTAAGACCTCTACGGGACAGATTAGTTCCCATAGATACTGATAATTAGCAAGACACTAAAGAAGAATGTTCTAACGATGATGCACTTAGTGAGATGGACCGCTACGTAAGTAGTTCTAAATATAAATATGTAAGGTTTTTTTATTTTTTGACATCAAAGCGGCCCTTTTACTATATTCGGTGACACGGAATTCTCAGACAGCTGTGTGAGGCCGGTGTTAACGATACTATTGTTAGTATGATAAAATTATATTTCTCCCTGAAGTCAGTAGTATTAAGGACAGGGATTGTCTCGGTCAAAAGAAAGGTTGAACGAGGGTGTCCACGAGGTTCAGTTCTGGGTCCAATTTGTAGTATTTTGCCTTTGAGCTAATTTTGGTTAGATTAATTATGGAAGATATGAAGCCGATTGTCTTCGTTGATGATCTACCTATACTTGTACCCGCTATGTCAAGGGCCCAGCTGGAGGAGAAGAGAAATAAAGCTATGGATTTATTATCCGAATGGTTCAGGTACGCTAAAGTAGCGTTGTCGATTAATAAGTGTTCAGTTTTGATGTTTAAAAGTAGTTTTAAGAAGTTCTGTGGACCTAAGGTTAACTATAGAGGGTTAAGACTCCCAGTAGTTAAACAGGCTAGATACCTTGGAATATTGAATGAGAAGCTGGCCTATGGTCTATATATAAGGGTAGCTGTTGCCAAGGCATTAGCAGTTTTTCCTGCTGTAAATAGGATTTCGAGAGTTAGATGGAGTATTGGTTTCAAACAGTGTGATATTCTTCCTGGTGCCGTCTTTAACGCTATTGTTAGTCACGGCGCACCGCTGTGGGAGCCACTCATGAATAAAAATGATGTTAAGATGTTACTGTCCAAGCAGAGGGTAGCAGTAGTCAATATTGTAAAGAGCTATAAAACCGTATCAGCACTAGCATTAAAAATCATTGTAGGACAAATACCCATAGACATTTTCATCAGGTTAAAAGTTGAAACATTGAGGTTTTAAAGAAGATTCCCTCCCCTGTAAGCACCAATTAGCGATGAGGACATAGAGACCGATAGTATAACCTTCTGGCGTTAAGTTATAGGCTTTTGGAGAGCTAGGTAAGCGGAAGGGAGGTGGACTTATTTTGGAAGTTGGAAGTGGAAGGAACTTATTTTGAGATGTGGGCCACCTTGCTTGAATGTGGGGAACTTTGACTCCTGGCCAATCTTTGACACATAGATTGGTACTCAGTACTGAGTACCATCTTTGGTACTCAGAGTGTACCCAAAACGTTTCAGGATTATTCAAAGCCCACTTTGTGATTGTGGCGCAACCACAGAAACGGTTAAACATGTGCTAGAGGACTGTCAACGTTTTGCTGTTCTGAGGTACAAGTTTATTAAGGAAACTGGCATTTTACCCTCCAGGGTGTATGGAAGGACTTCCTTGAATATTTCTGTACAACTGGGAAAATTAAAAAGATTCCGGCTCTTCCTAATAAGGCTCAAGGCAGACCAGTGTAATAGTGTTGTTTTAATGTTTTTGTGTTATCTCTTAGTCATAAGTTGTGTATGTCCTTCGTATCTAATTTATATATCATTTGTTGTGTGTTATTAATAAATCGTTACTACGTAAGTTTTACTCCTGGGGAATATTGAGTACCTAGGAGTCTTAGCTGTATTTTCGGTTTTAGTTAATCTTAAGTTTTTCCTATTGTGAATAATATCCTAGTACCCCTTGGTATTTGGATGATAAGTATTATCCTGAATGGAAGTTATTTAGTACCACGAGGGGTAGTTTTAGTTGTAGTTTTAAGATTAAGAATAAATCTTGTGCTACAAGCAGTAATATGAAGTACCCTTGTATATAGTTTTAAGTAATCAAGTATCAGTCTAGGGGGCAGGTTAGCTCAGTGGTTAACGTACTCGTCTCTGATCTGGTAAGTCCGGGGTTCGATACCCACCTGGTCCTCGATTTATTTACGCAGGATGTGAATAAATCTGAGCATGTCATCCCTCGGAGAGGACGTTAAGCCATAGGTCCCGAGCCTGTATGACGTCAGATACTCCTTAAAGATCCCTACTCTAAATACACTTGACTTAGGCAAAATTTAGGACTCCTAATGTAGAATTACCGATCAAACAAAAAGACCATAAAGGGCTGACGCTTTTAACCCGCCAGGATATCGGTTAAAAAAAGAAGAAAAAAAGTATCAGTCTGACCTGTTTTCTATTGTCACATTGTAAGACTTCATGCACGATGTAGTATCGTGCAGACTCACCTCCACGTGGTTTCCTCGGGCACTTTGAACCCATTTTAAGTTTGAAGTGGCTAAAGAGCACACGTTAAAATGCATCGTTCTGATCTGATTGGGTTGTATGGACGAGAGACCAAGGTACATAAAAAGTCAAAACAGGCTTAGCATTCTCTCTGAGGGTAGAGGTGCACAGATTTATTCATCTCCCGCTTGAATAAATCGAGGACCAGAGTGGGTCTTGAACCCCGGAACTACCAGTCCAGAGGAGAACAAGTTTAGGAGAAAAAAAATTCTAAAATCACATTATAGCCAAAAAAGTAACTTTCACTCGATTCAATCCAATTCAACATCCGATTCGTTGTCCAATTCAACATCTACACAATAGGACCCAATTTTTCGTAAAATATGAACCTGATTCATCAAATGATGTAGTCTGTAGCGTGCCCAAAAAGTTTTGGATATACCCCCACCCATCTATCGACCCACATACGTAATGAAAAAAACGGCAAAAAAGGACTTTGGGATCATCCAAACATGTAAATCCATCAAAATCATGAGATTGATTTTTTTCATGAGTACTACACTTAAAACTAAAATGAGTACTTCATAGTAAACTAAAAACAAAAACCTTAAGGTTATATTATCTTAGTCAATAATCATTAAACCATCACAAATTGCTTCCTCTACCATTAGTAAAATATTCCTTGTTTGAGTGAATAATCATCTCTGAGAAAACTAAGTACATAGGAAACTATTATAAAACTGATAAATCAAACTGGAAATAAGAGGGATAATATTAAATAAAATATAATTAAATCCTACATTAGCAACTAGAAATGGCTGCAACCAATTGTGACAAATATTAATATAAAAAATATTTGAGTAAATAGATTGCCATCCAAAGTAGATTAACCAACCTTGTATACTTAAAATAACGCTGTTCTCAATAGCAGCTTTATCATTGACTGCTCTGCACACATATTCTCCTTGATCTTCCACTTGAACATTAGGAATTGTCAAAACTCGGTTATAATTTGATGCAAATGCACTTCGAGGAAGCGTAGAGCCTCTTCTCGTCCAATTATACGAAGGAACTGGACTAAAAGTAATTATTATTGTTTACTTTGAGTCAAAAATGCATCTGACCTGAATATTTGATATTTCAAGTTTTACTCACTATCCAAATGCAACACACTCTAAACGAACTTCTCTTCCTGCAACTGGGGCCTCCGGAAAAGCTTTTGGAAAATTATTTGGAAACTTCAATTGTTGATTATTAGCTGGAAAATACGAGGTAAAAAATTATACGAACTGATTTTTTAGAAAAAAAATATTTAAAATTTTGTTAAACACAAAATTGATCTACTTCAATAGTTTGAGCTAAAAAGTTTAATTGCAGCACAATTATGAACAAAAAGACGTCAGTAACGTTAAAATAATAGCACAAAAAAATGAAAATGAACATATTATTTCGATACTGGAATTACATTCATCATACCATTTGGAATAACCTTCAAAGAGAAGAAAGGTCCGTTTCTACCAGTGTCAGACACTTTACTTTGTACAGTACAACTATAGTTGCCCTGATCTATTTGTTCCAATGCAGAAAAATATAAAGCCCCATCATGAGACACAAAGACTCGTTTATCTTCTTCAACAAAATTTGGGAAAGATTCCCTGACCCAGTAATAATTCACTCCTGTAAATAACAAAAGATAAACTTGTTAACAAATAACAATCATAAATGAGTAAAATGGGATCAGGTTAATGTGATCATTTCATGTATATAAAAATATATATTACCAACTTACATGCATTACAATTAAAATGCTATACAATATACTGTAGTCCTTGAATTAATTATAAATATAATAGCCAACCAGCGGCGTAACACTGCCAGTGAAATAAAATAGGGAATCTGGATAGAGCAACGTACAACAGTCCGTGACTGAAAACCGGTTTTGGCAAATAGAGGCAAATCTTTTTGAAAGTTAGGTCCTGTACCTTATTAACTGTTATTACAAAGATAAATATAACAGTTAATTTTGTATTCAATAAATGCTACTTTTAGACAGATCTATACCTACTCTGGTAAGAGTCGTGGTTCTCTAGTTATCACTTGTTGCTCACCCGCCAATAACAGGAGAAGATAGTGCTTCTCACAAGGTAACATTGAAACTCTAATGTTCACTACCAACCACCACTCTGGTTATGAAAAACCACCCCCACACGTAACATAATATGACGAAAACACTCTCCAATGAGTTCAATAAATATATTCAGTGGTACTAATTGTATTTAATGTGTATTCGTGAGATAAGCTGGATATGAAGACACTACTAATCTTGCAGTAGAGCTAGCGTTCCAATTGGCCGTTGGTTTATCGTTTTAAGCCGAACTGGTCCCCGAAGGCAGGAGTCACCCCGCTATTTGGCGACACAAGTATGAAAGTTGCAGCTAAGCACTTGGATATCAGGAGGTCTACTTTATGTAAGTAAGGGTTCTCTGAGACATGATATACATCTTATGATATCTTATATATACTCAATATACCTTATCTTATGATACACAACGGCATAACATAAGATAAGATACATATAAGGAATTATGCCATAAGATAATGGCATAACATACACAAAATTTCTTCTCTTTTCTAACTCTATTGGAGGTTAATCAAGTAATTCTTTCACTGTTTATATTTCTTAATATATATTATTGTGAATTCTATACACCACAGCTACATTCTGGAATTTAGATTTAACCAGTACCTAAAGAACCAAAATACTTCGTTTCGTAAAACTCCTTTTAAGTGAGGCTTTTTTTTGACGTTACCCAACAGAGATAAATAATTTACCAGGGAAATGCTGAGGAGGATCACAGAAGATAGCTTTTCCCCAGTTTTCATCACCGCTTTCAGATGGCCTTATTAAGTTGAAATCACCTATAGAGCCAAAAGAGAGAGAAATACTTTCTGAGACAATAGACCCAAATTTATTAGTCGCCTTACAATGATACGAGCCACTATCACCATCCTGAAAAACAGAGAAATAGAAAACTTTTAAATATTCTCAAAAAACGTATTTCATATTTTCAAACTTAGAACTTAAATTTCTGTAGTTATTAATGTATTGTAAATAATTATAAATATTTGATTGTATGATTCAAAATGCTTACTATGAATTTAGTTAGAAATAGTTTACAATGACTAGAGGTAAAAGAACTTGGTATCAAAAATAATAGACAATCGATTTAGTTAATCGACTAATTCAATATTAAGCAAACACAATATTATTAATAAAATGTCTTTTATTTTGCCATTTTACTAGATACCAAATTATACACACACACACACACACACACACACACATATATATATATATATATATATATATATATATATATATATAAATGGAATTAAAATATGCAGCAGCCTCTGCATTAACAACCTTTCTGCTGATAGCCTCTATTTTCCTCACTATCGTCCGTTGTTCTAGAGGTAATTTTCAAATATAATGGGCCAGAGACATGTGAAACCACAAGTAAAACTACTGAGAAAACTAAACAACTATATTAAAATAACAACACACTAAAAAGAAACAAGCTTTCGACCATACATTGGTGACCTTCAGGTTAAAACTATGTATGATATCTATAGCAAGTTAATATATGAATCTTTAAAACTAAACATAACAAGTATAACAAAAAATAAAACAGGAAACAACACGGTACCTGAAAGCAAATTGTCAAACGTTTGACAATAGTTACAAATTTGTTAGAGAATAGAATCTAGTAGGGTAGGCAACAATTCAGGGTTTAACCAGAATGTTGTTACAGTTGTTACAGAATGTTGTTACCCTGCTATAAACTATCTTTTGTTTTGCTTTCATGTACCGTTTTATCTCCTGTTTTATTTTTTGTTATACTTATTATATTAATGTTAAAGATTTATATATCAACTTGCTATAGATATCATACATAGTTTTAACCTGAAGATCACCAATGTATGGTCGAAAGCTTGTTTCTTTTTAGTGTGTTGTTATATTAATATAGTTGTTTAGTTTTCTCAGTAGTTTTGCTTGTGGTTTCACATGTCTCTGGCCCATTATATTTGAAAATTACCTCTAGAACAACGGACGATAGTGAGGAAAATAGGGGAAACTACATAGGGGAAAATAGGATAGTGAGAAACTACATTAACATAAAGAACACACAGAAAAGAAACAGAAACTTTTTACTATATTTCGATGGCCTCGTCATGAGGAGGATAGAAACGAGTCGCTCTGCAGGCAGGCCAAGACTGGCCGGTGGTCTTGATGAATCATTCAAACAGTGTAGCCAACTTACGGAGGGATGGGAGGCAAGGTTGGATAAAGAAATAAAAGCAAAATAAATTATAACAGACAAAAACAAAAACTATTAACACGAGTAAAAAACCCAAACAAAAATAAAAATAAGTAAGTAAACAAAATATAAATTAAAATAAATAAAAGGAATAATCAACGATTGAGGTTAAGCCCAGGAGCAGATCTACCTCCCAAAAGACTAATAAGAGCTTCTTCTGAAGCTCTCAGAGTGACTTTTGATTAGTTAGTGAATTGTTCTGAGAGCTTCAGAAGAAGCTCTTATTAGTCTTTTAGGAGGTAGATCTGCACCTGGGCTCAACCTCAATCGTTGATTATTCCTTTTATTTATTTTAATTTATCTTTTGTTTACTTACTTATTTTTATTTTTGCTTGGGTTTTTTACTCGTGCTAATAGTTTTTGTTTTCAGTTGTTAATAATTTATTTTGCTTTTATTTCTTTATCCAACCTTGCCTCCCATCCCTCCGTAAGTTGGCTACACTGTTTGAATGATTCATCAAGACCACCGGCCAGTCTTGGTCTGCCTGCAGAGCGACTCGTTTCTATCCTCCTCATGACGAGGCCATCGAAATATAGTAAAAAGTTTCTGTTACTTTTCTGTGCGTTCTTTATTTTAATGCAGTTTATATATATATAAAACAAGACTTCACAGTAAACGCGTGAAATAACAATCAGTGATCTAACCACGATAAGAAATGGGAAAAAAGACTAAGACCTTTCAACCGTAACAAGCGGTCTTCGTCTTGACCCTGACAAAAACCGCTTGTTACGGTTGAATATATATATATATATATATATTAATAAAAGTATCAACTGTGAAGCAGAAACAAAATAAAAGTTGTCAGTTCTTCAGGTTCAAGTTAAACTCTCATTGCCAACGTTTCGGTTTTAAATAAAAACCGAAACTTTGGCAATGAGAATTTAATTTGAACCTGAAGAACTGACAGAGTCCTGATAAACTTTTATTATACATATAGTCCTTTCCTGCGCTTTCACCCTTTTAAAATACCACTCTTCCCTCCCACTCTTCTCAACTCCTCTATAGATGTTTTCTGTATCTAGTGTTTCAGTTGGGTTTTTGACTCTGACGAAGACCGCTTGTTACGGTTGAAAGATCCTAGTCTTGTTTTCCCATTTTCTTATTGTGGTTTGATCATTGATTGTTATTTCACGTGTTTATGTGAAATCTTTTATATATATATATATATATATATATATATATAAGAGAGAGAGAGAGAGAGAGAGAGAGAGAGAGAGAACAGGATAATAATGGTTATAAGATATTTCTCTAAACATAAGGACAGAAACAGTACGAAGTCCAGGGCATACTTCTAGGCTATGTACTGTTAGAACATAAGGACCCTGAAGAAGAGAGAGCAATCAATTCACAGAACTCGAAAGCAGTGTGTCGATAACTCACTCTCATTAATATTCATTTCATCATGATACCTACAAATATAGAAACTTGACGGATTGATTATTTTCTATTTTCAATTGCCCTGGTTACATGAAAGAATGGAAATCCTGGAGATTGTTCAATATTAATATAAACACAGAAAATTATGCTTCATTTCAGAATTAATATCTCTAAAAAAAAGTCTCTGACACATTCATGATAAATTATTACCTATACAAATATTAGAAATAACTATTTAATTTTATTTTATATTTTTTGAATAATTCTATTTTAATCACATCGATGGTTAAGCAATTTGTTGTAATTAATTATATTCAAATATTCATTAGTTATATATTGATCATTATTATTCAAAATTTTAAAAAGATATTTACTTCTTATAAATTACTTATCTTGAATTCCGTTTTTTTTATACGTGAAGCTAAACCAAGCCGATAATAGAACGGACGTGGAACTTATAGGGATTCTTTTTTCTTATATTACCCCATTAAAATAATCCCAAATTCATTAAAATTTATAATGCTTAACTCACATAAGAACGATCCTAAAAAAACAATTTCAAGTAAATAGTGTAACCAGAGGAGTGGGAACAAATCAGCACTTGTTTAGCTATAAAGGAAAAAGTACCTTTTCTCTCATGATCCATAAAACCCACAAACAATAAAACATATTTCCACGGAAGGGACTACATATCTGACAAATGCATTAAGATCTGTCTGTCAAACGTAGTGACTTATATAATTAATAAAAACTTTGGGTAAACACCCACATACAATTTCCGTGTAACATGTTAATACATCCAGACCTCATAATGTAGCAAATCCGTCAAAATTTATTAATACAATTTTTTTGTCATCACTACACTTTACTTACAGGAAAGTCAAAACTGAAAGCGTTTTGGCATTCCTGTAAAATTCTAATTGTGAATATTGAAAGTATTAGATAAGTGCACAATTTAAAAAAAAAAAAAACTTTAACAAAATACCTGTCTTGGCCTATTAATGATCAAAGTTCCTCCACTGATTGTATATCTGTTATCAGATAGTGGATCTATTTTTTTTTCTACAATATTTTCATACTGGTATTCCTCCTTGAACCACTCATAAGTTGGAGTTGGGTATCCACCAGCAAGACAACTGTAACACATAGGATAAAGTAAGCAATAAAAAAAGTAAATTTAAAATTAAAAATAATCAAATTGACTACAATAATACCTCAAGGATACATCATCGTTTACTTTGATTTTCGTTACATCAAATACAACATTGGTTGGTTGTACAACGAAGAAAGGTCCACGAGGGATTTTATCTGGGTCATTAATATCTACACCATATTTGTAATCCCGATCATCAACCACTAGAAAATGAACTTTCGAAATTGGTACTTCACAAATGTATAAATAAGGTGAGTCTCCATTCACTCTTTCAAAGCCCCAGCGTTTCAAATTGTTTGAAAAACTGAAAACATGATAATCAATAACTAATTAAAAACATGTTTAAACAAATTTATTAATGTACAAAGTAATAAAGCAGATTTACTTAAACTACCACTACAAAAGTAGGATTATTAGTTATTACAGGGAAGAAATAAATACTGGTAATTCTCCTCAACTTTTGTGATCCTAGTAAGGTTGTAACAAATGAAAAATTTGAGTTTTAAATTTAACGTAATTAACATGTGACAGTGCCACAAAAACAAAGAAGCTACTACGTTGTAAAAAGTAACTTTTAATATTTGACACCCACTCTAGGTATGACGAACCAATATACAATCAACCCACATCATGGGGTTGGTTGGAAATTGGGAGCCTTAAATTTTGTCATACTCAAGTTTGCCAGAGTAGGGATTTTAAAAGATTACATACTTTCGTATAGGCTCGAGATGGAGAGCAACACATTCCCTCCCTAAGTGGCTAAACGTTAATTTCCTATGTCCTACATGAAAACATTTTATTTCCTTCATGATAAAATCTGGCAAATCTAGGGTCCTTCGATTTAAACATCAAACTATGTGCACCTACCCCACACTTCACCTTTTATCAAAGGGTGCAATTCAAAAATAAATTATTTTATATACAAATTAAGAAGTTCGGTGAACTTTTTTACCGTAGAAATTTATATTATCTGAACTATCTCATTATGGATAAATAATATACACTATAATAAATACATAAAACGTCACATATACAAACCTGTACACTAAGTAATCCCTGCTCTGAAATGTTTCTTTATCTGGTAAAAACGCTGCTTCCATTTCACCTAAAGAAGTCCCATCAAAATCGTTAACCCAGTAACCAGGACTTTGTTGTCTGGCACCAATATACCATTTACGATGCTGAGGATCTTGTATCAATAGTTGATAAATTATAAACCCATGTTCTTCCATAGAGCTAACACTCACAAGATCAGATTCATATGCCTGAAACATCAGCCAAGAAGCAATGAAAAAAACCAAATATACTTTCAGAAATAAAAAGTAATATTTTTGTATTCGCATTATACCTTACCCTATATATCATGTTTTAAAGAAAAAATCATGTTGCATAACATACAACCTATTCAAGTTTCTGTGTTTATAGTCTTTCTATTAAAACCACTCTAACAATGTATAATGTAATCTTCTTTGTGTATAAAGTACACTACTGAAACCTAAAGAGGTTGAACTGAGTCCGTAAATTCTTTTATCACTTGTGGTGACAATAAAATTCTTTGGTAAGTGCATTTCTTTTCTGGTCTATTTTAAATAGTTCTTGTACTATGGTTCAAATACGGGTAATAATATTTCCATAATTAACAGACAAACCTTGGAGTGAGGCATGCATAGGTAGTACGACTTATTGTTACCTCTCACCTCCTCGAGGCTAATCGTGATAACATGAAAGGTTAAGAAACTATTATAAATGTTGATACGATCAGAGGTATAGAATAACTGATTACTTTGATTCAATTCATGTTACACCTTACTCTGAGTTTTCAACTAATCAACTAATAACCCAAATCAAAGTATGAGATATGGCGCATAGGACAAAAGGTAAAAAGATGATGAAGGTATATAGTCAGATGTAGTCTTCAAATACTACACTTAGGGTATCAAACGGGCTCTGATAGAAAACTTACGAAATTTGGTTGGACAATAAGTAAAATTCACATAGAATACAAACGAAATATTGAATTAATAAAAAGAAATATTTTCAAGTTTTTAAATTAAATTATAGAAGTACAAATGCATGACTAGACAACTGAAATGGAAACTATGTTTCTAGCCTCTCTGTGAAAGTCATTGATGTAGAAACTCTACTTCTGATTTCCACTAAAATAATTTTAGAACTACGGATGTTAACGAATCACTTGACAAAGCTAAAAACAGTCAAAAAGGAAGAACAAAAAATGGCTAAAGTAGATAAAGAAATAGAAGAAAACTCAGTTAAATTTTAAATTCATTAGGTAATTTAGGTGCAAATCGGCAAAATCCCAAAAACAGGAACAAAAGACAAATTTAGCAAAGTAAGCTTGTCCAAGCACCCAGGGAGCTGAAAATACAAGATAATCATCTGAGAAAAATAAAAAAAATTGTCCGCATCATTTTTTTTCTTTATGAATGCGAGTAAATACAACTAAATCATAGACTGGAGAACTACCGAGTGAAAAAAGTAATCTAATATATATTTAAAGGCGTATAAACGATTATGTCAGGTAAACTACGAAGGCGTCAGAATATTGCACATTCAACGACAAGGCAAGCTGACAATGGTATAATAGTTTATTCAAAATAATTTCTATTCGAAGAACATTCTAAAATACACTGAATTAATCCGTAAATTACACGTGAACATACATAACAGCGTGTTTATTCTCAAACTGGCAATACAATGTAAATATTTTTTTAAACAGATTATGAGTGCTGGTCAAAGAACAATATCCGATTGTTTTAAACATCTTAAGTAATTCTAACTGAAGAAAATTATAATCATTTATTACCTGACAATTTTTGCGGGCTTCATTTCTTGATCTCAGAGGAGACTTTATAAAACGATAACACGAGCCTTGAAACTCCAGCCAATACGTCGGACATTTCCACTTTTCTTCATCACTATATTGCGAGTTCGCTGGTAGTGTCAATGATACAATAATAAAAAAAACGAAAACCTAAAAAAATATATTACTCTTTTAATATATATGGTCTTAAACAGAAGATTAAATTGGAGCTAATTAAAAAAAACAAATTCACAAATAATTACACTTATTCCAATAAAGGTAAATATTAAATAAACCTAAAATTGAAGAAATGCATCAGCACATTTAAGAATAAATTGTGGTGTAGGCTAAGTGTATTAAAAAATAAAAATACCTTTTCAGAATGGTGCATTCCAAACAATCAACAAATAAATTCATAGTGATTATATAAATCATCTAATTTTACCTAAGAAGGTAAAATCAAAGAAATATCACATTACTTTAGTACCACTTAAAATATAACCCAAAAGCTGTTCAATGAACACAATATTTTTTTGTTTTCAGACTATTGGAACTATCAAATATCAAATACAGCTTCCCCTGCTGTACTAAATAAGCCTAAACCTAGGCCCGTTTGAAATAAAAAAAAAACCAGATGAACTTAAAGATAGTTATACATTAAACTAATGGTTCTAACCAGTTTCTATAAAGTACCATAGTTGCGGGCTGCTTAAAAAAAAAAATGACTGCACTCTGTCTTAAAATTCAGTATTCCCTAAGAATTCGTTTTACGAATCATACAAAAGTCAATACTTACGACTAAACGCAGTCATAAACTGAAGGAAAAAAGCACTTTATAATATGCACTAAAATATGCTCTTTTTTTAAATGGTAGCAAACTTTACGTAAAAGGCACTAAATAAAGAAAAAGCTAAAATATTATACAGATTCAACAAAAAAAATTATGATCAGTCTTCGAAATATATTTATTAACTTCAGTACATCGAAATACCACATAAACATTCTTGAACATCGTTCTAGTTGAATAGTATTAAATTTTGTGGAGTTTTAAATATAAGAGCACATTTATAAGTGCTTATTAAAAACAAATTTTTTGTTTGTAAATTATTTATAAGCAAATTTGTTTTTTCAGTATAAGCAGAAGAATTTGGCAAAGCAAGATAATCAAATCCATTTTGTGTCATGAAATATTATTCCAAATTTATCAACATATCAGTTACCAATCACTATTATTTTGACATTATCAGTTATTGCCTAGATGTGATACAGAAGTGTACATAGTTACGACAGTAGGAACCATTTAATTATCTAGACTCGTCAAATATTGAAATATTTTAATCTGTATTGATTGAGTAACTTTATGATTAACTTACGGTGACTATGGCCCTTCTTGGATTTCAAGGGTCACTCTAGGTTCACCCTCCTTTTGTTTCAAAATATAAGTGACAAGGACTTAAGTAAAATGCCATATGCGCTCTCCGTTACATAGATAATACTGCTTCACATATCGTACTTTTTGCTATCTTGTATGATTTCTTATTAACAAATATAAACTTTTCTTTTTGATAAGTGTAATTCTTAATTTCTTACCTCAACAAACATTTTCATAAGTTTGTTGATTAGTCTGTTTAGATTATGTCTGTCTAAACAACTGATAATACCTTTTCACAATAGTTTTTCATCGAAATTTTAAGGGTTTTTTAAAGACCCAACTAAGCAAAATCCATTCGAACAGTTTTATTTTCATAAAAGGATACTACTATGGGTACAGTTTCAATTTAGAGAAACCTATTTACTCCAGAAGTCACATTTAAAGAATTTATATTTCATGTTTGCAGGAAAATTTGTAAACAACGATCTCTTTAGCTAATCCTAGGATCACCTACAAGAAACATCCATGTAACTACAAAGCAAGTTATAAAAGTGGGTGTCTGTGATGTGCGACACAGGTGGCACTTAAGAAGCTGCAAACTATATCACATAAATATACTTTTGCAGTTGCAAATTAACTTGGTTCTCTAAATAAAATTATTTCATTAAAATACATAGTTCTTTGTCAAAGGTTTACCCGGGAAAACTGCCGAACTAACTCAATACACGAGGAAGAGGGGCTGTAATTATACATATTATAAAGTTTAATAATTATTACACAAATTTATGCTGTAAAATCCTATATATAACTTTGAACCACTCATTGAAACCTTAATAAACCCTCATATGATTACTTTATATACAAAAAAAATAACTTCCTACGTTCTTTTAAAAAACCTGAAGACGTAAAAAAAGAAAGACACATTTTTCAATCCAAAAATGATGTATATCATGCTTACTACTTAATTATAACCATGTAATTATTTATCAAAAAATTTAACATATCCGCAGCAAATAACATACACTAACCAGGAAATGTAAGTAGTAAGCCATATAAATTCCAGCAATATATTCAGTTATAACACATTCAAAAACATAAACAAGAGGAAACGCCTAGAGTACCATCAACGTTGTCGATGGACAAAAAATGTCACTACATTGAATACTAGAAAATTATTTTCTTTTAAAGATTCTAGAATTGTGTATTTATACGATCCCAGATTATAAGTTTAATTTCTCATCATTCTTTTAGGAAGTATTTAATCTTGAACAGTTTCTAAATTTTTCATGCAAGCTTCAAAAGCTGTTCTAGAGAATGATGGATAAAAAATTCGTTAAAACAGCCTATTAAAATTATGAATTTAATTTACTGTTTCAATGACCATATGCAATACTTAAAAGTAAATCCATTTTGCTCGTTTAATTGGCCTCTTGAGTAGGATAATAAACAATTCTCTCGTCACTTTTAACTAAACTAGAAGGTATTCTTAAAATATTGGGCTAGAAGGAAGAGCTGATTATTTTTGGAAATGAAAAATATTTGATGGAATGAATAAGTTGATTTTCTTTGAGAATCAAGATATTGAAAAATACAATTTGATTTTCAAAGCGGAGTTGATGTTCTAGAATCTAGAATATATATGATTGTAGATTCTAGTATTTAAGTATTACAAGGGTAATACCTTATAACAATAAAATTGTGGGATACGTAAAACAATACGAGGGATCAGTAAAAGTTACAAATTTTTTCCTATGAGCCCACTGATGTCAGCAATAAACATTTACGGAAATAAATTTCTTAAGAAACAAATTAAAGGACCCACAAATTTTTAGATCATGGGTAATATGTTATGTTCATGCCTGCTCCAATTTATGAGAATTTTTTTGACATATTATGAATAACTTTGGTGGATGTATAGTACGGTGTAAACGTCTTAGAGTAGATAGACACTACTGTCTTCGTACTAATAGTAATTAGTCATAAAATAAAACAAACTATCCTTGCACGTTGTTAAGTTAGTCCAAATGTGTTAATTCTGCGTCAATATTGAATTTAATAAAAATCTATTTTGGTTACCAATACATGACTTGAGAATGTAACAATATGGCAACTAAAAGAAAAAATAGTATAAATAATTTTAAACTTATCAAGAATAGCCATTGGTCGTACATTCCTATAAAAACCTTAATGAAAATACAGGTTCAGAAATCACTGTAATATGTTCTTGCTACATACAGCTTTTTTATGCTTTCTGTATTGTCCTAGGAAAGTGAGCAAACTTGTCACTTTGACACCCACTTTAGTTATGGGTGAGCCAGATTACCGGATTGATTTAAAATCATCAATATTATTTTGGACTTTGCGTAGCTAATAGACAGCATTTGGTGGTGGCACTGGGGTTGTAATTCGTCATAACGTCTACTACGTTAGAATCAGAAGTGATTAAATGGACCCTCCTTGAATTAAACGCTGTAAAAATACTATTTCGTTATTCAAATATTCATTTCTCCATTTCAGCAGTGTACTAACTTCCTCATATTTCAGACTACAATTTTGCTGTCCGTAAAGCATTGATGCAATTAAAAGAGGACCAGTGGGATTCCTATTATTCATAGACAATATTCATTTGACTTCATACACAACATACTGTAGGACGAAAGATCCGGAT
The DNA here is from genome assembly GCA_026182355.1 of Hermatobates lingyangjiaoensis. NCBI lineage: Eukaryota > Metazoa > Arthropoda > Insecta > Hemiptera > Hermatobatidae > Hermatobates > Hermatobates lingyangjiaoensis. The sequence continues at coordinate 1,397,881 of JAPFBL010000084.1, forward strand.
TAAACCTACTGACATAGGCACTCCTCTGTCAAAAGCTCATTGCCCAACAGCAGGCTGCCCAAGGGGTAGGTAAAGAGGTTAGATACAAAAGTAAAAAAAAAAAAAGAAAAGAGAATTGCATACACCAATCACACTGATTCAGGGATGTACAATATATCTTAAGAATCACTACTTATAAATAGACAATATACAGCTATGTTTCAAGACGTTCATTAAAAACAAATAAACTTGACTACATATTTAAAAATCCCACTCATCCTTGAAAAGTTATGCCAATTAAATAATTAAAACGAATACACGGAAAACATTGCACCAGCTATCTAAACAATTCAGAAAGGATTGAGGAGAAGCCATATTAATGGAAATTAATAAGGAGAAATGTTCAATAAGTTTAATTAATTAATAAATACATAATTTAATTAACTGATGACTTATTCAGCCATAACCGTTATTTTACTGTTTATTTGTATTATTGTAAAAGTAAAACTTTTATTTTAATCTGTTGAAATCGCCTAATATTTAACATGATAATTCTTTTAGTTTTTAGAATCTTTAAGTTAACCCAGCATACTTAATTATCTGAAGATGATTGACCAATACATTTGAATTCTACTTATTTTTATCATTACGATTTATTTAGTTTTCATTTACCATATTCCCTACGTTCAACTGTGTTTATAATTGGAAATAAAAAACAAGTCCACGTAGTACTTGATTCGATACGGAATACCCTTATTCGGTTTCCCCCTTATTTTCAAATATTCATGGATTTAAAATGTAGGAGTATGTGGTTATAGCTTAAAGTTAGTAAAGAGTTATACGTTGTGTCTACATTGTTTGTGTTAACCATTTGGCTTGTTTGGAAACCTCCCTTCAAGATAATGTTTGAATTTAGTTTTTCTATTGAATAACGCATAATTTCTAGAAAGTACTCTTTTTTGAATTGATATCAGAATAGTTATAATCTTGATTGTATAATATTTGATCTCAACTGATCTTAGATGTGTAAATTAGTATTTTTACAATGTCTGGATCAATCTTAGAAAATTTGAGTGGCAAGAAACTGGCAGTTTTGGTGACTTCCTTTTTAATATGCCAGATATTATGCTTTCTAATCGGAGGACTCCTTGGTTTGTGCATTTTCTTTTTCTAATATAGTGTCATGATTCTTTAATAACGTTTCTTTTAATGTGAAATTCAGTTAATAACGATCCTTTATTAACATGAAGCAAAGAACGGAGTATTTCTTAAAAACTATACTAGAATAGCTTTTCGTAGACGGATTATTTACAATTGTTTACTTAATTTGGTACGTCCCGATGAAAACATCTAGACCAGTGTTTCTCAAACTTTTTTAACCCAGGGCGCACCTATGAAACAATCATAACTTTGAGGTGCACCATTGTTATTAATATAGAAAAATTAGTCATGAAATTTAAAAATAGGAAAATTATAAGGAATTAACTTGAAATAACCATTTATTTTTTAGACAATACATTTTACATTCAAATATCTTAATGGGAAACATGCGATTGGTGAGATTTTGCAATTTTGTAAATGTTTGGCCTTATTTGTAATAAACATACTCTCATCTCTTCATCTATGCATTTAAGATTTGATCTATTTTTACATTTAATGTTAGTTAGCACAGGAAATCCTTGTTCACAGAGATACGATGTGGAAAACTGCAATAAAACAGTCAAAGCTTTTCTAGCTATTGAAGGGTATTCTTCTTTGATTGAAATCCAAAACTGCTCGACGGATATCTCTTTGTGCTTGATTTTTCTGAATCTGAATATTCAGCTTCAACATGAATGTTGATATTCAGATGACTCTTCTATCAACGAAAAGCCACCGTCGTAAGATGAAGTGTCAATGAAAGGGTTGAGAATCCAATCGTATTACTCGATATTTATTGATGGAAAGTAATAATTCATTTTATCTTCCAGAATTGCTAAGTGATCCACTATTAACGGGATTAAATCGTCTGAATTGTCTTTTCCAAGCAAAGGAAACATTTCTGAACAGCCTCCACCAGCTTTTCTTTTCCAAATTGCTAGTTTTTTCTGGAATGCTTTAATTTTGTCGGTAGATGAAAGAAGATTTTCATTCCCATTTTGCATGGACACATGCAGACTATTCAGATACTGAAACATGTCGGTCAGATATCTCAGCTTTGAAGTCCAAAACTCATATTTCAAGAGTCCACAAAATTTACTTTTATTTTCTTTAAAAAAAAATCCCAATAGTTCTTGACGAAGTTCAAGCACACGTCAAAGCACCTTACCTCTTGATAACCATCTTACTTCTGTATGCAATAGTAAGCGTGTGTGCTGTGAATCCATGTTTTCACAAAGTAGCTCAAATATACGTGCTTTTAAAGGTCTAGTCTTAATGAAATTGACCATTTCCACAACTTGATCAAAAACTTCTTTCAATTTAGTATCCAGTGTTTTTGCCATCAGGACCTCTCTATGCAAGAAGCAATGAGTTCTTATGATGTTGTTGCTTTACAAACGATGCAAGATCTTTAATTGAACCCACCATTAAGGGAGCTCCGTCATTACAAACTCCGACACACGACTTCCAGGATAATTCCATTTCTCAAAATATGAAAAATATCTTCACCTTTAGTAGTGGTAGGCATTTCAAACGATGCAAGACCTTTAATAGAACCCACCATTGATGGAGCTCCGTCAGTACAAACTCCGACACACGACTTCCAGGATAATTCCATTTCTCAAAATATGAAAAATATGTTCACCTTTAGTAGTGGTAGGCATTTCTTTGCAACAAAGATACTGATTTACTATATTGTCTGCATCAATAAAGCGAATAAAGGTGAGTAGTTGTGCTTTGTTGGTTATGTCGGTTGATTCATCAACTTGGAGAGCAAAGTATGAATCTTGAAGTTTATTAATGCAAACATTTTCTTCAATATCGTTGAACATTTCCAGAATGCGCCTATGAACAGTGTCATTTGATAATGGAATTTTACTTCTGGGTTTTTCTGCATCGTCTCCTAACATAGTCTTAACCATCTTTTTGCAAGCGGGCAAAATAAAAGATTCAGCAAGAGTATGTGACTTCATTTTAATGGATATCATGTCCGATATTTCATAAGAAGAAATTTGAGCTTTCTCAGATACCGTTAATCTACTTTTGAGAGCAACGGCTTGCTTTGTTTGTTGCTCAAGTAATCTTTTGAAATAAAATACATCTTTTCCTTGAAGACTGCAATGTGATGCTTGAAAATGCTTACTTAATTTACTAGGAAGCATCGACTCATTTGACATTTTGCATCCACAAACCAAACACAATGGCTGAGGCTGATTTTCATGTCCAGTCCACGTGAAACCATAACTTAAATAACTTTTGTCATATTTTCGATTGGGTCTTCTCTTATTTTTGTTGGCTGGAGGCTTTATATCACTTGGAGGAGTTTCATTATTAGAAGAAAGTTCTTCTCTGGTACGTTTCTTGCTTAGAAATATATCTATTGTATGGGCAATTCTTTTTTATAATATATAAGAAATAAAAAATCACATTATAATTCACAGAGTGTATCGAACGAGAGCTGTAAAAAGTAATTTGGCTGCACTTGGACATCTTCACAGGTACTGATGGTCTGACCAAAAACCTTCCATTTTATATTGGACGAAAAGGTCAATGTCTCGGATCTAACCAGTCATTTACCATCTGATAAAATCATCAACATGGATTATAGGTCGCTAATGTGGATTACCATATTTTACTTAGTCCTACTTAAGTCTATTACCAACTGACCCAAGGGGAAATTATCAAAAATAAACAAAGTACTTAAATTTTTAATTTATATTTAAAGAGGTAGGCAATGACCGATTTGATCCCCGAGGAAAGAGAAAAAGAAAGTATTATCCATTGCCTCTTCAAGATTAATGAATTTACCTTCCAGTTCAAAATGTCAAATTGCGATGTCTGGATTGACTTGAATACCACATTCTTGGTGTCTAAAATATATGAAAATTATATGAATTTTAAAAAATAAAATATAATCATATATAAATTGAATTTTCTGTTATATTGGGCGCACCGTTTGAGAACCACTGATCTAGACCCTTGTTAAAGGTAAATACTGTATTTTTAGTAGGGAATAATATTCTATGGTCATATTAGAAAGAGGGATGATTATTACCAAATGCTAATTTCCAAATAATGCCTATTATACTAGGTAAAATAATCAAGATAGGCTGTTATGTGGGATGTTTCAATGACTCAAAATACAAATGTTTAAACTATTAAACATTTGTATCTGACTTCTTCAGTTGACTATTTTGGTGAATTATTTACAGAAATGAAACCAACTGGTTTCAATTGACTTGACTGTGCCTAGTGCCTTTTACTCATCTTGGCTTTAACTCATAACTCTCTCGCATAATCTGTGCAGTTTTTTTTTACTTTCAGTCACTGTCTGAAGTGGCCTAGAGGTGCTATGTCAATTTTCTTATGTTAAATCACTGATGTTTTGTATCACCTATTACGATCAGAGTAAAAAATCTTATATGTATATATGATCAGTTAAACAAGAAAAACACACGGATAAACTCTGCAAAAACTATGTAATATTTTTTACAGACAATATTTCGACTCAGTCCTGGTTTGTCTATCAAGCCATGAACTTGTCCTTATGACGATGGATGTCGGGATATTGAATTAAATCTTTTTCAGTGTTTATATGTGTGTTTTTCCTATGTTTGATTATACATAAGTATGAACCTTATATTTTTTGGTAAAATTTAAATCTGAATATAACCATTTTAAATATGAAGTCATTTTCATGTGATTAATTATTTCATTGCTTTTTTTTCAGCCCCTAAACCATCAAATACTGAATCAATTCTTGCCGCGAAGTGTCTAGATGAAAATGGGACTACTGATTCATGGTTTTATATCCGTGGCAATGGGCATTGCAATCCGATTAGTCTCAGCACATACTTTACGGAAGAGCCGCTAAAACTCGCTAATCAAATTGTTTTTATTTTTCAGGTATTTAATTTTTTTTTTCAAACAGTTGAAGTAATTTTGTTTTTGTATATGTTACATTACTTCAATCTGTTTATTATTAATTCAATATTTGAATTAGTAAGAAGTACCTTCCTGTCAATAAAATAATTTAACAAAATTATTTATTTCCCATTTAGATTCCCTCTCCAAAGGAAGGAGTTACGTTGGATTACTCTCGTTGGCAGCAAAATCTTATTGGCTTGTTGCACTTAGATGTCTTGTATCACCCTGAAAATGAGATGGGTTCGTATTGTCTGAACTTTATTATGGTGTGTGTCTATTTTTTTTGTAATAATAGTTTGAATTCAGACTATTGAAATGGTTAGTCATCTCGAATTTTCTTGAAATTATAATGTATGAAACTAGAATAAATTGAACATTAAATATAGCTATCTATTTTAAACGTGCAAATGGTATTGTCAATGTAGTATAACAACTTTTTATATCTTTCCTGACATGGTTATACCAATATTTCTTTAAAATATCTTTATCACTATATTGTATCAGCAAGTTTATTTAGAGATAACTTGAGAAGCCAGTTGAACTTTAACAGTTAAGTTTTACTTTTAAAATAATTAACAATTCCATTTGAGTTTACGTTAGTTCTGATTTGTTTAACACCGAGGTTTTCTTGATTTTCTGAGGTGCAAGAAAAGTTATGTCCGATGCCATGATTGTCAGCTAGGAACCTTGTGTTCATGGTGAAAGAGTTTACGGCTTAAAAGTTTATATTTGGTCATTTTGTTAATGGTAGCCTTGCACTTGTCCTCGAAGAACAATAAGCCTATTTTCTACAAAATGATATGAATTCCTACATGTTGGGCAAATGTTTTTGTTAAAGTAAATATGTGTTATGACCTTCCCAGTTGGGAAAATACTTGTAATTATCTTTGTAATAAGTTTTCTACGTACCCACGTTGCGTAGCTTAACTTCATGATTTCTTTTGCTGCTTTCCATGTGCTATTTGTATAGTTAGTCCTCCCTGACCTTGTCAGTTTGGATATTCCTGTAATAAACATAGTTCACCGTCCGTGAAGTGTTGTGGCCATTTCAGCTAATAAAATAGCAATACTTACTCGCAATTTTTTTTTATGATTTTTGGGCAATCATTTTCTTGCATAAAGTTTTTTCTGGGTAACTTTCACAGAAATCAAAGTTCATACAGTTATTTGTTAATGCTAGATAAATAGATGGATGTATCTATTATTATCTGGTATGGTGATTATATTCCTCAAAATAAAGAGCTGTATTTTCTGTTGCTATTGTTACCTTATAATTTCAAATTTATTTAAAAGAAATTATTTTTAATTATATTTATTTATGTAGAGGTTGATATTTATAACTGTATAAATTTATAATTGATAATGTCTTGTATATAATTTTTTGATTAAAATAATTTATTAGATAAACTATTGGATTTTCAAAAAATTAAGTAAAAAGAAATAAAAAATTCTAAATATGTAATCGATTTGATGTTTAAATTACACTTAATTAAGCCTTTTGATAATGTGAATCATTTAAAAATAAATGTAACTTATTGTGTTGGATACTTGCAGATAAATCCACGTACGTAACGTTGAATGTAAGATTGGGATACAGAGATAAAAGTGATCCTGAGGATGATTGGAAGTTGTATGCCAAATCTGTTGAAAACAGATTTTTAAACTGTGATCTTGACAAGGTCAGTGATGATGTATTTCAATAATGAAAAATTGAAATGAATATATTTAACTGTATTTATTAACTGCACTACTTATTAATCTTTATAGAATGTTAGTTATGTTACAAGCTTCACTAATTACTTCTCTAAATTAGTTTATAGCTTCTCTATTTGTAATTATATGCTTCTCTAAATTTGTAGTACGTTCATCTTCTATTAAGGACCAGAGAAAGTAATAATTAACTATAACAACTAAAGTTGCTGGATTCTTTGAAGGTTGTCTGGTCAAAAACTCAGTTTTCCAATGTTTCGAAAATTTGTATTTTCGTTATCAAGTCTACAAGGAAATACATAATTTATGATTAGTGACTAAAAAATATCGGAATTAAAACATAGAAAAAATAATCCTACACTTGGTGTTGTTATTAGTTATTATCATTTTTCCTATGTTTTAATTCTGATATTTATCAGTTACTGATCATAAATTATGTATTTCCTTGTAGACTTGTTAATGGAAATATAAATTTTCGAAACATTGGAAGACAGAGTTGAGTTTTTGACCAGACGACCGTAAAAAAGTCCAGCAACTTTAGTTGTTCTTGTGTAATATTAAATTTGTAGATTTAACAATTTCTGAATTTCGTTTATACTAAGTTATTAATATTGGATAAATGTATTTTGTAATTAATGCTAATTCGTAATTGGTATGCACAAAATAAATGTATTCTATCTGTCAATAAAATAATTAATTAATCAGTGACAGTGATTTTGCTCCACTGAAGAATTCATCATCCTTAAATAGAATCCTGTCTCTGCAGAGTCGTGACTTCCACCTTGTGATAGTGCTTGACAATTGTTTATTCGCCATAGTCAAGTTGCGTATGTTTTGCAGCTATGTACAAGTTCCATCGCCTTTATGTTGATGAAAATAGATAAATATATATTATACTAATATACATACATATTATATGTATATGTATGCTAAATAAATATATACATGTTTAATAGATAAACAAACATTATTGCTCGCTATTCATTTTTAGAAAATTTTGTCATATACAACAGGGTATAAATTACCAAGCTCTTACAGTCTTATAAATCATCAGATAAGCACACTTACTGATTTCTAATCTTCAACGACAAATCGTTTTATAACTAAGAAGTCGATCTGGATATGTCTGAGACTTTGGTACCACCCTCATTCTATAGTCATTCGTAAAACTTAGATAGTATCTCTGTTGTATAATTATAATTTTCCAAAATATTTCATATATCTTTAATCAAGTACATTTTGTTGTGTTAATGTTTCAGAGAAGTTCGGGCTATCCATACAATTGCTCAATTATGCCATTATTTGAACTAGGATCACTACACCATGATTACTATCTCCTCAATATACGTTTGCCAGTGGATATTAAACGAAACATTAATACCAATATTGGTCATTTAGAAGATATGTGGTTATTTGTGAGTACTGATTTACTATATTACTTAAATTTTAATCAATCCTTCATTTGTAACTAACTTAAAGTTATCATGATGTATGAGGTTTAAAATATTTTTTTTAAGTAATGTATGAAATATTTTACAATAAACAATTAAATATACAAATTAATGAATAGCAGAATTTCGTAAGGAAAAGAATTCTTTGAAACTAATAATGGACCTTTATTCTTTAAAGTGCTGTATTTACTTTTTAAATTGATGTGATTATTCCTTAGAATTTTGTGTATATTGAAAGATACGTCTTCCTTGTCTTAAAAGTTGCATGTTGTTATATTAATGTTCTTTGGTGATATTATATTTGGTTATATTAGTATATAGGGGGCGAGTCAAGAAAGTTCCAGAACTAATGTCACAAAAGATTTATTCGAATCCAAAATACTATCTAAAAGTTTTTACCTTCAAAGTACAAATGTAAAAGAAAATTATTTTAGTCAATATTCGTGTGACCTGTCAGGAGTACAATTACTCAATATAACCATTGGCCTCAATTGCCTCCTCGATCCTTGTCCTGAATCTCCCGCACGCTCCCTGTAACACAGCACTGTCCATATTGGCGAATGCTGCTTCGATAGCGGCGCATATAGGCGCGACATTAGGGTGCCACGACTTGTTGGTAACCCGTTCAACATAGTAGTCGAGGGGATCCTAATCCATGCTATTCGGGTGCCAAAACTCTTTCGACCAGAACATGTCAGCATTATTTGATAGCTTGTTTTGGACTAAATGGCTCATGTGAGCCGGTGCACCCTCCTGTTGAAATACTTATTCCCTCCCCGCTGCGACAGTTACCATCCACGGTACCACATCATTTAAATCGTTCATATAAACTTTTTTTGTGATAGTTTTGCCCTTTTTTAAAAAAAAAGTTGGTGGTATGTCGTCACCTTCACTGGATACAATACCAAGGACGTGAAAACTAGCCGGAAATTTTGTTGGAGCGACAATCGGGTTACTTTATAATGGAGCATCTCGGTTACTTTAAGGTTATGATTGTTTACTGGAAACCCATGGTGTTCAAGAACATCAATCGCGACCTCTGACGGAACTACGATATGGCAGGAAATTCAAATTGAATTTGCCCAGATTTAACTGCGGCTTCCTGTAGTTGAGTTTTTCAAAACTGGTCCTTTTGATGACCAAGACCACCTTGATTATAGGGAAGAGGAAACAATCCTAAATTTTTCATGGCTCATCGGTGATGACCCTCTCTAGCTTGTCTAGTTCGATTTCAAGACCGAAGTATTCCTTTTTCAGAGCTCATTTCTTGACCATTTCAAACAGAGACCATATCAAATCATGCAAGAGAAATTTGTACGGGTGCAGAGAGCTGAGATTACCTTTAAGAGGAAAACTTTTAGTTTGGATTCAGAATAAATCTTTTAAAACTTTTTGACTGACCTTGTATGCTTGTTTATATACATTTAACTAAAAAGTAAGATTTTAAGTTGGATAAAAAATTGTTGAGAGAAATAGTGAAAAACAAGTAATAGGAAACAGATGTCTTCTTGCCTCAAGTCACTTTTAACGCTTATTTGTTTGTGATTTTGAATCGTTGACTTGATATGGAAGTTGAGACCTGTAACCTTAGGTGTTCATAATCATTATATATGAATTACAAAAATTTATCTTTGCAATAAATTACAAAAAAGTCTGTTATCTCTGAATTGGATTACAACACAATCAGGGAAAATTAGAAAAGGAAGATTGATCATTCTCGCGAAGTAACCGAATTAGTGATTGAATTGATAACACAGCATTTCGAAATTCCTTACTATTAGCTAGTAAGGAACTAGCTAAACATTTCCTTTAGTTTTTGTTTTTGATTGAGTTCTCTTTGATTGAAAGAGTTATGTTACATATATGTTTTATGTAAATGCAAGTCATAGCTCAGGGAACTATTATTGACTTCATTCTGTATTTTTCAATTATTGTCAATAAACGTTATATAACAGTTCCTAATCAGTTTGATTGATCTTCTTTAAAAAATTGAGATGATTTGTTTAATGATAGATGTTGTTAGTTGATTAAGGTGATTTCTTAACAAGTTATGTTGACGCTTCAACCAGTCTTTGTCTTTTTAGGTTATCAATCAAACTGGTGGATTCACAAAAGTATGGATTTCGTTTAAAAGCTTCTTTTTTCCATTTATAGTGGGCATACTTATATGGTTCTGGAAACGAATCCACGAACTCCCAAGATCTCCCCGACTTCTTGAATATATGCTTTTACTTCTAGGATGTTCACTGACTCTTTTAAATAGTAAGATAGAAATAGTATTCTCTATCACCGTGGTACAGATTATTGCATTAAACTATTTGTTGAATTAACAATTTTCTCTCTAAAAAGATAAATATTTTTTGTCCCTACCTAATAACCTGAGGAAGGACACGAAATATTCGAAACACGTTGTTTTTTGTTTTAAAAAAAATATTATTTTATAATAATAGTTTCTTTGTAATATTTTTTTATGTAATAGGCTGTATATAGTTACCATTGTTTGAAATACACTTTACAATCCGTTTATCTTAATTTTTGTTGACTCATATGGCGACTTCTGAACTCTCTTGGTTTAATGTTTTTTTTTCAATTTTTCTTAAAAAATGTTCTCATACATATTTTATTAATTAAAAAAATATTTTTTTAGAACAAAAATCAACACGATTAAAACACCTGTTGGCAATAAGTAGTTGAAATATAATATATTTTGTTATTTATATTTTATTTTTCCTAACCTAATTGTTTTTTAAGCTTTTTTTTATACAAATTAAAATATTAAAACTTTTAATTATTAAAATACATTTTTCTTATGCTTGTCGACTTTTAAATCACCCTGTTGAATTGAACTGAAACTAATTTCTTGTTAAATGCCTAAAGCTTGTGTTACTATTTGAAAATTGCATTAAATATGTAATAAAATATCTAGTAAAAACTAGTAAATACTTTCATTTAAATTCAACATTCTTTTGAAAGGCAAAGTAATTTTATAAACGTAATCATTTATAGCATGAGTGGAATCTTGATTTGAACATCAACATTTTTGATGTTTTGTAGTTTTCTGTTTATGATTTTTGGCAATCTTGGGAATGCGAAAATTAATAATTGAATTAAATTAGTTTGATACTCGATATAACCAATAATCTAATGCATCTGATTTGCTATATAATCTTTAATGAATAACAAGAAAAATTTAGACTGTTATCGGCTGTGCATTTTGTATCCATCCCATAGTTAATTTTTCTGTGTTCCATCATGTGTATGTTACTAAGATCTATCTGTAAGTTACTTGGGACCGTGTATTTACATTTTATTATGTGATATATAAATACATATATGTACTTTTTGTTTTAGTGCCAGTAGAATTGTTGACTCTAATTTATGACCTTCCTTTTATGCTGCTTTTTGCTGATATCAGGCAAGGAGTATTTTATGCTGCATTGCTCTCCTTTTGGTTAATATTCGCTGCAGAGCATTTGATGGTTTGTTTCACATTCGTTAAGCCTTGATATTTTTTTTTTTTTTGCTAAATGAAGTGTTATATGTGTATATATGAAGACCAGTCAAAATACAAATATGTTACTACTGAAACATTTGTAACTCCTTAATAATTACTACGAGTATATTAAATCTAACGTACATTTGTATAATCCATCCTCGTAGTATTTAATAATAGTTTTCCATGAATAAATTACATTAAATGGCAAAAAACGAAATGTATACTTTTGATTTTCTCAGAATTTCGTTTCATGTACGTTATAATTTATAAAAATTATATAAATGTATTTATATAAAATGTATAAATTAACTGAACGTAATTTTTAATTTCCTTATTGAAATAGTTGAAAATAACAAAATAGTTTTGGCAAATCTATATTTAATTTCATATTAAATTTTTGTATGATAGCACGACAGTAAGCACTGTTTTCTAATAACTTTTTGGATTATTTCAGTAGTACTTCCTAAACACTGGCAGCAGGATGATTCTTTCAAAAAAGCTAGTTAAAACTGATTGGAGATTTTATTTAAATATTATTGAGAACAGGAATCAATAACACTTAATCATAATTTTACTCCAACAAAGTTAGTGTTGGTCTTGGAACCATGAACTATCTCGTTTGCTACTTTTGTCTCTGAAGCAATAGCAATAGTCCGGGCGAAATCCAGTTTATTGTCTTTGACCCTAAATAGTGCTTTCAAAACTGCTTCATTGTCTACGGAACAAATAAAGCGAGTACGTAGAGCTTCATCCCGAGGGTTCTTAATGGAAGGAAAATCAGAAGTAGCAGCATCTTGGCGGATTCTAGCTCCTAGTTCCTGGATGGTGTCACCGGGCTTACGTTGCATATCACTCCAAAACTTGAACTTTTCTCACACTTCGAATTGTTTAGGATTGTACTACTCTTTCATGAATGCAACAATTTCTTCCATGGTTAGTGCATGTCCTTCGATGGCGATTACTGAGCTGCAAGGTTTGCTAGTAATTTATACGCAGTAGTGGACGGATTAGTGAGAAACACTTGGGCCATCCTCTCCTCAGGCACAGAGTTAACTTAACTCTAAGAAATAAAAGAATCTGGCGTAATAGTATTTCCACAAATTTAGGTTAGGTTAGGTTAGGTTTCAGTGGCCGTCCGAGAGAGAACACACATAGGCCGCAAGCGGGTCCCTTGTGATACCACAAAGAAGAATTGGGGCTATTCTCCCCCGTCCCTGGTCCACTCGAACCACCTCGAGAGAACAATAAATCTAGACAGATCCCTGATGCTAAGTTCTCAAGATTGTCAAAGAAATATTCTCCTAATGCTTCTTTCCTTCTAACTTACCGTGTTACTCAACTTTAGAAGTTTCATCATCTCCATCTGCTCTTGTAGTTTCATTTTTCCCGCATCAACTTGATGAGAACCCTTGTTTCCGGGTTACCGTTCAATGGTCCTACCGACTGCACCACTTATTCCTGTTGAAATCTGTCGTTTTCTTACCGAATTCAGGTAGAGGAATTAAATATGTAAGGAGAAGTTTTACTGTATGAACATTAGAAAACACTGGTTAAAAGAACAAACACTGGACTCTCAGGTTACAGCTTTATCACAGATGATTTTCTTTCCAGCTGATTCGTTTCTCAAAGCTTTCCAAAACTCACGACAGTTGTCAAGGAGTTTTAATTATGTTTACTTATAGTAAAGGTAAGTGTAGGCCACTCCAAAATTGTTTGTATCTTATTTCTATTTTTATATTAAATATCATTGTTGTTTAAACCACAATATGACTTTCATTAATATTAAAGAATGAATATCCTTATTCATTTATATTTTAGTATTAATGATGCCTTATTTATTAATATTATTATTATTTTGAACTTGTACTCGAATTCTCTTGGATGAATAAGTTGGTTAAATCTTCATTCCTTACACAGTGAATGTTTCAATGATGGATTTTAGTAAAATGCCTTTATGTTTCAGTTTTCTACTCGTAATTGAAGTCTGCTAGTTACTTTGTATTTCTTATTTGTTGTCAGACAGCTCTACCATGAGGAGTTTCTTTTACTGTTTTCATGAAGCTATGAATTGCTAGTCTCATTAGTTATTTTCAGTTTCATATTGAATATAATTTTTTTATGATTTTTAATAGACTTAGAAGAGTTTTCTAATAGCTATACTTTTGTCTTTGACCTAAAATAGATCATTTCTAAAGTACTATATACAGTAATATTGAAAAATAACGTCTTGTCAAAAACTATAGCTAGAATTTATTATTTTTAGGATAACCCTGGTAGTTCATTCAAAACTTATTGGAAGCATCTGAGTGGTGTTGGGGTCGCTTGTATTGCACTTTTGATGTTTGACTTGTGCGAACGTGGTGTTCATCTTCGCAATCCTTTCTATTCCATATGGGTTACTGATAATGGGTCAAAATTGGCTGTATCCTTTATTGTTATATTTTAACTTTGTTGTTTTAATACTTATAGAATAATTTCTGAAGTTGCTTTTATATTAAGTTACTTTAGTATTAAGTTGAAAGATATGTCTTATTTTTTTCTGAGCATTAGTTTTGGGTAATAAAGGGTCATTCGCTTAAATATTTTCTGAGTAATAATTAATATTTGTTGGCATTATGTTTCTATTTATGTATAACTAACTGGCCCGGCGAACTTCGTACCGCCCAACAATCAATCAATGTCATGTTAACTTTAGCTAAAATCTAATTTAAATTTAATTATTAACATAATAACTGACCCGACAGACGTACAATAACAACACTTGGATAAATATGGTCATTGTAAATTAGCATCGTAATGAACTGCACTGAGATTCAGATCAGCGTGAGTGGTTCGTCTGGATCGAGCAGTGCCCACTCGACTGGTTTGCAGTCTGGATTCTCGTTGCTGCATCCTCTTTGAGTTAATTAATATTGAAATGATGTAGGGCTCATATGCTTTTTATGGTTTATAACAAATCATAATTATATGACAACTGTGAATTGATTTATAATAAATCCTTAACATGTTACATCAGACTGCACTTTTGATAATAGGAGCAACCAGCGTAGGTATTTATTTCCTTGTTCTGTGTTGGATGATTTGGAGAGTATTTTGTAATATGAGATCAAAGAAGTCCAGCCTTTCTGCTATGTCTCAAGCTCGAAGATTACATTATTCGGGAATTATATACAGGTTCAATTTTCTCATGGCTACTACAGTGATCTGTGCAGCATTAACTCTTATAACATTTACACTGGGACAGGTATTATAATATCAGTATATATAACTGTTCTTATTTAGAAATAAGACTAAAATTAACCGTTAATGTAAATTTAGGTTTCAGAAGTACAGTGGAAATGGGATGAAGATCAGTATCTTGAATATTCATCAGCGTTCTTTACAGGTGTTTATGGCATGTGGAATATTTATATATTTGCACTCATTGTTCTGTATGCACCGTCCCACAAACATTGGCCCTCTCAAAGTGGTAAGCATGGATTTACAATCGATTAATTACTTAATTTATCGCTTGTAATGATCAAAATGAATTATTTAGTATGCAAATTATTGAACTGTATAAATCCTGATACAGAGTTTCTTTATTATGTAAATATTCGTTCTTCATTTCAATAATTGATTTATTATATACTTATTTGACAAAATAAAAAAAAAATACAAGAGAAACTAATAAATGTTTCTTAATAATTAAATATTATTTTAACTTTTCTGGTTGTAACTGGTCCATCTTTGGGGAAATACCTCTTTCCTATTATTCTTTAAATATTTTCTTTTAATGGAGGTTCTTCATTTATCCGAGAGCAATTGATTTATCCTTTTTTAGTGAACAGCCTTTCTTAAAGTTTGTTACTTATTTCGAGTATTGAATATTGACTACTATTTAACAAGAATATTGAACATTGAGATGGTGATAATTTTTTTTATATACTAGAGAAGTACTAGTGAACTGTATATTTCTTGATCTGGTTGTCTTTAGATTTATTGAACTTTTACTCATCCAATCTGCTAATTCGTTTGAATTGATCAATATTGGGTTCGTTGTTTAATTGAGTTAATCGAATTATAAGTTTATCTAATTTGTTAAATGTTCAATTACCTATTTTAATCAACTTCGTGACCTTTGGATAATTTCATATTTTAAAAGTTAAGTTTTGTTAGTGTGTTATTCATCTGAGTAGGAGTGACCGACAGGATTTCCTGTATTTTTACAAATTCTCCTTGTTTGATGTAATTCATTTAATTTGCTACTAACTTCACATTTTCTTCAATTAAATGAAAAACTTGATCTTGATCTAAACTATTAACTTGATTATGGTCATGCGAGTTATACATTCAAATATTTGAATCCCCTCAATTTTCGAATGAACAAGTTGGTATTAATGAAAGAAACACGGATAAAATTGGGAAAACTATCTTATCATTACATGATTTGCAAACAGAAATGCAGAAGTTCATTTAGTAATTAATTTAGCTGCCCTTGAAGGACTGTCTTGCTTTGATTCCATCTCAACATCCCATCAAAATTTATGCAAAGTCGCATGTCTACAACTCAGCGCTTCACCGAATGGCCCAACAGCCAAGGGTGAGCGTTGGCTAATAAATAAATATTTAACTGATCACTAAGTGCTTTCCTAGATTATTTCAGTTTTTAATTATATGTCATAGAACAAACCTTGTAAGTGTTTTCAAATATAACAATATTGTCTTAGATACTAAACTTAGCACTGGTATCTTGGAACTTTATATGTCAATTACTAAAATAGTAAAACTAGTTGTCAGAAAATACTAAAAATTGTTCGATTTTCGATAGCAATCGAACAATTTTTTGACAAAAGAATTGTTTTAATGTATTTGGTGACAGTTTCATTTTTTCTGTTTGTACAATTTATTTAAATTTTCCAGTAAATAATTTGATTGCAATTATTTGTCTTCTTAGATTTAGCTCCAGTGGCTAACGAAATTGAATTTTCACATATTGATCCAGAACCAAATGAAATATCATCTCTCACAACATTCGTTCGTAAAGCAGCTTTTGAGTAATTGTAATCTTTTGATCGTATATATTTTTAGAAAATTGTTTATGAAAAATAAGAACGTATATGTTGTTTTATATATATATTTTTAAAACAAATGTGTATTTGTAGTAAATGTGTAATATTTTGTTAATGTTTGTGTCTCGTAATGCTATTACTCATCAGTTAATAATGTTGAGTATTTTGTTTTAAGTAATTTATTGTCTTTTAAGAAATGAGGTAATAATGGAATAGTTTGAAATGAGTGATCATGTAGTTGGACGTGTTTTATTACTTCATGCATATTAAAACACAGTATGTATTATGGAAATGGTATTAATAATATGTAATTTTAGTTGTAATATACCTATCTTATTTATAATTAGTTGTGTTAAGTAATCTGTGATTGTGTTAAATGTTTGTACTTTTCCAACAATTTAGCATAACTAATATTCCTGTGCGGAATTATTATAATGGTAGGTAAAACTACAAATGATACACTAGTACCTGATTTTGTAGTTGTAAACATTTAAATTATCAACGACGTTTCCTTCGTTTGGAGTCATGTAGTATTCATCCACTGCAATTTTTTTTTAAATTTATTTGATATCAGTATTTAATGATCTGATATGATACATTATGTATATAATGAACTATATATTGAATTGAATCATTCATTTTTTTCAATCTCATTTAATTATTGTGAATTAATATTTTCCGTATTAAATTGAAAAAATACGGATTCATCAACAATAAGTCTGAATAGGAAATAAATTCCTTTATACCCTGCCTGCTAGTTTATATGAAGAGAAAGAAATATTCCTTCTTTAGTAAAATTGTTTCGAACGATGAAATTAATTGCTAACAAATTTGAAATGTAAATATAGAAATATTTACCTAAACAAAGTGTTAACAAATACCATAAATGTAAGTTTTTAATAGTTTGAAGTTGTTGAAAGCTTAAAGGTAGCAGGTATCGAATGTTAGTGCCCATTAGTCTGTTTACAGTTTAACAATTTTTTTACATTTGATACCCTTATAATAGTAAGTTAGCTGTTCAAAACACAACAGAACTTGATACGTGGAGTGTTTTATCTCTAGATTATCGCATTTTGTGTGTTCTGTTTTACTGAAAAATTGAAGTTATTTAATCACTAAAACAAAATCAGAGCGTGACTTAATATTATGATTTCATGGTATCTAAATTTCTTTGTCTTAACTAAAGTGCTTTATTTAAAACACCTTTTTTTTATAAATAAAATGGTTCAAATTTACAAATACTATATGATTAAAAAGTTTGACCATCACTGAATACAAGAGAAAAAACTGATTGACACATTATTTCAAATAGTTATAAAAGTTTTCAAATGTTTTATAAAAAGAACGCGTTTTGAACACGTATTTTTTTCGGGTTACATCTAAAATGCAAATTAATCCGAAATCACTTAAGGTTAAGAAAGTTAGAAATGTACAAGTTTCAAAGATTTACCTACCAATAGTTGTAGGAGTTGAGGATTAACTGAGATGGGTGGTATTCCGGAGGGGAGGGGAGGAATGGAAAGTTGAAGCCTTCGTCTTCTTACTAACTCTAAAAGTTGAAATATATAATAAACCTAAACATGAGCATGAAATAAAAATTAACATATTATTTTTTTTTTACTTTTAGAGTCAGAAGACGAAGGCCTTAAGTTTCTTTTAAACTTGTACCTACTTTCAATTAGATATCCCAGATCCCTGTACTCTCCTTCTCTTCCTCCATATACACAAATACACTCCACCTTAGGCAACCCTCAATCTTCTCAATTGTTACATAAATCTTGAAATTATTATTGCTTCTGAATATTTGTAATTTTCTTAACTTTTAAAGGCTTTTTTAGGTATAATGTGAAGATGAACACCATATGTTTGAAACGTGTTTTTATAAAACATAAAACGTGTTTTTCTTTGTGTGTTGAGATTGCTGAACTTCTAAATCCTATTTAATAACTTTTTAATACACTTTGTAAATTGTAAATAGACTTTTTGGACAACCTTTATTTTTTTTACTTACAGTTTGTGTAATGTTTGAGATTTCTAGACTGCTTTATTAATTATTACTCTAGGCTTACATGTCTTATTGTTATATTGCTTTACTCACCTTAATGAAATACATTACTTTCCTTTTTAGATTATTTTTTTTTACTTATGCCATTTTATAATTGAAAAGATCAACTGACGTTAAAAAATATATATTTTTATTCTATATTTTGAGAATCAGTGTTTGATCATCATCACAGATCCATGGTTTAACTGCTTAGTTCTGGTACATCGGGTATTTGTGTTGTTGACTAATATAAAGTTGACTTTATATTAGTTTCACAACAACTAGTTCTTGTTTGTGAAAGTATTTCTGGAACTTCTATCCACTCTGTTGGTGAACTAAATTAACGCATTTATTTGAAAATAAAATTGATAATTGGACTATGGAATTATGAATATGTAGTATAACTAAAGAGTTATTTATTAATTTCTTTAAAAAATATATTGCATAATCTTGCATGTAGCTGTGGGTAAAAAAGTAAAATGAAGTCTTAAAAATTTGCTTCACAAAGTAATGTAGCAATAGTTCAGATAATTGTATAATTCCAATTCTAATTCCACGCTGGATAATTCATGTACGCTGAATTTCCATGATTAAATTAAATCAGTATTCCCGACATCGTATTGTAGTATTTAAAAATAAATAAATATATTCTCACCTATGTAATTGCATTTGACTTACATTTTCTTTTTGAAGGAAACATTCAAAAGTTTTTTTGCTTATTTTTTTCAATAGAATAAGCATAGTATTTTTTTTAGTAGATTAAACATATTTATCTCTATAATATTTTATATATTTAGCTTATTTTACACTGATATTTATTTATATAAATAACTCTTATTTCTGGTTCCTACAATTATTATTTTTATTATCGAAGCCAATGGGAACAAATAACTGTTAACCTCTATGGAATAAATTGTAATTTTTAAGTTATTTATGACTTTGCTAAATCTTGATTAGGTAATACGAATATGTAATTGAATTAATTAAAACAGTAATTGATGTTAATAGAGTAATATTAAATTATCAGTGTGTATATTTATAGTGCATGCAGCCACTGTTTACTGACATTACTGGATCTACATATATTTCATAAAAAAAAATTGAATATAATACAGTTAATGACTTCAGCGT
Source organism: Hermatobates lingyangjiaoensis (assembly GCA_026182355.1). Classification (NCBI taxonomy): domain Eukaryota; kingdom Metazoa; phylum Arthropoda; class Insecta; order Hemiptera; family Hermatobatidae; genus Hermatobates; species Hermatobates lingyangjiaoensis. The sequence goes on from JAPFBL010000084.1 coordinate 1,417,810, forward strand.
TCAATTTGTACCATCCAACCATCATTTGATGCACGACCTATAAGATAACAAACTGATAAATATATTTTTTGTAAAAAAATAGTAATTCCTTTTCATTGTATTTGGCGGTAATTATACTGTATCATATTGTGAAGATAAAGTTCAATTCCTTTATCACTAGAAATAATATTAGAATAAATCGTTTGTTGAAAGTACTTTCATTGAACATATTACTTATTAATTCATTTCATAATAGCCGTTATAATGCAGCGAACAAATCAAATGTAATAATTTTAGCACTTATTTTGTACTTCTAACTTCTATATTTAATCCGAATTTTGTTTAAACATGGTATCTTTATATTTTAATTTTTAAAAATTATAAGACTGTTTCATCTTCTTTGTATTCGATTATTAAAAAAAATTACCGTAATTATATTTAATGTTGACAATATCTACCTTCGTTACCGATATAGAAATAATATTTCTAGTCAGAGAATCTCCTTTCGGTCAAAGCATGACTGCCTTCTTCAGCCAACTGGCACCAGGATTCTAACTTTTCAGGAGAGCCTTGTCATTTCTTCAAAAGTTGGGTTGTCCATGGTGACTATAGTGTTTTCATTTTCTTTGTGTTATTATATTACACGTATGAATACTCTTTGTGAAATAAATGATCGTCTTGCGAATGAGCAATTAATTAATTACTAGTTTTAGCTATGAAACGACAAGATTTGTTTTTCAGTATTCATTTCCCCCGTGATCAGTTTTTTTTAAATATTGTTTGTTTCTAGACAAATTGTCTTCTTGTTTAGAAATCTAGAGATGTTGACTCTGAAGTACCCACAGTACATGGGTGGACAAAACTGCCCTAAACTTTAATGCCTTCCAAGTGGTAAGATGTTCCGTTTTCCCATCACCTTCCATGCAAAGTGGACACAGTGGCTAGTGAGCGTTTCTAATTCAATGCAGGTGACTCTGGAGGTGGTCTTGAGCCGTCACCAATCTGAAAGTAGCATCTGTGATAATTCCTGATGACGAGAGTTGTAGATGACATTCAATGTGATTGGTTTCCATCTTTTTCCAACAGCTGCTCCTTTCCCTTGTACGATAAAGTATATGGCTTATACAATATAGGTGTTAGGCATATCTATTTGTGGGAGCAGGCTATACGGCTCAGTCAAATTGTCATCACGGTCATTTCCTAGCATGTTTTAGTGTGGAGCTAGAATAGACGATTCTGACATTCCATTCCTATTATATAGTCACCGTCTTGGGGTTCAGGCGAGATGATGACTTGGAAGTGCAGCGGACGAATCAGAGAGGAAACCCACATTTCTAAAATGAGTTAGAGGCAGTAATCTTAATGCAACAATATAACTGCCTTCATTAAAGTTCGGACTGTTTTCACCGACAGCTATAGAATTTTACATAAAAGATATTTAAAAACCAGCACTGCAGCTTCTGTTGAAAACCTATGATTTCAGACAGTGTTAAACGGCCAAGTATAGAACAGCGAAATTTTATCAGAAAAATTACCCTGAAAATAAGATGCTACAAAAAAAAGAAAAGAAATTTGATTATCACAAAGAGCAATATAGCTCTGAAAACTGAACATCAGATAACCAGCTGTACTTGTTTTTCATTGACTTAAAATTTTTAGTGCTCCTCAATACCACTTATTTTCCTGGTGCTCATAACCTAGACACAGTTATCAAGGAGTTTTTCCCCATACTTTCTTCACTCTCCTGTACTTCTGTCTTCAGGGAGGCACCCTCCATTCCCTACAGCAAATCTGATAATCTTACATCTCTCTTTTCACGGTATCTTTTCTCCAAAGCCTCCTAATAGTACTAGTTGTAAAGTTCAATGTGGACGTCGTGGCTCTTATTTTTAATTTTAGTTTTACAAATGTTTAATAATTCTTTATTTAAATATTTTTATTAATGTATCTTTAATTAATATATCCTTGTCTCCTCTCCCTCCGTAAGTTGGCTACACTTATTTGAGTGCCTCTTGAAGGAAACTTCAATTCAGTCGAAATCTGTCTTCGGAACTACTTGCATCTTCTTCCTGATGACGAGAAGGTGTGCTATTGCATCTATTGGGGCGATTAGTTGTAGATAAACTTCTGGATACTCTAAATAATCAACGATTTTATACGTAAGGATATTAAGATCAGCACGTTATTCTAAGGGGAGTAATGATTGATGGGTACTGCCTTGAGTTAGTGAATCATGATCTCCAAATTAGCGAAAGATGGTTGACGGAGAAAGGTCAGGATATACATCCAGTTAAAACAGTGTTTATTCCTTTTTCAAGAAGAAAGAATATAGGCATCAAACACTTGTTTTTTAAAAATTTTAAACTAGGACTCTCAAATGTATTCATATACATTGGAACTATTTAGGTGAGAGTAATCTGGAAAAGTCATAATTTTCAGATACATCATCGGTTACATGATAATAAAAATAATCACAAGAATAATAATGAGAGGTCATTGATTTCAAGTTTGTTTTAACTGATAAAATCAAAATAACTAGGTTGAAAACAAAGTAAATCATTAAATTCATTATCTAAGTGTTTGATAATACTTTGGATTGTCAGCGAGTGTGATATATTAATTTCAGTAAAGTCGAATGTAGGCCACTCCAAATTTTTACTTTACTATAAGTAAAGCATAGTGATCGTGATAAAATTCGATCTCGAGATTTTGACGGAATTACATGTTTTCAGGTGCCAGAAGTCGTTTTATGAAGTTTTTTCGATGATGTCTGTGGGTGAGTGTGTTAGCATTGCTTGTTACCACGCTACGGTCCAGAATCTTTGATGGATCAAGTTGATATTTTACACAAAAATGAGCCCCATAGGGAAGAAGATCCCTATTGTTTGGGAAGAATTATGCATGATGGGAAAGTCACTTTATTTTGCCAAAAACCGTTTTTTAGAAAACATTTATTTCTCGTAAACTGATAACCCTAGAGTTTTGAAATTTTGACATTATCTTTGAGGTTACAAATGGAACATACGAAAAATATATTCAGAATTTTAAAACAACATGAAATATTTTTTTTTCAATAAATTGTAAAGATTTTGACTTATAATTCAATCTCAAACATTGTGAGAGATATACAAGCCATACTGTTTGACGGATCAAAATGAAACTATGCCTACAAATAGAACATTATGTGGACAATGAGGTGAGATATTTTTTTTCGAAATTACGTTCACTAAAGGGGCGTTACAGTACGATTTCTGTTTTCAGAAAATGTTTTTTTGACGCTAAACGGCTCATTAAAAGATAATGAAAATTTGACCAAAAATGGAACAAAAAATTAGCAATTCAGAAAAAAAAATTATGAAGTTTCAATTACGGGAAAGAGTAATAACGCTATAAAAACTGTTTTTTTATCCTGGACTAAGAGATCACCTGCTGTACTTGTCGAATTTTTTATATTTTTTTGCATTGTTTACATTGACTTAGAAATTTTTTGAGCGAATTCACTGAGATAAAATTGATTTTATAAAGGAACAGTTTAAATTGAATATTGACTTATATGAGATGTAAGAGGAATAATATTGTGCAGGAAAATGATAACACTCACTCAGAAAAAAATTGTATATATGTTATTTGACAAAGGGGAAGGAAAATGATCTTATTAAATATTTAGAAACCATAAAATTCCCAGTATAATAGTTCTATAAAATACCAAAAATGTAAAAGATAATTCAAAATTGAAATCTTTCGTTTGGAGATTAATGAATGTAATTATCGTACATCTTTAATTATAAATCATCTAAAAACATTTTTTTTTCGATGTTTATGATGTTTTTCAGAGATAAGGAAATAAGGGTATTTTCCTGTTTTAAATTTGAAAATTTTACTTTAATATTCAATTTAGAAGGATGTCAAGTAAACGATGTAAGAAATCCACTGGCTATTTGAACAAAAGCCATGTTCTCTTGTAGGAGAATATTTCGTATCAAGAAATGTTCACTTTGGTTTTTCAAAAATGTTATTACTGCTGTAGTTATACTAATGAAATTATTTGCATCAACTGTGTGATGTACAAAAATAAAAGCTTATAAACTGATATATCCTTCAATCACTATTTGTACTACCTCAGGAATGAAAGACTAATAATAATATCCCATTTAGATGTTTACGTTATGCTTAAATGAGACGTTATGTGTTATATACTCAAGAAATTTGATATTAAGTTACTTATAGTAAAGTTGAGTGTAGGCCAGTCCAGATTTTTTTACTTTTCTATAAGTAAAGTATAATGATAGTGAAAAAAATTCGATCTCGAGATTTTGACGGAATTACATGTTTTGAGGTCCCAAAAGTCGTTTTATGAAGTTTTTTTTGGATGATGTCTGTGTGTGGGTGGGTGAGTGTGTTAGCATTGCTTGTTACCACGCTACGGTCCAGAATCTTTGATGGATCAAGTTGATATTTTACACAAAAATAGGCCCAATCGCGTAGAAGATCCCTATTGTTTGGGAAGAATTATGCATAATGGGAAAGTCACTTTTTTTGCCAAAAACCGTTTTCTTAGAAAACATTTTTTTTCTCACAAACTGCTAACTCTAGAGTTTTGAAATTTTAGCATTATCTTCGAGGCTACAGACGCAACGAACGAAAAATAAATTCAGAATTTTAAAGCAACGGAAAATTTTTTTTTAGTAAAATGTAAACATTTTGACTTATAATTCAATCTCAAAGCTTGTGAGAGCCATACAAGCCATACCGTTTGACAGATGAAAATGAAACTATGCCTAAAGACAGAAAATTATGTGTAAAATGAGGTGAAATAATATTTTTTAAAATTACATTCTTCAAAGGGGCGTTACAGGACGATTTCTGTTTTCACAAAATGTTTTTTTGACGCTAAACGGCTCATTAAAAAATCATGAAAATTGAATCAAAAATTGATAGAAAAATTAGCAATTTATAAAAAAATTCATGAAATTTCAATCATGGCAAAAAGCTATAAAAACTGTATGTTTATCCTGGACTAAGATATATCCTGTTATACTTGTCGAATTTTTGATATTTTTTTTACAATGTTTACATTGACTTAGAAATTTTTTGAGCAAATCCACTGAGATAAAATTGATATTTATAAAAGGAAAACTTTAAATAATTTATTGACTTATACGAGATATAAGAGGAATAAATTTTTACAAGTAAAAAATCACCGCCAATAAACGGTAATAAAGCACTTTTGTCTTCCATGGCATGATGGATTTGTCTCATAAAATGCTATAATAAATCTGTATATTGCACTCTTGTGCAAAACTTAATATCAGTTATAATTACTTTATCTTTGTGAATTGTAGTATCTTTCCATGTTATTGAAATGTGACGAATGGACTCTTTCCTCAAGAAAGAGGATTTATGTTTGTTGAAAAATATCCAGTTTTTTCACTATTCTAGTCTGATAGTTCATATTTATTATTTTTAAAAATGAGAAGCTCCCAACTATAAAAGATTTAAATTATATTGAATATCTGGCCTCGACTTTGAGTTGTGTATGTAAACTGGCTAATTACTAATATATTTTTTCACGATATACATTCATAGCAAGCTTATAACACAGTACAGCAGGCAGGAAAAAGATAACACTCCCTCAGAAAAACTTGGTATATATGATTTTTGATAAAGGGGAAGGAAAATGATTTTGTTTTATACTAAGAAGCCATAAAATTCCCAGAATAATAATTCTATAAAAGACCAAAAATGTAAAACATAATTCAAAATTGCACTCTTTGGTTGAAGAATAATAAATGTAATTATTGTACATCTATAATTATAAATTATCTTAAAACGACATTTTTTCTTCGATGTTTATGATGTTTTTCAGAGAAAATAAGAGTATTTTCCTGTTTTTAATTTGAAAATTTGACTTAAATATCCTATGTTGAAGGAGGTCAAGTAAACGATGTAAGAAATCCACTGGCAATTTGAATTTGAACAAAAGCCATGTTCTCTGTAGGAGATTTTTCGTATCACGAAATTTTTACTTTGAAATGGAACGTTATATATTATACACCCAAGAAGTTTGATAGTAAGTTTACTTATAAGTTGAGTGTAGGCCACTCCTGATTTCTCTTCTAGAAGTGGTGTATTTGTATGAACCATTTTCAACTAAACGAAAACAAGAGGTTTTACTGTACCTGTATACAAGTTTATTAATTTTCTTATAAGCGAGAATCTGCCTCTTAAAATATATTTCTCAAAAAAATCTATCATACAATATAAAAATATCTATAAAAACAATAAATCTGAAATAACACTACGTTCTATAAAATCATTCTCGCACGATCATTACATCCTGAGAACTATTCTACTTTCCTCCCTTCTGTACTATAGCACCCCAGTTAGCTTCAACGCCTCCAAGAAGCTCACCACTTTTGCTGGGTCCAACGGTAAAAGCTCTTTTATACTTTTGTTGAGTGCCCCGAAGCACCTGCCTCTGTATAGCACAGTGGCTAGACAATCAGCCAGCAGGTGTAACGGTGTTTCTTCCTCTTCCTTGCAGAATCTGCACAAACCATCTGCCATTCATTTTGCAGTGACCCGTTAGAAATACGGTTAAAATCCTTAGATTATTCCTGCTCCTTTCTATACAATACAGGATTTGTCCATTCTCAAACTTATTGAGAAGTATCTTTCATTGTCTGTGTCCTTGAAGAGAATCCCAGTATTTTGCTTCCTGTTTTCCCTATCCTCTTTCCTAAGGAGTTCTTGTATAGTGTGTTGTCCTATACCACAAACAGTTAGTAGTACATGTGAGTCATTGAAAAATACTGCAGTCTTCACTGAAACTAAATGAATTTTAATTATTTAACCAGTTAATTTTGTTATGAAACCTATTACAATTGTTACTTAACGAGTATAGGTAATTCTATTTACCAGAAATATTGTTTTAGCTTTTAGCAATAAATAATAAAACCAGACATTTTCAGTAATTAATAGTTATTTCTTACAATAAAAAAGTGCATATAAATACAATTTTGAAGAAATGTGCTATAAGGAAGAAATTTATTTTTTATTTTAAAGTTGAAAGTAGTTTTATTTAGAAAAGATAGAACAATAACGAGAAAAAATCAATACATACGTGTTTACCTAAATTTAATATAAAAATTCATTCCATAAAAAATGATAATTTCTAAAATATTAATTAAACCATTATACAATTTTTTTAAATAAACTATTATTAACAAAAATACATAAATTATGACAATGGTAAGCGTGAGGTAACCACTTACACAGAAATGGTTAAACATTAATATTACGTGAATACTTTTTTATTTTACAAATTTTGAAAATTCATGGGGTCTGTTTCTATATTCCAAATTAACTGAGACTTTACAAAAAAAAAACAAACAAACGGTTTAATAGAACAAAATAAAATTCCGTTAAACCAAAAGAATTGCTAAAAATCATGATTCACCATTTCCACTATCGTCCGCATCTTCATATTCATCCTCTTCTTCTTCATCATCATCTTCTTCAATATCATAATCATCAACATAAAAGTCCGTCATATCAGTACCAGATTCTGGAGAGCTAACTTTTGTTTTAATACAATACTCTTCTAAAGTTGTTGGAATAGCGACACCATCTTTTTCAGCTTCTGCTCTCGCACCAGAGACTTGTTTTCTAAAATGTTAATACAAACTCTGGAAAAACTTTGAAACAAAAAAAAATTCTACAAGGAGAAAAAGCACACCTTATTATATTTTCATATTCTTTATCTTTTCCTTTTGAGTCCCTCCATCTGCGATACATAACAGAAGCATCCACATTTGCAGGACTGTATGTGTTAGGTTCATTTAATAATGAAATCACGGACAATAAAATGGTTCTGTAAGCAGAAAATTACCTTAATTTAACAAAGTAATATACACGTTCAATCTCTAAAAGCCACACAAAAATGAGTCTTAATATACAGGATGTCCCAAAATAAATGAAACCCATTAATTCCATTACAATTTATTACTAAAACAAAATACGTTAAAAATATTAACCTTTTCTATAAATTCATTAATAACAATTGAGTACTGAAAGTTTGGGGTCTTTAGCTAAGGTTTATTTAAATATATGCTACAAATGACCACCATTCGTTTCAGACATTTTTGAAGCCGTCGAGCAAAAAGTTGAAATTAAAGTTCCTGTGGAAGCGTGTTCGAACGGTCTTATAGGATTTAGTCTCTATATAAGTCTTGACCAAAAATTTTTTTCTTTTAATTCCCAATACATGAGATTTTAACTCATTGGTTACTCAAAGTAACCAATACATGAGGTTACTTTGGGACACCCTGTAGTTCACTTCAGAGATAATTTTAGAACAGGACCAAGGACAAGACGGATGTATAAAGTTGCCATGTAATGTTATCGAGTATATTTGTGCTATAACTCTGAAGTGACTTTTAATAAACTTGAAATATAGTTATATATATGAAAATAAACTCTCAACTGACCTCACATTCTGAGTTGGGTTCCACCGTTCACAAGGTAATTCACCTGACTGGGGGTCATCAACAGGCGGGTGCAAAATAGAAATACATAAATCACCATTCTAAAACAAATATATTATTTAAAATTGCATTATTTTAATACCAAAAAAGTTGCTGGCAGTATTATTAGTTAAAATATCACTTTAATTAAGACATTTTAAACTTAAGAAATGGTTGACAATATTCACCATGGCATGGCTTCCATGGCATGATGGATTAGTCTCATAAAATGTTTTAATAAATCTATATATTGCACTCGAGCAAAACTTAATATCAGTTACAATTACATTATCACTGTGAATTGTAGTACCTTTCCATGATATTGAAATGTAACGAATGGACTCTTTCCTCAAGTAAGAGGACTTATTTTTGTTGAGAAATATCCAGTTTTTTTTTTTACACTTCTAGTCTAATAGTTCATATTTATTATTTTCAAAAATTAGAAGCTCCCAACTATAAAACATTTAAATTATATTGAATAGCTGGCTTTGAATTCGATTTGAGTATGTAAACTGGCTAATTACTAATATATTTTTTCTCAATATACATTCATAGCAAACTTATAACAGAGTACAGAAGGCAGGCAAAGGATAACACTCACTCAGAAAAAATTCGTATATATGATATTTGACAAAGGGGAAGGAAAATGATCTTATTAAATACTAAGAAGCCATAAAATTCCCAGGATAATAATTCTATAAACGACCAAAAATGTAAAAGATAATTCAAAATTGAAATATTTCTTTTGGAGATTAATAAATGTAATTATCGTACATCTTTAATTATAAATCATCTAAAAACAACATTTTTTCTTCGATGTTTATGATGTTTTTCAGAGAAAATAAGGAAGTAAGGGTATTTTCCTGTTTTAAATTTGAAAATTTTACATTAATATTCAATGTAGAAGGATGTCAAGTAAACGATGTAAGAAATCCACTGGCTATTTGAACAAAAGCCATGTTCTCTTGTAGGAGAATATTTCGTATCAAGAAATGTTCACTTTGGTTTTTCAAAAATGTTATTACTGCTGTAGTTATACTAATGAAATTATTTGCATCAACTGTGTGATGTACAATATTAAGATTATAAATTGATATGTCCTTCAATCACTATCTGTACTACCTCAGGAATGAAAGACTAATAATAATATTCCATCTAGATGTTTACATTATGCTTATATGAGACGTTATATATTATATACTCAAGAAATTTGTTATTAAGTTACTTATAGTAAAGTTGGTGTAGGCCACTACAGATTTTTTTTTAATTCCTCATTTCTTCATTTAAAATTCTTCTCCTTCTGTTATTTTTATTTGTTCTTTTTTAGTTAATTTTCTCTCTGTAGTTAGTAGTCTTAGCTAGGGCGGCCAGCAGAGTGCGTGCGTGTTCGTCGCATTCGACTGTCTGCTCAGTTGGCTTCAGCTACTCAAAGGGACTACTTCTGCCCGATGACGACGAATGTCGAAATATAGTTGTGAGTCTTTTTTGTGTGTGTTTTTATCTGTTTTTCTCTTTCCTTTGTGAACTTGGAGTCCTGCTGGACCGTTTAATATATATATATATATTATCAGCTCAAAAACAAAGAAAAGCAACACACAGAGAAAGAGACACACTTACAAACTCAAATTTTCGGATGATGCATCTTCAGGAGAAAATAGAAAGGGCAACCCAGCACACCGGAAACGGTGAAACTGCCGGGACGGTTTCCGGCGTGCTTGGTTGCCCTTTCTATTTTCTCCTGAAGACGGATCATCCGAAAATTTGAGTTTGTAAGTGTGCCTCTTAATCTCTGTGTTGCTTTCCTTCGTTTTTGAGCTGATTTGCGTCCAGTTTGGATCGTTTTTTCGAATTTTGAGTGAAATATATATATATATATATATTGATTTCTATGAGTTGTCCGGGGAAAGAAATATGATTCGTTGAAATGCTGACCAATAGGAGAGTAGAGTTAGTAGGTCCATGCGTGCGGTCCCAGTTGCCCGCTGCTCAGCGAAGCCTTCGTTATTCCGCCAATGGATATAGAGGTTGCACAGTCCCTCTGTGAAAAAAGATTATTGGCAGAAAACTCGAGTCTCACTTTGCAGTGAACTCATGTTCCTTTTCTATTATTGTTTTTTGTGGTAGTTGGGTGTTGTTTTCGTCTATTATCTGCTACAGAAATTGAATTTATTTTATTTGATACTCTCATTTGTCTTCTATGCAAAGCAGCATTTGTCTTCGTGTCAATGGGGGTAGACGTTGCACAGTCCTTCTTGATTAAAGGCTCGAGTTTTCTGCCAATAATCTTTTTTCACAGAGGGACTGTGCAACCTCTATATCCAACCATTGGCGGAATAACGAAGGCTTCGCTGAGCAGCGGGCAACTGGGACCGCACGCATGGACCTACTAACTCTACTCTCCTATTGGTCAGCATTTCAACGAATATATATATAGACATTTCTTGAAAAATTTCACCTTTTTAAAAAAGAAACAAATCAACCATTTTTAATTTTGTGCACCTTTCAAAATTCATTAAAAAAAACTATTGGCTTCAACGTATCATGAGTTTAACATATCAATCACGAGATTTAAATATTCATTCTTATTAATTTTTAAATAGTCATAAAATACACAATAACAAATAAATTAAACAAAATTCTCAAAAACAAAGTACAAAATACGATGAAGTGGATTCAATACCTCATACACATTCGGATGCCAAACCTTCGTCAAAAATCGAATGCTTGGAGGTGAATAAGGATAATCCGGTGGAAATTTCATTTGAGCCTGAAAAGAAAGAAATATTTCTGAAACATAGTTCACAGTACCTGTTTGAACAAATTTAGATTCCTAGAAATTAATTATACATTCTTTAGTATTTCTATGAAGTAATTAAATAAATCAGATCAGTGAGGCTTAATTAATTCCTACTGAAAGTATATGAGAAATACATAAATACTTAACCAAAATGTTATGTTACGACTTTTGTTGGACTATTTATGTGCCAATAAGAATCAATGAAGAAATTTAGATCATCATAAAAACTCTCTGAAAGAAAGTGAGATAGCAAGTGTTGTAATAAAAATACTGAAAAACTGTGGTTTTCATTACGAGAAATTCAAGTGAATTTCGGATACCGAGGATTCAAGTGAACCTAAGTCCTTACAACTTACATTTTTTTTTGTATATAATATCTTTTGGAGAATAATTACCAAATGAAGGAATTAATTTAGAAAAAGTGGGAATCCTGTTTCAAACCCAAATAACCTGCATGCTGAATTGAAAAAAAAATATAAAAAACGAAATATATAATGATACGAATTTGTACATGTATTTGCATTTAATGATATAAACTCTGGCCAACGATAAAAAAAAACTATTTAATAATTTTGCACAATTTTTGGGTGTGATGAATCTGAAATAAGAATAAACAAGTTCTATCATCCACCAATTTTAACATTTATCTATTTAAAATGTGAATTTTTCTTCTTTTTTTCTACTATTTGGGTAATTCTTTACACTGAAATATTCAGTAAAATCAATGTTACTAGTTTGGCAGTCCTGGTAAACGCGACAACTGTTTGTTTTCTTCGAGTCAATCTAACCTTACTTTTTGGTGTTTACCAATGTCTTTAGTACATAGTGAAGTTCGCTAACTGTGTTTGTAAAAACTTCCTAAGAGTTCTTGTTGTATAGCTTATACGTGGTGGGTTTGTAATTAAGAATACAGACTAGAGATAGTTGTAGGATCCCCAGAGTGTTATGAATCAGTCCCACTATTCTATAAATTAGGAAATTAAATTAGTCCCCTATAAATTAGATACGAGGTAAAAAAAATAATATTTTGAATGTTTGGGTCAGATGTAGTTATTTGCGTGCTTGCAATAAGTACTGAAATTTACAGGTTCGAATCTTGCCCACGCCTTACTTGTGCACGCCATCTTTCGGAGAGGACGTAAAAGCTGTTGTCCCGAGTCTACAATATCAAGTACTCCCAAAACATCGCTACTATATTGAAACTTGAGTGAAGCAAAATGAATGACTCCCCATATAGAACCAACAAGGTAATGTGGCTCATCCATTATTAAAATAGGTGCCAAATAAAAAAAAATTGTGACACTTTCTGCCTCTAGAACAAAACTAAAGGTGGCAGCCGATAAGTGTGGGCATTCGAACCAACAGGAACAAATTTTAAACATAAGAATAAAAACAAATTCTGTATGCTATATATATATATATATATATATATATATATATATATATATATATATATATCAATCATGACCATAAACAAAAAATTAAAAATTAATTGAAAACATAAATATAAAATATTGCTTGTCTGAGGGATTTGAATAATCATTCACTTCCGCCTTCCAGTTTTATGATTGATTTATGTTTCTTATCTTTACCTATTTATATATTGATGCTAGGAAAAAGTATACTACTAGAGTATTTTCGAATATAAGGACAGGACAGGACTGTCGAATCACTGTCCGACAGTGAAATTTCTTGAAGATAGATGAGCTGTCTACATCATCTTACAATGACAACATCAATCACTGAGTAAAAACCTTTTTTTTTCTTTAATTAAGGCTTTAATAAACTGAAATACGAATGTCACAGAAACATTATTGTGATCACTGGTACAGAGAATACTAAGAGGATAATCGAAAGAAATGGGTAGGTTAGGTTGCATTGGCCGTACCACGAAAGAACTCATGGAAATTGAATAACTTAGCGAGCAACTTGTTTGCTATGATTCATATCAATCACCTTCCTTGCCATTGGTTGTTCCATCAGACATCTCCTCCTCAAAATAGTGCTTTTGCGTAATTCATTAATCACGTTAATATTTTTCAAAGAAGAAGTGTGTATTTAGTATTTATTTTCATTGTACTCGTATATATCTAACTTTAAACAACTAGAATTTCTGTATTAGTTTAAAATCATTAAAGAAGAAAGTGTTAAATGCAATCTACACCGAAAAATGTTAGGATGTACGATGAATAAACACATTGTAAGGTAGGTAATAATATAAGCGATAGCGTGTATTATGCTATGAGCTTAGAACATTAAAAGTGGCTATTACAGTACATAATTCTTCAACATTTATAAGATAGGGTAATATTGAATACCAAATCAATTTAATAAAATCCTAACTCAGAACTTTTTTTATTTAAAGAACGTGTATTATCCTCAGTGATCATTTTCTTGTTAGTTATTATAACTCATAAGTTTAATTAATCTTTAATCTACATACTAACTGATATTTACTAGCAATCATTAATTGTAAACTTGAAAAATGAGTAACCAAAGTAAAGAAACTAATAGCCGATACCAAAAAACCCATGGAATGACCACACGTCAGGATGCGAAGAACCAAAGTACATATATTCCTAATAAGGAATACATTCACAAATATGAGAATAAAACTCCACCAAGGTTTCACACAACCAGAAGAACTATGAACCACTCCAATAGAGAAGACAATAGAAAGAAAAGAGAGTTCTCCTTTTCAACAGTTGTAAAGGGTCCAAACCTTGAATCCTTGAAAAGGACAAGGGATTCGAACAACCCGACTACTGAACAAGTAATTCTGAATGCAGTGACAGAAGTCAGAAAGAGAAGGAGTCAACAAGCGGGAGTAATAAACTTTAATGCTTTACAAGCTCCAGCTCCACTTGTATTCAGAAAAAAATGTACGTGTCCTCAACCGTTCAGGTTTTCAATAAATTTTAATAGATTATGAAAGAATCAATTGGAATATCAAGAAACACTTGCAAACGAGGTAATGCCCTTCAAAGCAAAACCCTTGCCCTCCTTCTACAGAAGGTCTGTCCAATAATTTGTTAGAATAATTATAGAAATTAATTTTTTTAACTCAATTTTTTCTGGGCAACATTTTTTTATCAGCTTTGAAGTCCAAAACTCACATTTCAAGAGTCCACAAAATTTACATTTATTTTCTTTCCACTACTTTTTATAATCCTTATAATTTTATTATTATAAAATAATTATATTTTATAATCCGTCCACTACTGCGTATAAATTACTAGCAAACCTTGCAGCTCAGTAATCGCCATCGAAGGACATGCACTAACCATGGAAGAAATTGTTGCATTCATTAAAGAGTAGTACAATCCTAAACAATTCGAAGTGTGAGAAAAGTTCAAGTTTTGGAGTGATATGCAACGTAAGCCCGGTGACACCATCCAGGAACTAGGAGCTAGAATCATTTTAGGAGCTAAAAGGCATTTTACTAAAATCCATCATTGAAACATTCACTGTGTAAGGAATGAAGATTTAACCAACTTATTCATCCAAGAGAATTCGAGTACAAGTTCAAAATAATAATAATATTAATAAATAAGGCATCATTAATACTAAAATATAAATGAATAAGGATATTCATTCTTTAATATTAATGAAAGTCATATTGTGGTTTAAACAACAATGATATTTAATATAAAAATAGAAGTAAGATACAAACAATTTTGGAGTGGCCTACACTTACCTTTACTATAAGTAAACATAATTAAAACTCCTTGACAACTGTCGTGAGTTTTGGAAAGCTTTGAGAAACGAATCAGCTGGAAAGAAAATCATCTGTGATAAAGCTGTAACCTGAGAGTCCAGTGTTTGTTCTTTTAACCAGTGTTTTCTAATGTTCATACAGTAAAACTTCTCCTTACATATTTAATTCCTCTACCTGAATTCGGTAAGAAAACGACAGATTTCAACAGGAATAAGTGGTGCAGTCGGTAGGACCATTGAACGGTAACCCGGAAACAAGGGTTCTCATCAAGTTGATGCGGGAACAAATGAAACTACAAGAGCAGATGGAGATGATGAAACTTCTAAAGTTGAGTAACACGGTAAGTTAGAAGGATAGAAGCATTAGGAGAATATTTCTTTGACAATCTTGAGAACTTAGCATCCGGGATCTGTCTAGATTTATTGTTCTCTCGAGGTGGTTCGAGTGGACCAGGGACGGGGGAGAATAGCCCCAATTCTTCTTTGTGGTATCACAAGGGACACGCTTGCGGCCTATGTGTGTTCTCTCTCGGACGGCCACTGAAACCTAACCTAACCTAACCTAAATTTGTGGAAATACTATTACGCTAGATTCTTTTATTTCTTAGAGTTAAGTTAACTCTGTGCCTGAGGAGAGGATGGCCCAAGTGTTTCTCACTAATCCGTCCACTACTGCGTATAAATTACTAGCAAACCTTGCAGCTCAGTAATCGCCATCGAAGGACATGCACTAACCATGGAAGAAATTGTTGCATTCATGAAAGAGTAGTACAATCCTAAACAATTCGAAGTGTGAGAAAAGTTCAAGTTTTGGAGTGATATGCAACGTAAGCCCGGTGACACCATCCAGGAACTAGGAGCTAGAATCCGCCAAGATGCTGCTACTTCTGATTTTCCTTCCATTAAGAACCCTCGGGATGAAGCTCTACGTACTCGCTTTATTTGTTCCGTAGACAATGAAGCAGTTGGGAAAGCAGTATTTAGTGTCAAAGACAATAAACTGGATTTCGCCAGGACTATTGCCATTGCTTCAGAGACAAAAGTAGCAAAAGAGACAGTTTATGGTCCCAAGACCAAGTTAGTTTTTCAAGTCAAACAGCGAAAAAAAGGGGCAAAGACTATGGACCATTTATGTTGACACATGTGATGTGATTTGAGAGAATCATCCTGCTGTCAGTGTTTAGGAAGTACTGAAATAATCCAAAAAGTTATTAGAAAACAGTGCTTACTGTCGTGGTATCATACAAAAATTTAATATGAAATTAAATATAGCTTGACTTACCAAAACTATTTTGTTATTTTTAACTATTTCAATAAGGAAATTAATAATTACGTTCAGTTAATTTATACATTTTATATAAATACATTCAATAGCAAAGATAATTACAAACCCAGGAAAGACAGAAGTGACTGGGAAAGAATGTGAGAAGTTAGTGGAGTGTCCGAAATGAAGTGGAAAGAAGTGCAAACGATTGAAGCATATCAGTTCTTAAAATGAACGACAATTAATATTCTAAAAAATCTCTGTAAATGAAAGGTGAATGCCACAACGTAAACATGTTGAATAAACATTATACCCCCACATTTGTGGTTTGGGGGTATAATCTTGCTACTTGCTTGTGGCTGACTTTGGGATCCTTGCTGACTTGTGAATTTTACAGCTGACACAACAAATGGAGAATGGCCTTGGTCAGCTTCGGATCTGGCTTCCCTTTTATGGTGCTGATTTTCTGAGGTCTGATAATGTTCTAAATTGCCAAAAATGATTCACCTAGGAATATGCCAATGGCTCTGACATATTTATACAGAAAGATATCAGAGTATAACAATAAAAATATCTAATAATACCCAAACATTTTTTTTAACATTTCGATAGCTTAAAGACTCATTTTTGTCTACCAAAATTTGTAATCGACATTCTGTTTTCAGATTTTCTCTGAAGTCATTTATTTTTAAAATTAAACATTTTCCTATCAGTTTTTGGTATTTGGTACTAAATATTCCCAAGGAGGAAAAATATTGTAGCCACAGGGTGAAAAATTAAAATCTTCAAGGAAGAGAACAGCACCATATAGACTTAGTTTAGTTGCTTTTCTCTAGTTTAATTGATTGTGTTCATCAATTATTTTGCTGTGATTAATTAAAATTCTACGGAAGTTCAATAATTATGAAAATAGTGATGTTATAGAAACTATTATTCCTAAGATATCAAATGCTAAGGTAGAAAAACTTGAATACATTTTCAATATAATTTCAGAATAATTCCTGGTAAATTTTAATCGATAAGAAATAAATTCTTTGTACTAATTTGAATTTTCACTTCTAGTTTGAAGTTACTTCATTTACAAATGAACATATGACAGGTCTTTTATGTAGTCATAATTGTGAAAATAAAAATAAGCCGTAAATTGAAATCTAATACAATTCATAACATAGCATAAAATGTTTTGGTCAATCTAAAAAGCAATTTGTTCTTTATATTTACAAAACCTGAGAAGTTACTGATTATCATTCAGTTGTCTAAGAACACTACTCCTCTCTTGAGCCCGCTTTGTGTTTTGCCGCCCATGTATCAAGTATCAAACTTAGTTTCCCTTCCCTCCCAAAGCAGATAAGGATCTTTCCCCTCTTCCGCGGTTTAGTTCAGTATCATAACATCCTTCAGTAATTTGACAGCATTCCTCTACAAAGTTACTTCAAGAGGCATGCCCTTAGCATTACAAGTTTCACTACTTGTAAAATCCTTGTCTAAAAATGGTGAATGTTTTAAATATCTGTGTAAAAGATTTCCCCTTCTATCAGAATTTAAACTGAAAGTGATTAGATGGATCTGATATTCTTGAAGTGACGTTCGATTCCAACTTTAACACAAGGAAGCCAAAAAAGGAAAAGGAAGCTTGGATATCATTTAAGTAGGAATGATGTGACTAAGTATTAGGAAATATGAAACACCCAAACTATTAAGTTATCGTATTTAACAGAATTAACCAGTTCAAAAATTTTCCACTTCTTGAACAACTATTTTGACTCGGACAGCCATAACATTTGGGCACTGTGAGTGAAGAGCAGTGGGAACGATTTCAATAGGAAATGAAACTTTTACCGAAACGGTACCAGGAATAGTTGAATGTTACATGATGGCGGATTCTGTTGGTATCTTCATAAAGAACAACAAAATTCATCACATCTGAGGAAAAGGTATATAAGAATCTTTACTTAGAAAAAGTAAAGGAAATATAAAAAAATTATTACCTAAAATAGTAGTATTGATTTGATATATGTTATGCTTAATAGAAATTGTAGCCTAATTATAAGAAGGCTGTTTAAGTTAAAACGTTTTATTATATGGATGGCCAGGTTAGCTTTACCCATTTTAAAATACAGTTTGTGTTATATTTTGGGAAAACTGTAGCTAATAAAAAATAAATTATACCAGAGAGGGTTTGAGCACCCAAAAGGTATTAAGGTTTTGAGTTTGAATGTATAAAAACTTAGTTTTGTTTGTTTGTAAAAATATCTTGCAAATCATGTTGTTCGGAGGGACTTCATCCATTGCCAAATATTAAATTAAAAGGTTGGTGACAATTATTTCATTTAATTATTATAATAGCAATATTGACAGTAACAGTAATGTATGTAAATGTTGTTAATCTTTCTTTAACTCTGAAAATGCATCCTATTTACTTTTATTACGAAAATGGTCTGAACCAAGATTACTAACTTTATCTTATAATTCTTATTTCATTATGTCCAATGCATGTGGATTGCTGAGTTATAGTATTTATGTCGTTATTGCCAATTAATTATTAAGAACTAATATTTATCAGACCCTAAGTATGAAAAGGAATACACGTTACATTTTTAGAAAAGTTCCTTTCTAATATAATTATCAGTATAACAAATAAATATATTAAGGCAACACACCATAGAAAGTCTTTAATAATTAAATGTCGTATGAAGTAGTTAATAATTTTTGAAGATTAATCAGTGGTTATATTTAGGTTTCAATCATAAAACACGTTCAAAATCGAAATAAAACTTTGCAGTTATAAAAATATATATCTCAAACATAGTACAGGACTGACTACAAATTATGACGAACACAGAAATTAAAAAGCCAAAAACTGATCGTTAGAAACATTGAATAATATCACACAATTAATTTCAGACTGGGCCTGTCCACAAATAAAAATAATGGTTTAAAACTCTCAACTAATTACATCATCTAATGTACCTTAAAATATCCGCCTTGATATAACGTCTCAGGAGGACCAAAGATAGCAACTTCCCAGTCGAATAAATTATCATCTTGGGCAAGTTTAACTCGAAATCCTTCAACGGGTTCTTCCTGCAAACTTTTATACTCCATAGCCAAAGCTCGAATTGCACTGGATGATGCAGAGACTTGAGACATTCTGAATTAGCGAATGAATAAATGAAACAATAGCAATATTTGGAAAGACTCCTTGTAAACAAACAATGTATATTACACAATGACCTTTAGTACAAAAATATTAACATATATAGGAAAGGTAGCCGTACTTCTGTGTTAACATTAACTACATTCGCTTTGTCCAACTAACTTAGAAACAAATCTATTCAAAAATTGTCCAGGTAGATCAGCTGTACAAAACATTAGATAAATCTTTGTTATCTGAGTTCACTCTAAATTAGGTCGTACACACCAACTTGCACTGTAGAGTAGTAGTTCTAATCAGCTGAAACTGACGCATAACGCTGGTAACCAGAGTGAAACCAAGATCGTGCAACTTGAAGACAGTTAATTTTTTTTTGTCAATGTTATGTACAAGAAAAAATTACCAATATATATAATTTAAAATAAAAACAACTAATGTAAAAATATTCTCTCCCAAACTTAATATTTAAAATAAGGGGAAAAAAGAAATGTCAGCAAAAGCTTGGCAACAATGAAAGGGAAATTGATCCACTTCCTTATGTTAAAGTAGAGAGTAAATAATTTCTTGGTCCATTGCACTATGTTCTAAGTGATAATTTAGAAAATCTTTTTCCTATCAATAATATTTTAAAACGTAGTCAGTTAAAAATTTATCAAGAACTACTAAGTCAAATTTGTACTTAGTGAGAATTTATTTTCCTTATTAGCCTAAGTAGTAATCAAATAAAAGGGAAATCGAATTGAAGTATAATAACAGCATTAAAAACTTAAATAATATATTATTCGCATTTTCCAACAATTCATCACGGCAAAAAAGTCAAAATAAAGAAATATTCTTTATACAAAATATTAGGCGTACAAAATAAGTCACTTATTGTACGGCTTATTAATTTCCTATGCTAGGAAAAAATATACTACTAGAGTATTTTCGAATATAAGGACAGGACAGGACTGTCGAATCACTGTCCGACAGTGAAATTTCTTGAAGATAGATGAGCTGTCTACATCATCTTACAATGACAACATCAATCACTGAGTAAAAACCTTTTTTTTCTTTAATTAAGGCTTTAATAAACTGAAATACGAATGTCACAGAAACATTATTGTGATCACTGGTACAGAGAATACTAAGAGGATAATCGAAAGAAATGGGTAGGTTAGGTTGCATTGGCCGTACCACGAAAGAACTCATGGAAATTGAATAACTTAGCGAGCAACTTGTTTGCTATGATTCATATCAATCACCTTCCTTGCCATTGGTTGTTCCATCAGACATCTCCTCCTCAAAATAGTGCTTTTGCGTAATTCATTAATCACGTTAATATTTTTCAAAGAAGAAGTGTGTATTTAGTATTTATTTTCATTGTACTCGTATATATCTAACTTTAAACAACTAGAATTTCTGTATTAGTTTAAAATCATTAAAGAAGAAAGTGTTAAATGCAATCTACACCGAAAAATGTTAGGATGTACGATGAATAAACACATTGTAAGGTAGGTAATAATATAAGCGATAGCGTGTATTATGCTATGAGCTTAGAACATTAAAAGTGGCTATTACAGTACATAATTCTTCAACATTTATAAGATAGGGTAATATTGAATACCAAATCAATTTAATAAAATCCTAACTCAGAACTTTTTTTATTTAAAGAACGTGTATTATCCTCAGTGATCATTTTCTTGTTAGTTATTATAACTCATAAGTTTAATTAATCTTTAATCTACATACTAACTGATATTTACTAGCAATCATTAATTGTAAACTTGAAAAATGAGTAACCAAAGTAAAGAAACTAATAGCCGATACCAAAAAACCCATGGAATGACCACACGTCAGGATGCGAAGAACCAAAGTACATATATTCCTAATAAGGAATACATTCACAAATATGAGAATAAAACTCCACCAAGGTTTCACACAACCAGAAGAACTATGAACCACTCCAATATCAGTTCTTAAAATGAACGATAATTAATATTCTAAAAAATCTCTGTAAATGAAAGGTGAATGCCACAACGTAAACATGTTGAATAAACATTATACCCCCACATTTGTGGTTTGGGGGTATAATCTTGCTGCTTGCTTGTGGCTGGCTTTGGGATCCTTGCTGACTTGTGAATTTTACAGCTGACACAACAAATGGAGAATGGCCTTGGTCAGCTTCGGATCTGGCTTCCCTTTTATGGTGCTGATTTTCTGAGGTCTGATAATGTTCTAAATTGCCAAAAATGATTCACCTAGGAATATGCCAATGGCCCTGACATATTTATACAGAAAGATATCAGAGTATAACAATAAAAATACCTAATAATACCCAAACATTTTTTTTTAACATTTCGATAGCTTATAAGACTCATTTTTGTCTACCAAAATTTGTAATCGACATTCTGTTTTCAGATTTTCTCTGAAGTCATTTATTTTTAAAAATAAACATTTTCCTATCAGTTTTTGGTATTTGGTACTAAATATTCCCAAGGAGGAAAAATATTGTAGCCACAGGGTGAAAAATTAAAATCTTCAAGGAAGAGAACAGCACCATATAGACTTAGTTTAGTTGTTTTTCTCTAGTTTAATTAATTGTGTTCATCAATTATTTTGCTGTGATTAATTAAAATTCTACGGAAGTTCAATAATTATGAAAATAGTGATGTTATAGAAACTATTATTCCTAAGATATCAAATGCTAAGGTAGAAAAACTTGAATACATTTTCAATATAATTTCAGAATAATTCCTGGTAAATTTTAATCGATAAGAAATAAATTCTTTGTACTAATTTGAATTTTCACTTCTAGTTTGAAGTTACTTCATTTACAAATGAACATATGACAGGTCTTTTATGTAGTCATAATTGTGAAAATAAAAATAAGCCGTAAATTGAAATCTAATACAATTCATAACATAGCATAAAATGTTTTGGTCAATCTAAAAAGCAATTTGTTCTTTATATTTACAAAACCTGAGAAGTTACTGATTATCATTCAGTTGTCTAAGAACACTACTCCTCTCTTGAGCCCGCTTTGTGTTTTGCCGCCCATGTATCAAGTATCAAACTTAGTTTCCCTTCCCTCCCAAAGCAGATAAGGATCTTTCCCCTCTTCCGCGGTTTAGTTCAGTATCATAACATCCTTCAGTAATTTGACAGCATTCCTCTACAAAGTTACTTCAAGAGGCATGCCCTTAGCATTACAAGTTTCACTACTTGTAAAATCCTTGTCTAAAAATGGTGAATGTTTTAAATATCTGTGTAAAAGATTTCCCCTTCTATCAGAATTTAAACTGAAAGTGATTAGATGGATCTGATATTCTTGAAGTGACGTTCGATTCCAACTTTAACACAAGGAAGCCAAAAAAGGAAAAGGAAGCTTGGATATCATTTAAGTAGGAATGATGTGACTAAGTATTAGGAAATATGAAACACCCAAACTATTAAGTTATCGTATTTAACAGAATTAACCAGTTCAAAAATTTTCCACTTCTTGAACAATTATTTTTATCATTTAGATGTTTTATCATTTAAAGTCACAATAAAATCCTAATCATGATATATTTTTTGTTACACTGTTATGTTAGTCTATAATATGAATGTAGTTTTTTAATAATTTTATTACAATATTTAAGTTTTATAAAAAATAATGGAGCAGTTATTAACAAATTCATTTAATGAGTAATGAATTTATTAACATGAATTTATATTTAAATTTCATTTAATGTGAATTTAGGAAATTTTTGATTATGGACTTTTTGGAAGACGTTCTACATTCGACTACAATTCAAAACTGCTTGATGAATGTATATGGCAAGTGGAGTTCGTGTAATACCCAGTATTCAGTATTAATTAAATTAAAGTGGTAGAAGACAATGTAGTTTGAAAGTTTCTCCAAGATTCTTGATGTAATTGAAAATGGTAGGTATTTAATGTAATTTGTATTGAGTATTTTACTTGCGTTAAAGCTGATAAAATACGTGGTTACCAGAAATTTCAATTAGTCTACCATTATATGTTTAGTGTTATTTTATTAAGCTTTTGTAGCAAATACGGAAGACTTTGAAGAGTAGTACCTGTAAGATTAATATATGTGTTACTCTTTTTTTAAATCCCGTTTTAATTAATAATTTTTATATGACATGATGTATTTACTTTACGTTTTAATATAAACTGTGGCCCGTTTTGGTATTCTGGAATTAATAGGATTACTTCTCTATGCAATTGTGTGTTTTATGTGATTTTAGGCAGACGTGGCGGAATTTATGAAAGGATTACCGTCCTACAATGAGAAAAACTTTACCTCTTTTTTTAGCGAGCCGTCTGTACGCTATAGTGGAAAATTATCCGTTTATTTAACAACAGAGGATCGACCTCCTCAGCAAGGTTGGAGCAAATAGCATATTATGTGTTTCGTTATCTTAATTGCTTGTTCATTACTACTACATGTGGGTAATATATTTAAAAATAACACCAAACTTACCTGAACCCCTGTTTGTTGAAAACTTCTCAATTTCCCTAAATAACACGCTCGTTACTTCATCTGCGCAGTAAAGTATAATTCCTGTCGACAATAGTCGACATCATGTTTCAAATGCTCACTTATCATCAGGACGTGAATAACTTCATGGGTTAATTTTCTCGTTCATATATGCAAAGTGACAATGGGAGTTGCATTTCTTAAGCCGACATAAGCTGTTTGTTAATCCTGTGGGGTGAGAGGCCTCACTGTTCCGTAGTCTACACTTTACTGTTTAGACGAAATAACGCGAGTGATATTTAGGTAAATTGAGAAGTTTGTTTAGAAACGGGCATCAGCCAAGTTTGGTGTTATTTTCAATAATGTATGTCTTAAAAAGATCTGCTACCAAAATTTATATATGCAGGAATGTTACAATGAACACAAACTGACTCTTTAATCAAGCAAATTGCTGCTAAAATTAGTATTTCTCCATGATTTACTTTATATATATATCTGCATTTTTTTTAAATATCATACTTGGTTGTGAAAATTATTTAATAGTTTTTATTGAAATGTGTTTGAAATTTTTGTATATGTAAAACAGCTACCACTCTTCATTTATACTATTGTTATGATCTTGAACGTTATTTTTCCAATAATATTTTTGGCTCAAACTTCCTTTTGAAATTATTATAAGGTCATATTAAATATGTTTCCATCTTGCCCAGCTTATTTTTTTACAGTATCACCAAATGTAGTTGTGAAAACAAATACTTACTTTTTATTTTGCTTGTTTTAGTTATCATTTCCGAACGCAGCAATGTGTTACTGAGGTACTTGCATCAACAGTGGTTAAAGAAGGTAAAAGTTGTTTATAATATTTTCATTAATATATGTATAGTGTAAAAGATTTGGTTGTATAGAAAGTTTTTGTCGTTGTATAAGAGAAAATCTGATGGTAAAAGTGATCAAAAATATATATTAAACTAAATTTATCGGTACCAGTCTATTTGATTATAGTTTTCCAACCTTCTTTTAACTTACAGATTTGGTCTTCTATAATTTTCTGTTGCAAAGAAGACATTAAGGTGATTTCATTTTTCATTCAAAGATTTGAAAGTTTTGTATTAGTTTTTGAAAAGTGGCTGTTTTCGCAAAGGTCAAATATTTTTCATTGTGTTTCTGTTAACTAAATTTTTCTTTACTTGTCACAATGTTTTTCAGAAATGAGGCATTTTGATTGTTTTTATTGAACAGATCACTGATTGAATTGCGACTTAAGAGAAGACTTAAATCTAGCTACCGAGAATTTATGATTTGAAAACGCAACTTTCAACTGTTGTTATGAATATTGTATTTGATATTATATTTCCCCGAATTCCCTCATTGTTTCTCTGGAGGCCTATTATTACTTTAATCAGTAAAACGATGTTGTATTCTTCTTCAGAATGCAGGAATGTGAGCTCAACTTGCTTTGTATATATAATTCTGAAAAGAGAAAAACAAACATAGGCATACAAGACACTACTATATTTCAATAGGTGTTGTCATCAGATAGAAGTATTCCTCTAGAGCAGCAGTTTAAAAACCCGTTAAAATTTTCTTAGGAGTAAAATGTCAATAGTTTTATTGTTGTCTGAAGATCCATATGTTGTTTAGGTTGATTTTCTAGATCTTCCTGTTTCACCTCACATTTTCTCTTTTTGTTTTGCTGTGTGGAATTGAAAGCCTTTGAGGAGTTAAATCTCAAAGTTAAGGAATTCTACTTTTAAAAGGTTTTTTCCCTTTGAAAGAAAGGAAAACACATTTCATGTGCATTGGATGTCTGCGTAAAAAAAAAGCACTTCTGTTTCCAGAGGCGAATACGTTAACCACTGAGCTAACCTTGGCCCCCTATCTAGAATGTTACAAATGGAAATATTCTCAACTAAATGTGTAACTGAGAAAACTTAAAGAAGTGAAAATTTTGAAATTGACAAGCAACGAATTATGAGGATAATTCATCTACTGAGGCAGCTGCGTGAGAAAATCAAGGAGAAAAGGCGAGGAATACCAACAAAATGGGTCATGTTTCACAACTACAATGCTTCAGCACACCTCGGTTGTAGCAACGGCAACAATGTGGGTTCGAACTCATTCCCCGCCCATCCTACTCATCAGAATTAGCACCCTCCAACTTCCGTATGTTTCGAAACCTGAAAAAGAATCTAACTGGACTGTGCTTATATATTGATGGAGGTTATGGACGATGTGGACACCTACCTCCAAGAACAAGATTTAGTGTTCTATATGGGGAAGTAAAAGCCTTCAGCTCGGATGGTGGAAGTGTGTGGACTTGTAGGACTATGTTGAAAAATAAATGATTGGAACAAATGTAGTGGTAATCATTGTCTGAAGGTTCAATACTTTTCCTTCACAACTTGAAAGTACCTGTTAGAAGAGAAGATAAAAAAATGCTTTGGCCATAAATATGCAAAACAAAAGTCAAACAAAAAATTAAGTGGGAAGAAGCCAAATAATTGGTATTTATGTCTTCTGAAAGAAAAGGAAACATTGCTGAAAGTTTTCCATCTAAACCACAAAAATGTTGGTTCTGGTTCTTGTATTGATTTAATTTCCAAATATTAGCAGAAATATTCACAGTTAGAGTTTACGTTTACCTTTGCTTACTAAATGAGGCCCATATGTCATACAAAGTAAATACATATGTTTTTTACTCCGTTTTTTCAAAATTGCGAATCATTTCTTTCTTGAAATTAAAACTAATTGGTTTATACCGGTATGGTTTAATTGAACTTCTGAATGGTATGATATACCAGGAGATATGTAAACTAGGGGAAATGTTTATTGTAGGTTAGGAAGTACCAGTTTACAAATCGTGCATTTACAGGAAATAAAATAAGGATTTGTCTTATAACGCAGTGCTGAGATGGTCGGTATTGCTGGTTGTGATGGAAGAAAGTCTTATTTTACTATTTCCTGTTGTAATTGTGATCAAAGTGTACTGTTTATTCGAAAATTATTTGATTTCGTAAGTTCCCTGATGGGATATGGTCAAAAAACGGGAGTTAGTTTTCTTTTAATTTATAAATTATTAGACTTATTATACATTCAGCGTCAAACATTCCGTTTTAATTAAAACCTCTTAGAGCTTCTTCTCCATGAAGATGTATGAGGTTCTTAACGGGAGTGCTATCGTCCTCTTTGAAACTTTGAGCAGGTTTGAGAGGTGGTGAACAAAAAGATGCAAATGGAGTATGAGGAATAAATAAATGAAGGGAATAATAAGTGATGAAAGTGAAAAGTATTAATATTTTGTATTTTTTATTAATTGAAAAAAAACTATAAACATAACTAAATGCTAATAAGACAAATCAACGAATGACTCATTAATTAATTTTTTAAAACAAAATAAATTACATTAATTTGAATAAATTTTTTAATGATACGGTTATGTTTTATCTTCATATTTGAGATCATCCTAAACTGATTTAAAGTTTTCAGGAAATTATTCCATTCCAAAGTTCTGGGGTGGATTTGCATTAAAACAGGTTCATAGAGTAGTGGCATTACGCAAAAAAGGGTAAGGATCACTGTTGTATTCATTGCTCCCACTTACTATCAACTCAAATTGTTTATTGGATCTTCGGAAACTTAAAGAAATTATCCTCCTAGAACTTAAATTAATCTGTCTGATAAAAATATCAATCTTTATTTATGAATTATATATTCTGTACTAATTAAAAACAATGGCAAGTATCCAGTTTGAATTGAAGTTACATTATTGTTTGTAGAATTACATGAAGAAGAGGGACTTCAGTGGGACTGATTCATCAGAACCGAGTAGCTCTAAAAAGAGACCACGCACTTCTAACTAATTATTTTTTAAGTCATGCCTTGCATTTGTATTTCACTAGTTAGATTGTTAATTTTTGTTTAGAAGAAACGTTTAAGTTATATAACTTGTTTTATGGTTTGTATATTTTATACTTTTTTCCTTAATCAGGTGAAATTAATATTTCAACTGATATGTATTTGTTTATTGTTAGTCATTTGAAAAAGAGGGTTGCTACAAAATTAATAAATTATTTGTGAACCAAAACATTCAATATATATTTTTCTTTTCACCATATGATGATTTTGAGATATTAAACCATTTTGTTTTATTGTATTTTGGATTAAGCTCTTATTAGGTATTCACCTGTGCCTATGATAGGAATATCACCCACATAGGCAATGATGCGAAGCTCTCCAGACATAAATTGATAAGCAGAGACATGTAAAAAATTCGAACCTCTAATCTTTAACACTAAAGGCAAGCCTGAACCCCTTTTTTATCTAATGCAAGTTCAAAACTGTTGAAATCTATGAGTGCAAATATTACGAACAGATATTCTAAATCGAAGCTAATACTTACTTTCTGATTACGTTGAATGTTTTCTCAAATATGTTATCGGATAATATTGGTTATCACTTTTCTTTTCGCATCAAGAGAGCAACGAAACCCAACAAAAGTCCAAACATTTCTTAAAATGATTAACGCCTGTTGTATTTTTTCATTAGTAAAAGAAATGAGGGTAACCCCAGTAAACTCAATGGATATCCTTGCATCTGAGATAAAATCTCTCCCCAAGATAAATTTACCTGGCATAGCCCATATACTTAGAACATACAAAGTAGTAGTAGGCACCCTTTAGGTTACAGCGGCTGTCCCTCAAGGGAACACACATAGACCGAACATTGGGCACTTTGTGATACCACACAATGAAGATTGATCCTACATTGGGAGTCCTAAATTTTGTCTAACACAAGTATATTTAAAGTAGGGATCTTTAACGAGGACCTGACGTCGTATAGGCTCGGGACCGAGGGCTTAATTTCCTCTCCGAAGGACGACGTGCTCAGATTTATTCACCTCCCACGAAAAAAATCGAGGGCCAGGTGGCCATCGAACCCCGGACCTACCAGCTCATTGGTGAGTACTGTAACAACTGAGCTAAACTGACCTCCAATATACAAAGTAATAAGTTAATAAAAATTTACCAGTTTTACATAAATGATAGTCTTAAGTAATCTTATTATATGCTTCAGATGTATATCAGAAGTACCTTTCTAGAATAGTTAGAACATTACTACTACGTAGTATGTCACTGAAAATTAAAACATGACAGAACTTGAGTCTAGAATTTCTGGGTTCGCACTACGTCCACTGATGACTATATGAACTCAGTAGGGTGGTGGTAGTGATGACGTTGCTGATATGGTAACGACAGCATCCGGCTTTTCATTAACGACTTTTTACATTATCTTTAGGTGTGCCCCAATCGTCCCACAGAAAACCAACTTCTATTAATCCTTTTAGGTTGAGAATGATTTGCAATTGTATGACCATGTCCACAATTAACAATATAAGTTAATTGTATGTATTAACATGTAAGAACAATGTTAATAACAATGTATGAACATGTCCACTAACAACAGCAGTAGAGTCACACCAACTTATGATCATAACTGAAATTGATAAGGATAATTAAATTTCACTAAATACCTACTATTTCATTTTCTCTTGTAACTAACTCGTTTTATTAATAAATAATATTTTGATATGGTTTCCTCTCTTTCCATGTACCTGGAAGTTGAAATTTTGTGTAACTCAGGACTAATAACTCTCTATGAAAATGCTCATGATAATTAATGGAAACTTCCACATTTTAAAACTTGGCTTCTCAGGTAATACACATTTTTAGCTTACCCAGTTAATGACTGTTTGGTGAATACAAAGATTTCTAAATCTAACTGTTGCACTAGTAGCTACTTCCATGAACTATTAACATTTCAACGGTATACTTGTCTTCCCCATTAAACTTTCCAATACTATCTTCCACATCATTGAAAGACCAGCTGGACCCCGTCTCTTACTTTTTAACCTCACTATCTACTTTCTAGCTTCTCCCTCTCTTAATATGAGCTGCATGGTTCATCAAGACTTCAAACAGCCTGACATTACTCTCTTCAGCAGTCTATCTAATTCTAAATTCTACAGCAGATACATAAACCACCTTCCCACAAATTGAATTTAAATATTTAATCGTATTTTTATATCCCTCCGAATATAAATTTCAAAAATAAGTTCAACTTCAGTGGCGCTTATTACATTACTGTTCATTTCAGTATCTTCATTTTAAATTTTACGGTCAATTAAAAGTGTAAACAAACAATCCTGATTAACACTGATACACAAGTTTAAATCAAACATGCGAGTATAATATTACCCCAATACCTGACAAATCATAGATATTTCTTTTACTTTTATCAATGTTCTCAAGAGACAAATACAGGTAAGTAAGTCACCGTTAGACGTTTCATAACACTTACTTTTAAATTTACCTAAATAACTATGACTCTATAAAACCATCAACGTATCAACTACCTTTTCTTTACAAACTTTACAAGTCTAGCGGTCCAACCTGGAATTTCTAGCTCCTATTAACTAACTTATGGTACAAATATAAAGAAATATAATATACTACAAGGGTTAAATAAAACAAGAAATGTATAGCATGCGTTTTTAATATTCTTTAGTAACCAATAAAAATACAATAATTTTTTACTTATAAGTTAATTCACTCTATGAAAAATAAAATTAAGATACATCGTTTGCAGTTATTCTCAAATTTTACTCGTTCTTAGTTTAATCCTCAACAATATTGAAAATGTTGATTCACAAAGCTAAGCAACGAAAAAACAGACATACTGAATGACAGATTAAGCAGTTACAATGTATGATTTTAGCATTTAAATACCAAATGTGCATTAACTTTCTATCGAATAACTATTACTAACAGAAATTGATTCCTGAAATATACAAGTGACAAGTTGATCTCCACCAAGAGTGAATACTAACCAATCAATCTGTTTTCTAATCCAATCTAAACACGAGGTCATTACGATACAGTTCATCAGTTGAAAGTAAATTAGTAAATACAGCATATTGTATATAAAACATATTTTTTTAAAACAAATGATGCATTAACAACAAAGATAACACCTTTATTAACAATAACGGTAGTAAGCAGTTTTAAGTTATAAAATGCATGTTTAAAACAAATCTTAGTAAAACGTCAAAAGTAAAAAGATTTTATCGTTATAATAAAAACTGATTATGCATTCGAACTTCATAAGAACTCAAAACCAGAAATGTATTACCTGAGATAGCCAAATGTACTCCGATTAGGATTTCCTGTTTTTGTGGGTAACATTGAGCAAAAATGTCAATTCAATGATGCGATGCTCAGTTGCATCATTTTGAGTATTGTTATGTATGCAAAATAAAATTCAAATTCTAATATAACATTCTTACTACTGCCTCATATCGAATCCTCATAGTTATATAGCTAATTCCACCTGGTTTTGCTTCTAAACACAAATGTACTAATTTTGACAATACATCGTAATTATCAGCTAATTTAGGAGTCAAATATCAGAAGTATATAGTTCTATACAATTTTTTTTGTTTGAAGTGTTCTAGTATGCGACACTACAATATCGCATACACAGTTGAGTTTTTCAGTTAGATTACTTTGAAACACTTAAAGTTAAACCATCTAGAATGGCTTTTAAATGCCAGTCAAGAAAAGTAATATATGACATGCACTAAAAATACAATTCAAGTTATTGAAATCTGAGTGGCGCCAAAGCACATTACTTAAATAAACTAATTTCTTTTCAAATATTTCTAGTCTTTTTAGGAAGCTAACAATTAATTTTATTACAAATATATATTTTCATTTACTAGACTAAAAAAGTAAAACTTTACTTATTTTGTAACCAGCGTTTTATTTTATTGTCTTTTTTTTTGTTACAACTTCTATATATATTTATTAGATTGTTGGTGCCTGAGCTACTAAAGTAGGTTAACTACTCAAGTAGAAGTAAAATTGTTTACAATGTACGGGTACCTGATATATTTTTCCGGTGGTATATCATCTAAATATCTCTGACAATATATGTACACATGTTTCATTAAATATCTTGTATATTATGCTTTGGCAAATTATCTTGAAAGTCGTCCCAACTTGCATAGTTTTTCTACTCTTCTGGGACTAACTACAGCAATTCATCTTTCAATTCCATTTTTTAACAGATATTACCCAACAAATTAAACAAAACACTGAAATTTCCGACATGTTTCGGTCCACTCGGATCATCTGTAGTGAAAATAAGAGATTAAATTTAACAATATATAAATTATAAATTACATATTTCAAATAGAATCTACTATCTTAACTGACTTTACACACACACATTATATATATATATATATATATATATATATATATAAACTAGAATTTAAAAAGAACACATAGAAAAGAAATCACTGAACTCACTACTATATTTCGATGTCCTCGTCTTCAGGAATAGATGTGAATCGCTCCAAAGGCTGATAACGACGACTGGCTTGGCGTTCGAACCCAAGCACTCAAACAGTGTAGCCAACTTTCGGAGGAAAGGTAGACAAGGAAGATAAAGAGATAAAAGCCAAATAAAAATTAAAAAATGAAAACATTTAACTAAAATAAAAATAAAAGCTGATAACAACTTATAGGAAAAAAAAATCAACGATTGAGGTTAAGCCCAGGAGCCGATCTACCGCCCAGAAGACTAATAAGTGCTTCTTCTGAAGCTCTCAGAGTGACTTTCGAATTAGTCTCATCAATCTGCCTCAGGACCTGTACACGGAAACAGTCATTGAAACTGAGTCCGTGAGAACTGGCATGAGTAGCAACGGGAAGGTCACTGCGTTTGCCAACGGACGACCTGTGATTATTCATACGCAGGCTTAGCTTGGTGGAAGCCAAACCCACATAAAAAGAATCACACTGGGTGCAATCCAAACGGTAAACGCAGTTACCAGAGGTACAAAAGAGGTCTTGTGAGAGATAGTGTAGGTGCGTTTACTATGGAAAGAGGTAAAGGAAGGAACAGGATTGATGATAGGACAAGTAAGACATCCACATTGAACCATACCACCAGCAGTTTTTGGAGGCTTAGGAGAAGAGATGTGAGAGAAGATAGATTGAAGATTAGCAGGTTTGCGATAGGAAATGGAAGGTGCCTCACTAAAGACTGAAGAAGTACAGGAGGAAGAAGAAAGTATAGGGAATATATATATATATATATATATATATATATATATATATATATTGAAATCTACATGAGAGGTCTGGTTCTAATATCTGATTGGTCCTGCATCAACCAATCATATATATATATATATATATATATATATAATCAAATGAAACCGTCCATTGAACTTCTAGGTAAAAATTATAACGAAAGTAACACAAAGATAGACACAAACATAACTCACTTCTACATTTCGACAATTGTAGAAATATAGTAGTATTATGTCTGTGTCCTTGTATTACTTTGGTAAAATGTTTATCTATATACATATATAATTACCATACAGTAACGGTTTCACACAACTGAGATATAAATATAGAATGTTACATGGACTTGAATGAAATGCAAATACAAGAAACATGTAAAATCCTCAAGTTGAAAATACAGTGTGTAGACATATATTTATCAGTACTTTAGTTCTTTAAATACGAATATTTGGTGAGTAATTTAAATGCCTTGTAGGATTTACAAGTATAATTTAATTACTGTTTGAACTTACTTGTTATTAAAATCATTCTTTGAGTTATTACTCTAAAATGAATACGACGAATGGTATTATATTATTTGAAAAGAATAATATTTTCTTTCTCTTTAAACGTATATTTAACACATATTTTACTCCACATTGTAGATATAACCAACCAGATTTTGAAGCATTTTCTTTAACATTCTCATTAAAAAGATACATTTCTATCACATTAAAAATCACATTGATTACAAAATCTCCGAAGTAAACTTTCCACTTTAAAAAAATGGTGCTACTGAAGAATGCATTATAAAACATGATTTCCTTTGCCTAAAAATCAAATCAAAAGAAATCCTTGAATTTTCAAGAGTAGTTATTCGTTTCCATTCTGATAGTTTTTTTTAAACATATGATATGTGAAAATAATAATGCTTTAAGATAAAAACATAGGTTATGTTTTATTTTAAATACATAACCTAAATACATTTATGTTTTTAAAGCACAGGTAAAATTAAAGTAACCAACCATATTTTGACTGATACTAAACCTTCTCATATGACTGAAAAATAATAGTGATATAAACAGTTTTTGAAAGATATATAACTAACATTATTGTCAATATAAATAAATATAATACGTAAATTACAAAATATTCTAATGACTCATGAAATATTTTTTTTCTTTTTCGGATTGCAAACTAAGTTAATCCTTTGCCATGAGCACAAACTCTGCAAGAATGTTTTCAAACTAGGTTGCTAATTTCTGATATGTTTAAGTTGAGAAGTTAGTAAAAAACTATTTAAGAAATATCATAATACACCTTTCATTTTTTTTAGAAAACGGTTACAGTACATAATTTCCTGTGACAAGCCTCGTGCAAATTATCGTACAAACAATTCTAGAATAGAACATCAATGTACTATTCACGTATTCAATTAACTTACGCAAAACCAATAATGAAATAATGTAAATGTTACATTCATTACAACTGAGATTCATATATCTAAAATAACAATTTTAAAATTTAAATAGATGCATTTTCCTATAATAAAATCTATTAACACGAATCAACAGCTCTATATTACGAAATAAATTTATTTAGAACATTTTAGAGCTCAAAATATTTTATTTCTATTCGATTTTCTGAAATGCAACTAACTACAATAATTATTTCCATCATTTGGAACTATCATACTAAAACCATTTTTTTGAAGATCAAAAATTCTATATTCTACGGCAATCACAGTCAATAATATG
The DNA here is from genome assembly GCA_026182355.1 of Hermatobates lingyangjiaoensis. Lineage (NCBI taxonomy): Eukaryota > Metazoa > Arthropoda > Insecta > Hemiptera > Hermatobatidae > Hermatobates > Hermatobates lingyangjiaoensis. The sequence continues at coordinate 1,452,605 of JAPFBL010000084.1, forward strand.
GAATTTTCAAGGAGTTTTAAGTAAACTGGAAGATGTAATTCTTTTTTGAATTTCTTTATAATATTTTGTTCTTTTGAAAAAAAAGCACAGAAAGTAGTTTATAATTTTTAATATGTTACATAAACGATAAAGGAGTGCAGTATGACAAAATAATCTAATAAATCGCTTTTTAAAGTAAAAAGGTTCAAATTTTTTTAAAAAAAAGGAACTCATATAAGAATTCATTTACATGTCATTATGGCATTTAATAATATTTAAAATAAAACTGATATTTAATAAAAAGATGGAAACAGGTATATCATGGAACTAACTTGGTATTACAATAATTAGTTCACAAAAAAAACAAAATATTAAAGTTAAATTCTGTAGAAGAATAAAGTTTACAGTCTTACATACGTTTTAAAAAGATACAGAAAAATCATGAGGTTAAATTAATGTTTGGAACAAATATAATTTTAAACTAATTAAAAGAAATTAATATTAGAAGATATACTAGTAGAGAAACAACTGAACAATTTGTGCTATCAATTAAGTATTGACCAATATATGCATTAAAAAATTGGAACGAAATACTATTGATAGAACTATAAATACAAAGTAGTACAAAAATAAATATCTATTAAACAATGGCACCAAACATATTTCACTTGTATTTACTACTGGAGATATATAATAATGTCAGTCACGTATAGGGATATTACCATCCATTTTTACATAAAACAACTGAAATAGTTCGGAAACAATAAAATACATAAATATTTCGTAATGCATTTCTGTCATATAACAACACTGAACAATTTACCAACATTTCAAATATTTCTTTAAAAATAAATAAACAATATATATCAAATATAAATTCCTGACCTTTGTCTTAAAATTTTATAAATTCAAAATTAAACCAATGAAGCACCACAACTATAAGAAAAACTATTTAACACAGATTAACACATAATATTTTTAAAAGTACGTCTTAAACAGGCATCCTAATGAATACAACTTATATGATATATTTACCCAATATACCAATCTGTAACAGTTCCAGATAAAAGTAAACAAAACATACAAAACAAATATATATATACATATATATTTATTTAAGTTTTCAACAACAAATATATTACTAGTTTGCACCAACAAAAATAACATTTACGTCAATGTGAAACCAAGTGTCTTAATTCCACAATCAAAAGAACCGCAGTCAAACAGTTCCGTGGAAAACAATAACAATGTTAGGGCCATATTTTATTGAACAATTCCATGAATGAATCATATATCATAAACGTTATGGCAACATCAAGGCAAACTCTGCTTAATCTCGGTACAGTTCCTTTGTAAAATCTAAAACAACAAAAAATATATAAAACAGTATAATTAAAAATTGAAAACTTGTGACAACCCATAGCCAATAAACTCAATGCATTTTTGATTGATTCTAATATAGGCAGAATAGTTCATTCCAATTATAATGAACAATTAATTGAATGGCTTTGGTTGGCTATTCATAGAATGTATACATTTTTGGACTTATACCCCCACATTTGGACTTTGACTCCATATCCCGTACCTATAGCATATTCAGTTACAATTATTTATGTATGTTAATAAAGAAAATTTTTAAAACAATTTTACCAATATAAATAAAAAAAAAAGAGTCAAGCAAGTACAGGTGATGTTTTTTACTTCGTATAGTATTTTTTGGTCTCATATTAACCCTGTCTAGGTCAAAGGACTTAAAACTTTTTCCACATACTCCATTATGAAAATACCAATGCATTTTCAAACCTATATGATCCACAAAGGAAAAAACAAATAGTTTCATATTGACGTATAGAAAATACAATTCTTCTTCATATTGGCTAAAACTAAGCAGTTATTTTAACCAATAACGACTACTTATTGGACTGTACAAACTATCGAGGAATCTCGTTGCTTGACATAGGGTATAAAATATTTGAAAAAATACTCAGCAAAAGGCTGTACCCTGTTACCGAGTCCCTCTTAGGTGACTATCAATGTGGGTTCAGAACAAATAGATCAACTAATGATCAGATCTTCTCACTGCGCCCAATATTTTGAGAAATGCTATGAGTATAACGTAAATGTGCACCAATATATATTGATTTTAAGAAGGCCTATGACACATTGAAAAGAAGGCAGCTGATCCAAGCATTACGAGAGTTCAAGTACCAAGTAAGCTGACTAAGTTAATAAAGATGACACTAAGTAAAACAGAAGCTTAGTGAAAAGTAGATGGCGAATCTCAAAATCCATTCAATGCAAATAGGTGTTCGACAGGGAGGTGTCATATCAACTACACTATTCAATTTGGCAATAGAGAAAGCTAGTGCGACAGATCCCATTAAATACAGGCGGAATCATTATTTAATAGAATGCTACAGGTACTAATGTTTGCAGATGATGCAGCTTATACTGGCAAGAACTATGAGTGATTAGAGGAAGGCTACGCCGCATTGGAAGCTGCGCTAAGCTGAACAACCTGGTGCCAAAAGTACGTGACTGCTAAAAGACAAAGTATGTTTTCTGCAGCAGGGGTGGAAATGAAATATAGGCAAGTGAATATAAATGGAAAACATTTTGAAGCCTGTGAACATTTTAAGTACCTAGGGACAATAATCCATAACAGCTGCTCCATGGGACAGGAAATTAAGGCTAGAGTGACTGCCGGAAACAGAGCATATTTTGGACTGAGCAAAATTTTTAAGAACCAACGGTTAAATAGAGCCTCCAAGCTGCGAGTATACAGAACAGTAGTGCGCCCAGTGGTTCTGTATGGAGCGGAAACTTGGACCCTCCCAAGAGCGAAGAAAATATGCTGTGCGGTGGGAGAGAAAAATCCTGAGGAAATTTTTGGAGCAGTCCGGATAAATGGAGAATGGAGGATCCGCCCCAACAGAGAAGTGATGGAGCTATATGGACACCCGATGTAGTTGCTGAAGCAAGGAAAGCAAGGCTTAGGTGGGCGGGTCATATGGAGAGAATGCCTGAGGACAGAGCAGCGAAAAAAGCTATATCGAGGAAACCCTGGTGGGAGACGACTAAGAGGGAGACCGAGGCTTCGCTGGATCGATGGTGTGGAAGAGGACCTGAGGAAGCTAGGTGTACGTCGGTGGCGCACCGTCGCCACAGACCGGGCAGCCTGGAGGGCAATAATTGGTCAGGCCCAGTCCCTCCACGGGACGTAGAGCCAACGAGTAGTAGTAGTAGTAACGACTACTTATATATTGAATTTCATTATTATTCTTAATACGTTGCGGCCTGCAATTTGGTTTACAAAAATGTATTTCGCTCACCGGTAGACATCATGACGAAAACATCCAACATTGGTTATCGAGAACTCAAAAACATGAATATTACACTGCATTTATAACAATGTAAAAATAAAAGATAACGGTGCTACCATTTAATTTACTAATTATAGTACAGATATAAAAAAATCTTGTATCTCAAAAATGGAACATATTTAATGAATTAACAACTAATCAGATTAAAGAAAACAACAGATAAAAAAAAATCGGTTTTTCATATCCTGAGAGACTAGTAATACATTCTCAAGTAAAATCTGATTTGAATATAAATTAGACGACAAGAAAACAAGAAAACTTAATCAATAATATTCTTCTACTTAATTGAACAATCAACAAATGTGTACTGATATTTTGAAAGGAATGAACAAGAGTAACACTTACGCAGTTACACCCTCATATTTCCAAATTTGCAGGAAGCAGTCAACGGTTCCTTTGTATTTCGAAGCTTCTAATCCTTGCATTCTTGTTTTCACAACATCAATGGGTGTGTTCCCAAATACAGAAACCGCTCCGGCCACAGCTCCAAAAGCTCCAACAACCTGACAAGCAAAAAATACATAACCTCCCATTATTGCATCAATTTAACAGATTGCTATCAACAGACAAACGAAATCTAAGGGAAATATTGTTTTTGTGTTATTATAATTACGCAGATGGGGCCAACAGATGAAATATTTCTAACAGTTCTGAATTTCGCTTGAAATACCATACATTAGATGAATATATTTTAATTTTTATTTTCTGATACGAAACAACAATTTTATTTGACAGACTCTGCAGTTTTGAATACACATTGCAATACATTTCCACACTCTTTGTTAATTCAAATGGTGACTTTTAACTCACCCTGACTACACATTTTTTTCAATTTTCTTGAAGAAATTGTTCTTTTTAACCTAAATTTGTAATATATAAATCATCACTGTAAAAAAAGTCACCGTTATAACCAGAACAAGTATGCTAAAACTGTTTCTGTTACAAAAAATAAGAAAAAACAACGCGTTTCTGACAGATAGTGTTTTTCCTTAGAAATAAAATTGATCTTATAAATTTATTTTTCGAAATTATTCTTCTTGATACTGTTCTTTATAAAAAATGAAAAAGATATTCAACATTTTATTTTAAAAAAATATAAATTAAAATATTAAAAATTCACTTAAAATACATTTTTCCAATGTCTGGCAACTTGTGAATCACTCTGCATTTTAGTTAAGTTAAAATCTAATTTATGAAGACTTTTTTATCTTAATTGAGCAGACAACACTTCATTTTTTTAAAGAAAATCAATTGAACTATATTTATGACCATCTTCAGGTTCAGTATACAAGTTACCAAGGAATACAACTTAAGCAAACTCTTAGATTATATTTTCGTAAAAGTAATATAAATACGTAACAGTAGGTAATATAAATATGTAACAGTAGGTACACTTCAGGGACGTGCAGTCAGGGGAGGCAGGTGAGGCTTTGCCTCACCTGATAATCTTGGAAAGAAAACATGCAAAATGTATTATATATATCTAAATGGTTGTATTTACTCAGTGAATTGCAATGTAAAGATATTTTTCAGTTCACTTTACCATTTTTAGATTTTTTTTTTTATTCAAAATCAATGGATTTTCGCAACTACTTCTTAGATACTGAAAAGAAATGAGCGGTGAGGCTGCCGCCTGCTGTGTGAAGAGTCACTAAGTGAGGTATGCAGTCCTCCTGTCTCATGAAAGGGTTCACTGTGGCTATAGGGATTCTTCTTTGTGATTCGGCAACAAAATACAGTCAGTGACAGCACTCTAAAGCTAGCAATTTATTTTTTACCTTCCTTACTTTTGCGAATGGTTTATATTGCATTTCAAAAATTAAAGCAATAAAATGGTTTAAAAGGAAGCTGATATGAGATTTAAACATATAGGTACCGTTAACTACTCCCAATCAAATAGTGAATAAGGTAGGTAATCTGTAAGGTTCATATTTTTGTAAATCTAACGGTGATGAAGTCAGTGCCTCACCCGTCATGAACCTCACCGCACGTCACTGGTACACTTATGTATACATTTATCACATACCAATTTGGGAACAGGTGCGTTTGGATCACCCTTCCTATATTTGTCTTTCAGTGTTTCCATAACAAAAAACCTCATTGCTTGGTTTGATCCCTGCTTTAAAATGGTTGGCGTAAGACCTTGATAAACACCTCTGATACCTGTAAACAAATTAATATCAGCAATTTATAAATTTAGATTACTTGTATTTAAGTTATCACACATACAACGAACAATAAAACTACAGATGATCCTAAGTAAACAATTACATTTCTCGGAATATGGACAGATTTAAAAAGTCATTCATAAACATAACATGAGACAGGTTAAATCCAATACATTGAATATGTGATTTATATATTAAATTAATATAGAAAAAATGTTCATTTAATTCATACAACAAATATTAAAAATAGTGATCTAACTAATAACCTTCCTGAAAAAGATTGTAGGTTAACACAAACTTTTTTTAACACAAACACTTACATGGCAAGTCCTTGTTCACTAATTCCCTGAATATGATCTTTCTATTTTCTTTTTTGAAAACTGTACAGAACAGGAAGCTTGACTATACCCAACTCAATTATTGTAGTTGTCATTCTCATAAGCTCAACTTAAAGTTTAAATTGCAATTTACTTTACTAAAATAAATTTAATTAACAAAAATTCGGATTGTCTTAGTAAATTACCTTTCGGCTGAACTGAACATATATTTATATACATTTCTTTGAAATCAAGTCGGAAGGATATTCATTTCCCCCAATGGTGGATAAATGATTTATTTCACTATGCACATATAACTTTATTTGCATTTTTCTGAATACCGAAACTGCTAACTCTTGTTTCACTGAGCATAAAAATCACGATAAAAACTAAACGCGATGGGATTTATGATTTGATTTTGTAGTTTTTGAGTTTGTTGTTTACAGTATGTACATACCCATTATTTCTCTTTCTAGGCTATTAGCATGTAAAGAGCTTTTTTTTGGAGAACATTCTTATGGTTTTCTTGATCTGTCGTGATAATAGATGGCCAGGTAATCAAGGTCATCAATGCATTCAAAAATTATACATTAAAATACCCAACTAGTTATTGATCATACTGAGAAACATGTAAAAACGAATAGTACCATATTAGAGGCAGTTTAATACATTTTTCTTTTAGTCGTTTACTTGTAAGCATGCCACTGCCTTCAAGAATTTAGGATCACGGTGGTCTAGAGGCTAGAAATTATAACACATTCAGATATTTTGAGTTTGCACTTTCGTCTTATCGAAGATATTTTTAATGTGAGAGGAGAAAAAATCTTCAGTCAAAGTCCGTACTCATTAAAGAATCCTATTCCGAATAATCATCTGTATTATAAAATTTAGGAACAGTAGATAACACTGAAGTCGCAATCCTTTAAGTTTTCACATTGTATGAAAAATGTTTAAAAAACAGTAAAAATATAAAAATATTACTCAATAAAGAATTCAATGTGCAACAATGAAGAGTGTGTTTACAAAACTCATTGTAACTACTGCAGCTTTAAGTCTATGAAGAAATTGGTAAGGGCTAATAAAGCAGTATTAAGCAGCAAAAAGTGTATTAGAAGCGAAGACAGTGTGCTTTTTAATATCGAATGCTTAATTTCAACATATTGGCCACTCAATCACTCTATGAACTGGAACAAGTCCAAGAAATAGTTTGCCAAAAATCTATTAATAAACGATATACATCGAGTCAGTTTTAATTAAACATGAGTTTGATTGATTAATATTAGTCCTGGAATGTCAAGCCTGATAGTCTGTACCACTTCTTTAATTTAACTGTTTACAATATAGGAATATTATTCTCCAACTTCAAAGCATTCCTCCCACTTGGCCACTCTCCTTGTTTACTTTTTTTATCGGGTTCGTTCTTTGACAAGAAGCTATTTCAAAAAGACTCAGAACTTTTTCTTGTTTTCTTTAGGTAATTACTTTAATTGTAAATTCATATATATTTTATGTGTCATTTTATTGTATACATGTTTTGTCTAATTTACCAAATAAATGATTAAGTTGTAGTTATATATATAAATGAAGTTTAAACCACAATGGAAAAAGGAAAACAATAGAAATAAATGCTCTGAGGCGTTTCACTTTATGTCATCAGAGAGCAAACAAAGTAAAAAAAAAGTGACTTTTATGTTAGCTTATGAGTTTTTACTTTTTTGCTTTGATGACATAAAGTGAAACGCCTCAGAGCATTTATTTCTATTGTTTTCCTTTTTCCATTGTGGTTTTGAACTTCATTGATTGCATCACGTGTTTATTTGTGATTTTTCTGCATATATTTAAATAATTGATTGAATGTATGTTGCTGAGAGGGGGTTGATGAACAACATTAATGTTTCGAAACATTATTATCAGTATTAAAATCCAGTTTAAGTATTCCATGGTTTAGATAGAATCACAATTGGAAATATGGAATCAGATTAGTTCAAGACATTCTCGTAATGGGTCCACCTCTTAAAAATAAATCGTCACAAAAAATAACAGTTTTTTTTTAAATTAAAAAATACGACTTGAATAAACGAAAAAAGATAATGACAGCAAGAGAACTTGACATTATGTTCTTAATTGGCTTCTCAGGTAAGTGCCAAATTTACTTCTGCAAACTGAAATGTTTTACTTCATACAATTGCCCACTCTTACTGCTTCCTTTCTTCCTCAATATACCTTTTACATTAATTCTTGAACCTTTCAGTATAATATATATATAATAAATTTACATAAAAGTATAATTATATCACGCAAATGATTAAAAAGCTAAACTTTCACAAAAGCGGTTTCTCAGGAGTCAATATAACCAATACATAATCAAAAACATCTGCTAAAGATAAATTATTTTAAAGGTTTGAAAACTGAACGATAACTGTTTCATAATAGTGTTTGTGTACAATAGGATAAAATGAATAACTTCCGTCATACCTTGTTCAACACACCTATCATGGTTGATCATTGAATATATAATATACCTATATATATATAGATTATATCACGCAAATGGTTTAAAGCCTATTTAATTAAGTGTTTTCCAGGAGTACAAATATTTCACATATCACACCCAACACTCTAAAGATTTTTTTTATTTGCAAAACTTTTAACGATATATCTGTTTTCATAATATCTGCTTGTGTACAATTAATAAAATATAACTTCGTTACATACCTTGTTCACGAACTATCATGGTGACTCCATGAAAAAAACCTTTATACTTAGGATTAGCGGAACGCTGGTCGTTAATAAATTTAACTTTAACTGTTTCCATAGGAGTTACTGCAAATATTGCTTCACATACTCCAGCACCCAATCCACAGAACACTCTATTATGTGGAGAAAGGTTACCATCTTTATCCATAACATAAGATTTAAAAGTTTCAAAAGCTCCAAATCTGTAAATTTATAAAAGAACAACAAATAAATAATTTTGTTACTTAATTTTCATTAATATAGTATGTATTTTTTTTTACTTAGAAGTTATTGTTTGGATATTAAACATATATAGGGAATTTAAATACCTCAATATTTTGTTTATACCTAATGAATGAATTAAAAGTACTTTATTGACTATGAAGTCAATTTTAAATCAGGCTGTAATATATATCGTGGTACTGTTTTCTAGGTATAAATATCTTCCCCGGTATACCATGTTACTTACGAGATTAACTTACTACCCTAAATACTTAATCATCAAAACGAAATATGTATGATATTTCAAACACTGGACTGAGATAGTAACATTTTTCTAATCTAAATAAAGTTTAGAGGAAAAGTGTACATTTTCTTAACGAAGTTGGCTTTATTAAACCTCTGATCAAAAATTCAGTGACGCTTCTTATTCATGGTATACATACACAATTTATGTTGTCCTTCTAAGCTAAATAGATTTTTTTATGAATTACTTGAGCCATTCATCAAAATAAGCTGGCATTCACAGTATGTTTACGTGCTTGCTCCACATAGTGACAATGTAATTACACCGATGAGAAGGAATACACTTTACTCTCACTTATCCCACATTATTACAGTGTAAACAACGAATTTTACATAGTATTGAAAATGTTAAAATTTCTACCAACGAAACACCACTTCTAAGAGGTCTTACTCCATTATTTTTAAACAATTACAGATGAAAGTTACCGCAAATGGAAAACTATGGGAACAATGTTCTTCCTGAAAGAAGTTTTAAAGAATGGTTTCAAATGTTTAAATATGATGACTGCGATACGAACGAAAGAGAGTGTTGTGGTGAGGCAAAACAGTGTAAAGATCATGAGCAAGCATTTATGGAATTTTCAAATTCATTGCAAGTTGATGATCGACAAGCATTTTGGATGAATCAAATGTAGATATTTGGGTCATGCATTGAGTAGAAAGCAGCCTGAACATCCCAGGAGACATGATAAGATCTACAACACCATATACTGGTTTTAACCACACAAACGTTGAAACTACTTCGGTGAGATGTCCTACCATCGGATTATTATCTGTTCGATCGATGTACTTATCTTTTCAAAGCAGTACTTCATTAATTATGATTATACACAAAATTGATTTGATGAGTCGACCGATTCAAAATAAGACAATTATTTTAATATGGAATTCATCCCTTCGTCAAAAAGTGGAAAAATACTATAGCTAATCAAAGAAAATACTTTGAATGATGTATAGTTAATTTTTCTTTTTTAATAAAATCTTTAAAAGTAAAAAAAATATGCGTAATAAATAGTTATGGGTAAATAAATCAACAGTTCTACATTTATTTCCTATCAGCTGTAACCAACATAAACAAAATTTAAAAAAAAAATTTAACTTTACGAACTTCATTGGAGACAGCGAGATTTGCTCAATTTTCATTGAATTCTTTCTGGTTGTTCAGAGGTATAGTACAAATTGTATAAATACCGAAGCTCCAGTGGCCCTACAAAATCCTGTCATTTACTATCCTGTTTCTATATTTGTCACACAACTACATATTTCGTGATTCCACTTAGTAATCAACAATATAACTGGAGATGTTGTTGTGGGTCTCGTCTTTGGTTTTTCACCTTTATTGGTACTGGATATTATTATAATTATTTACTCACTAAATGGGTCGTCTAAAAATGTTTAATCGGGCGAAAAAACTGCTTTAACATATTACTGAATTACTCAAAATTGAACTGCATTAATTCATGGTTAAAAATCAATGTCATCATAATTGAACAGTTCTTACATTTATTTCTAAAATCCATTCCTTATAAACATACATACTTCATATCACTTAATGGGGCAAGAAAAGTTCAATCTCAAGTGCTTATATTTACATGTAAACTTTTTACAGTGTCAAGGATCAATCGACCCAAGTAGGAGTGCTTCAATATAAAATTAGTCAGACAAGGGTTATGAAACAGAAAAATAGAAGGCATCTTGTAAGATGTAAAAGGAATGATTTTAGTTATGAAAAAGAGAAAGCAAAGCAGTGAAATGTGAGAACAGATGCGAGGAAAGCTGCAGAGAGACAAAAAAAAAAACAACGTAGGCACAGAATATGGCAAGCTTGAAGGGAAACTAAACGTCTCAAGTATTATACCTGAGCTAATATCAATGAAGCTACGAATATACTACCTAGTTATCAAATAAGTAAAAGAAAACAAATGCTGCAGAATATAATTTTAAGACTTAAAGCTAATTACTGATTATCAAATATGTCAGTCAGTGTGCATTTTCACAATAGTTTCCAGAAAGTGTTAGAGGTGAATGTTATCTGGTTTCTGAAGGAACTATAATACAGGTGTAATCAGCAAAGTCACATTTGAGCCTAGAAGTAGCAATTTTTTACAATGTTCATCTAAAAATCATTTGACTACTAAATGTGATGAATTACTTTGTAAGATATATCTTACTAACCACGACAAATGCTTGCTAGCTATCATAGTCATTCAACAATGAAGAAATTCATATAGTAGCCTAAAATTGTTGGTTAAAACCTATTTACTAGGTTTCTAACTTTGGTTAGTTAAAATAAATTAGTTAACGAAAGCTAATTTTTGAAATTTAACAACATATTCAAAGAGAACTTTTTCAGGCTAAATTGCTGACTAAATAAATCGATTAACTTCGTTAGTGTTAACAAAAGACTTAGCCCTGTTATTAACCGTTCATCGATATGGAGTAAAATTCCACCATTGCATGGACCTAATTGCAGAGATGCAAGAGGTTTTGTTGTATTTTGCCCTTAAAAAAACTATACATTTTTAATTAAGAAAATAGTTAACATATCATCTACCTGACAGCGGATTTAGGAATTGATCCATACAGTAGAACACTTAAACCTCTATAAAGCCCAAAAAACCCGTGGCTTTTCACAGTTTTCTTCACACAATCAATAATACCATTATATTTCTTAACTCCGCCTTTGGATGACTTTTCGTCAAGCTGTAATTGTGTCTTCACATATTCGGTGGGATATGTTATACAAATTTCAATGCCTCCAGTAATGCCACCTGTAAATTTAATTTTATTTTCACAATATTTAAATATTGTTATTTAAAATAAATTCAAATAAAAGACCTACACCAATAATCATAAACCAGTTTAAAGTAACGAAACAATATAATTTAGTAATAACGATATTATATATAAGTTATAAATAACAGTACAATATTAATATAGTAATATATTTAGCAAACACATAATAACAAAAACACAATTTCCCAATTAAATGCATTCTTATAATTAGTGCAAGGAATGGAAACAGAATCAAGTTTGGTGCTTACACTGAATTACTACATATTTAGATAAAACTGTGCTGTGAAATTAAATTTATAAATCTACTTAGGAAGTTTACATGAAATGGATTACTGGACACGTATTTGGTACGTGATCAGTGCTAAGAAATGATAACTTTATTTCTGTTACAATCATCATACTGATTACAAACGTAATAAAAATAATCTAAAAAAAAACTGAAAAAACATGTAATCTGTACAACAAGATTTAATGAACCACTTATATGTATTATTAATCGGAAGTTACATGAAGGCATGCGTATTAAAAAAAGGATAAAGCTAGGGAAATAAAACCGATGAAAGAGGCGGAATATATAAAATTAGGTTTCAATTCTTGGATAAAAAGTTAGATATCATCATCCAATTTCAGTTGAGAATATGTTAAAACAATTACGACAAACATTTAATCTGGGGAAAAATAAGGTTTTAGATTTGTTCACACGAATTCCACTTGACAACGTTAATTATACTCACATGGGTAAGGTATCTCACCTGCCAGGAGAACAGAATGGTAGCGAGAAGGTTTGATTGTATATCATCCCTGTTAAATTAATAATTGTTACAAACTATTGCTTTAAACAATTGTAACTCCAAATCAATTAAAAGTATTAAGAGAAGAGTTGGTTTTATTTCGTGTCATTTATGTACAAGGTCAACAAATAAAACTGAAAGAGAAACCAAAACTTTCGAACCGTAGAGATTCGTAAAGGATGTAACAAGTAATCAACTTGATGTAGGTGATTTTTAAGAGTTGAAGGATTAGGGTTTGTTAAAAACAAACAGTGGCTTTAGCTTAAGGAGTAACACGGTCTGGGCAATACATTGCTTTGGGGCAGCAAAATCCCTAAAGTTGGATTTAACTTTAAGGAGATTAGAGGAGATTCAAATTCGCAATAATAGAAGTTGAAACGTTTTCAACGATACCCTTCATCATACTTGTCTATTGCGACTGCACAAGGTATCCTACCAACAATCCACCACAAAGTTTTGACTCTCAACACCTACACAACTGCTTCCGTATCTTAAATCAGTTTAGATTTTCAAATTTCTTTTTTAATGGTATATAATGCCTTCGATACAAATCAACAAGAGTATACTTTCCAGAGTACAGTGTACAGAAGGGCATTCAATAGAAGGAAGTAATATATATAATTGACTATCTTAAAATTTCAGAACTGAATTAAAACAATTCTATTGACGAAAGCTCTAATAAAAGATATATTCAGTAACATTAACGACGTTCAAAAAAAATATTTAACTATATAAACATTCTTGGGTCATTATAATTATAGATTAACAAAACATTTTCTTAAAGATTTAATACATTTTTAGATAATAATTGATTCACATTTGAATTCAAAGACATGCTGAAATTAAAGTTCGCTTTTTTGTCTCTAAGAATTTTATATTTTGGAAAAAAATCAGGTTCCAACTCAGAATTTTGCTCGCTTTAGAAAATATAATCTGTATACTAATATATTGGGTTGTCACTGATTAACATTTGACCCAGTCTTCGGAAGCTAAAACTGAGCGACAAACTAACAATACAACTAGAATGTTTACAAAAGATATGCTGTATTTTACTAATTATTTGCATTCCTTAATTTAATAAAATGCCTTTATTTTAATATTTATAAATTTATCATAGAAATCAGTACAATATATGGTAGTAAGAAAATAGCTCGCGTCTATCGAAACTGAAATATATATATAAAAAAAATAGAAGTAATAGTGTTAATAGTAATAGGGCGAAGGGAAATGAGTGATGTAAGAAATGTATCTAAAATCTAACATCATACAAGGCTCACGCTCTACTAAGGGACTACAAGCCATTAGTCAAAGTGTCAATACTATTTTTAAGTAAAACAGAGAGACGGTAATACGTCGCTTTGAACTAAATACCTGGAAAGCAACAACTATATATATATGTATATTCAAAACTAATGTTTATCGGGACTTGGTCAGTTCTTCAGGTTCAAATTAAACTCTCATTGCCAACGTTTCGGTCTTTATTTAAAACCTTTTTCATAGGCAGAAGTACAAATTTCAAAACAGAAAAAAATAGTATGTGGATTTTAACAACTGTAGTCTGGGCTAGTGGTCCTAAAGATCATGCTCATAATACCCATAAGACCAAACTCACACGAGAAATGTTAGTTAACAACACGGAGGTCTTATACTATGAAAAAGATAGAAACAGGCCAGTTATATTAGAAGCCCTAAACATCTTGGATCGAAGACCCAACATGAATAATCAAACGGCAGGCTTCAATAACATGTTAAAACTCCATACGGGACAGACACATCAGAGACTGCAGTTGGAATTGAAGAGCGAAGATACCATAGGGACATTAGAATGAAATGGCAGCATTGATAGTGTAAAGCCTAATGTAACCTCTCAATCTGTGATATCTACTTAACAGCATTTTCTTATGCATTGTTAATTTTAAACTCTTCTAAATATGTAAGATATAACTTTTATTTTATTGTTGTGTAGTGAATAGCTTTTATTTAATTTATCTAGTATCAAACCCTGAGGATGGTCAAGGATGACTGAAACGTCGGTTATTTTTATTTTAAATTGTAATTTATTTATGAATTAAATGGATTGTGCAAGTAAATCTTTTGGTGAATTGTTGCATTTAGTACCGAATGAATGGAAATGTCAGATTAGAAACCTTGAGAAGCTATATAGGAAAATCATTCGCAGAGAAGTTGGGAAGAAATTTAATGATGTATGTATTAAGGAAGGTCTGCTACCTAATTACACTAATATATATATATATAGACCAATTAAAAAGAAGATGGCACGCAGATAGACACAGGAATAACTCACTTCTATATTTCGACCATCGTCGTTATCAGGAAGCGAAGACGAAGAGTCCCGCAGAAAGGCAGAGCGACGACTCCACTGTATATATATATATATATATATATATATATATATATATACGAGTACGAGATTAACAAAGAGCAACACACAAAGTAGGGAAACACACTTACAGACTCAAATTTTCGGGTAATCCGTCTTCAGGAGAAAAGAGAATGGGAGACCAAGCACGTTGTAGGCGCAACGGCAAGTAACCAACCCGGCAACCGCCAGCGCTGTCAACCGTACCCGGTCTTAAAGTATAGAATTAGGAGAAGATATAAACAGAAACTCAGATAAGCAGTACTGGTTAGGTAAAACTATAAATAGGTGAAAAATTATAAACAATATAAGATAAAAACAAACTATAAAAAAAACAAAAATAATGATAGAGAAAAGAAGAAAAAAATAAATAAATAAAAATAAATACAATACAAAAAAATAAAACTTGCATTGGTTGTTTTAGTAAATAAAAGATAGAGACTGAATAAAAGGGTAAGTATGGGAAACTAGTTAAGAATAAGAATTTAGAAAAATAAAATAGGATAAAACAAACTAGTTGTAAGTATATCTATTTTGTCTTCTTCACTTACCACTAGTTTGTTTTATCCTATTTTATTTTTCTAAATTCTTATTCTTAACTAGTTTCCCATACTTACCCTTTTATTCAGTCTCTATCTTTTATTTACTAAAACAACCAATGCAAGTTTTATTTTTTTGTATTGTATTTATTTTTATTTATTTATTTTTTCTTCTTTTCTCTATCATTATTTTTGTTTTTTTTTTATAGTTTGTTTTTATCTTATATTGTTTATAATTTTTCACCTATTTATAGTTTTACCTAACCAGTACTGCTTATCTGAGTTTCTGTTTATATCTTCTCCTAATTCTATACTTTAAGACCGGGTACGGTTGACAGCGCTGGCGGTTGCCGGGTTGGTTACTTGCCGTTGCGCCTACAACGTGCTTGGTCTCCCATTCTCTTTTCTCCTGAAGACGGATTACCCGAAAATTTGAGTCTGTAAGTGTGTTTCCCTACTTTGTGTGTTGCTATTTGTTAATCTCGAACTCGTATTGTGTCCAGTTTGGATCGTATTTCGTTTTATCAGTGAATATATATATATATATATATATAACAGATTCAACAAATAATATATCGACGTTTGATAGAACAGGTGTGTTATCTAATCGGGATTCGGTCAATTTTCTGGGTTCAAAAATCAAACTCTTGTTGCCGACGTTTAGGTTTTATATTAAAACCTTTTTCATGGGCTGATGTAAGAATTTTTTTGACTAAGAAAATGAAATTTACATTATTTAAAGGAACAGCAATTTTAACAGGACAAAACCTTTGAAGGACAGTCTAGTCGCAGGTTTTGTCCGGTTAAGATTGTTGTTCCTTTAAATAATGTAAATTTCATTTTCTTAGTCAAAAAATTTCTTACTTATGCCGATGAAAAAGGTTTTAAAATAAAACCGAACGTTGGCAACGAGAGTTTGATTTTTGAACCTAGAAAATTGACCGAATCCCGTTTAGATAACACACCTATATAAATATATATATGTAATGTACTCGTATACGTATGGAATAAACACACGTGACCCTATAATCAAGGAAATAGATCCCTTCAAGACGTATTTAACGATTCATTAATGATTGGTTCATCAGTAGTGGTTTATATAGAGTGAACAAGTTAAAGTGATTTAAAAAAGTTTCAAAAACGCAACTTCCTTACACGATTTGAATTAAATATCAACTAATTATTCAAATTTTATTTACAGCAAAATTCAACAAGAAAAATGAGCAAAAAATTGAAACCACCTATCATGCATATTGTGGACGTCATTTGGGCATCTTTATGGCGCAAACGGCCCACAATTTTGTATGTTTGTAGATATCTTTATGATTTAGTAAATTCATTGCTTAGTGATTTCGATTTCTGCCCTGTATCATTAATGTTAATTAACATTAGAAATTAACTCTAATTTACGATCATGAATTCACCTTCAAAGGTTGGTAAGAGCAAGAGAGTAATTGACCAAATCAAGATTATTAGCAAACTAGGTTTCTGGATCCCGACACCGAGAAGAACATAAGTCTAATGAGAAAAATTACCTACCATTGTCATAAAAATCTTTAATTGAAAAGATATTACGTTTGTTATCACTTCATCATGATTGATGTGCTGCAATGGAACACCTAACTAAGGATTACCGATGTAGGATGGTTTTGACAACACTTTAAACTAGTGTTTCCAAAGCATTTCTTTAATCAGGGTGTACTATAAAACTCGCAGGTGAGCGTTCAATTTCAACAAACTGAAATTGTATCATATTCTCATTCAATTTCAAGGTTCCTCTCTTTAGTTTCGCATTATTATTATTATTAAATAAAATTGCCGAAAACAGTTTTCATTTAAAGGGATTTATGAAGGATCCGTTCAATCTGTGAACCTGGCATACCAAAGCAAAGAGATCACCCACCACCACAAGAGATTCCTATCATCGAGGTTTTGATAACTCTTGTGGAACATAGGAGAAAGGATTATGGTCGATTACTATATTCACTTGACATTTTAGCTACATATCTGATTCAGAACTTATTTACTGCGATTTTATTTCAACTATCCATCACCCGAAATCAAAAGGGATAGGTGGAGAGAGAATGTTATCTAGTTGTCAATATTAAACAAAAAAAAATCCTTATTCAATTAAGTTAGGTTAGGTTAACTTAACCTAACTTGTAGTAGTCGTTCTATGTGACGTGTGATATGTCTGTGAAGCTCAGGCACGCACATACTAATACGCACGGCATTAAACATGTAAAGAATATGTTCAAAATGAGTTCATACTTACGCTTATGGTTAAAGTCATCATGAAACATTGTCCCAATGTGTTTAATACTTATATAATAAGTATTACTATTCTACGTGCACCATGTCACGAAGTTACTAAAAAATGGCCAACAGTAGTCCGTTATTGGCTGATATTTTTCCTATTGGCTACATGGGATAACTGACTGGCTAGATTGACTTACATTTGGCTAGATTTAACCGAATAATGGCTGATTTGGCAACCCTGCTCGGGAACGACGGCTTTACGTCCTCTCCAATGGACGACGTGAGATTTTTTTTACCTCTCGCGTGAATAAATGAAAAGGCGGAGTAGATTTCAAACTCCATATCTAATAGTCTAGTGGCAAGCCACTGGGCTACCCTAGACCGAGTCAAATAACTTACTAAATTGAAATTATTAACATGTTAACTTTTCATTGAAGATTTCTACTGCAACAAACTTGAGTATAGATCTCGTTTAAACTGCCGGTTGTGTAAGATGTCATCGAAACAGGCACTTTAGTCTACCCTAATATACAGTAAGGTAAGTGGAATAAATACCTCTCATCCAGTGGCTTTTTCTTTTCTAATTTAATTGAAATCAACAATGCATACTAACAATTACTGAACATAAAATAATATAATGAGGATATATAATTAACGACGTTCTATGGTTGTAAAGTAACTTACTTTTTAGTTACGATAAAAAACAAGAGAAACCGTTAAAACTCTCAATGTGGGGAATCACATGTTAACATCAAAAAATAAATACTAGTTTATGTGATTATGACAATTATAATTTAATACTATCAGTTTCTTATAATGATGGGATAAAGTCAATCGCAGTCTGCCCACCATCCCATTCCTATACTAAATGACACACACTATTGTAGTGAAGTTTTGTTTCTTTCAGAAAAATGTTCACTAAAATCTCGTCATCATCGACCAAGAGCTCATTTCCATAATCTGAGAACACTTCTTTAGAATCATGGAGATTTTAACATCTACGTATGAAGATCTAATGCAGAGGTGTCAAACTCATTTCGGTCTGAGGGCCGAATACAGCTTAATATGATCTCAAGCGGGTCATGCCAGTAAGCTAATTGCAAAATTACAAAGAAATAACAATAAGTCCATCTTTTTCTTAATATTAGTCACTAATTTTAATAATTAATGCAAAGAAGAATAAGTCAGTTATAAAAATCTTTATTAAAATCCGACATTCTGTATTCATAATCACTTTTATTCTTTTGACAGAGATAGTTCACTGGTGAAGGAGCGAGTACAACGAAAAAGTGGATAATGTGCAAACAGGGGTTCGATGCTACCACAACCTTGTGCTAGTTTCGTCTAAGTGCTCCTTTCAAGTTCTCTGCGCGTACTAAAACACTTTGCCCCTAGCTAATAATATATGAACGACAGGTTTTTAAGGAAATTAGAGTAAACTAATTTTTTTTTACAATAATGCAGATTTATCCCCCGAGTCTGACCAAATCCTCAGGTGGGCCGGATCTGGCCCGGGGGCCTTATGTTTGACACCCCTGATCTAATGTGTCCAATTTAAATTTTCAAAAAAACTAACTTTTAGAAAGTAAAAGTGGTTTATAAGGAAGATATTAATATAAGGAAGAATATTAATACAATACTGTAAACAGTAATGTCTGCATCATATGGTCTTTGTACCACAGAATATTGCTTACGAAAGAAGGATCCTGTTGGGTATTGGTTATTCAAATTTATTAAATACATATATTACACGTAATGAACGATATGTTAAAATTGGATAGTCGTTAACAAAGGGCTATTCAAGTGAATTAGTCCGCTGGCCCTCATTTTACTTTTGATGTAGTCTTTACTTATTTCGTGTTTTTTCTTCACCTTCTGTTGGAAACTTTCAAATTACAGCTAAAATGATTTTTTTTTAAAAACCTGCCCTTAAAAATTAGATACTCTTCAATGTTTAACAACATATAAAGGTATCTAATCTATCTGAAACTTAAAGGAAGACTGGTTTTGTATGAGGGCTACCAACCGTTTACATTGAACTTCCCACATTTTTTTTTTGCTTTAGATCTTCTTAAAACTATTTTGTCTTCAGTCAACCCATTAAGATCAATATAAAATTCTCGGCTCATGTAAAGTTTCGGATTAAACTATTTGTTTGTAGGTAAAGAAAACATTTAACAGTTCAGTGATATTTATAACATACATTCCAAATAGTTGTTTCCTTATAGACCTTCACTATGACTGCTGACCTCCCAGTGCCAGGCATCACATGGGAAGTCGTCAAGTTTACCTCCTCGACTACCTGACATTGTGCAGGCTCAGGACTGACGGCTTTACTTATGTCTATCCGAAAGACGACGAGCACCTACTGTTATAGCCAAGATTCGAGCTTTGTTCAGTAGTAATACACTATCACATAGACCTAAAGTCAGGGGTCAGGCTGGCTCAGTGGTTACGTGCTTCCCTCTGAACTGATAGGACCGGGGTTCAATCCCCACCGGGCTCTCGATTTATTCATGCGGGAGGTGAATAAATCTGAGCACGTCGTCCCTCGTAGAAGGACGTTAAACTGTCGGTCCTGAGCCTGTACGCTGTTAGGTACTCGCTAAAGATCCCTACTCTAAAGGCAAAATTAAGGTTTTGTTAGGCAAAATTTCAAAATTTCGGATTCCCACTGTAAAACAATCTTCATTGTGTGGTATCACAAAGGACCAATGCTCGGCCTAAGTGTGTTCCCTTGTGGGACTGCCACTGCAACCTAACCTAACCTAGACCTAAAGTCAATTCCAAATATAAAAATCTTTCTCAAAGTACAAAACAAATTTACTTTATTAAAATGTTATAAATTCTATCCAATGAACAGTTAAAAATTCTTATTTCAATCATAAAGAACTTGTAATATAATATATTTCGTTATGATATATTAATATAGGTACATACACATGGGGGCACGTATGGACCATACTGTTTTCACATGTTTATTGTGAAATATAAAGTTTCATTATATTCAAGTGCAAATTAAATCCATAAAAGAAGAAAGAAATTAATTGTGAACATACTAAACTATACCCAAAACGAATAACGAAAGAAATAGTCTTCTTAAATGATTCAACAACTATTCTGTGGTGACAAAAGACACATTTTTAACTGTTCCATAAAAGGACCAGGGTAGCCCGCCCAAGTGGCTTACGTGTTCGCCTCTGGACTGGTACATCCGGGGTTCGATACCCCCTCTGGTCCTCGATTTATTTATGCATGAGATGGAAAAAAAATCTGAGCATGTCGTCCTTTGGAGAGAACGTAACTCATCGGTCCCGAGCCTAATCGATATCAGGTATTCGTTAAAAATCCATACTCCACATACACTTGAGTTAGGCAAAATTAAGGACTCCAAATGTTCATTGCGTGGTATCACAAAGGTCCAAACTTTGGTCTACGTATGTTCTCTCGTGGGACGAACACTATATTGTAGCCTAGTCTAACTGTTCTATAAAGATTATTTTACTGCTGTACCAGTTGTATTACATCGGAAGTCGTAAAGGTTTAGCTAATAATCCAATTGTTTATTCGTACTCAGTGATGGCTTTCTGTTCAATGGCTTTACTAACTTTTCAATTTTATGAATTCACTTATTCTTTAACTACATGTTGTAAAGACCATAGAGTCTATTGCATTTTCTTTGTGTTAAATAGTCGTAAAATACGCTGAGCATGTTGTTTAAATCGAAACACCTATACAAATGAAAAATAGTGGTCTGAAACATTTCGCACTCAAACACCAATAATACTGTTCTTCTCAGTAACCATTGTAGTATTTTTCATGGATGGTATTTATCACAAAATATTTTCAACTGATATCACATATACGAACTAACAACAGATAAAGTAGATGCAAGTAAAACCGAACTTTCACAATGAATTCTTTTTCACAAAAAAATAGAGAGAAACAAGTTAAGCTAGTGCAAAACAAATCAGTGTCAACCAGTGATAAGAAATTGAGTGAGAGCTGCCTAGCTGTATTACAAATATCTTGATAAATATTCACCACAATTGTAGCTGTCAGGATCTTTTCCATTACATAGAAAATATTACTTTTCTGATATCCAAATCTTCAATTCGCTGTAAACATCAGCAGAATTCCTCCAATTCGTCTATACTTTGTCAAACTCAGGGAAAACTTTTTATTTTAGTTCTAGGCATTGTGCAATGTGGAAACAGAGATCAGTTACATATTTGCACTCTATCTCAAGGCTCACTGGCCTTGCAGCACTTCATTCTCTTCATAGTTTCTAATACAAACAACAAAAAGATTGAATTATTGCTTTGTTTTAGATACTTGAGTAATGTAGGACCTGTCTCCATTATCTGGTCGCGTCCTGTTCTTAACTGTTTATATCTGCATTGTTCATTGAGCCTCTACTGACAAGGTGTGTGTTTAATCTAGACAAAAGAAGCTGACGATGTAAGTTGAATATATTTAGAACACTCGAAGTGAAATAAGGGTTAGCAGTAAGGGCGTCCGTAGTAAGGTGTTTCATACCTTAGCTTGGAAGCTTTGCAGAAATACTGAATAAACAATTTTCAAAGTGGGAGGTTTTCTGCCTCTATAAAAGTAAATCTACTAAAAATATAGGACGAAGAGGACAACATAAAAAGAACTATTTTATTTGTGCTTATTAATCAAGCACAAAAAAACGACAAAGGCACACTTCAATATTTTGACATCCGCCATAAGGAAGAGTGTTTAATATTTAAAAGTGAAACCACCACTGACCACAGCATTCGCAATCATTCAGCTCCAGTCTGACCAATTTAGGAATATTCAATGACTGTTTCACAGTATAAATCCTCAAACAGATCCCTAATTACAATCAATTTTACCTCAAGATCCTTCACACGAGACTCATATTTATTTCTTGATAGCCAAAAACACTTAACTTGTACCATTAAGTGTTTTTGTTTAAGTCGTTATACTTAAAAATGTTGAATTGTTTACTTTCTCTGTTTATTTCTCTCATAATTTATTATTCCTTCTCCCACCCCCCCTCCTGATTTTTTCGCTCCTATATATGATGCTCAGTCTTGATATACTCTTTAATCTATGAATATCTCATGAAATGAAAAGTCTTCGCCTTTTCCCAGAATTTCTCCGTGTATTTTAGACGTTGATTATTATTTTACGTGCTTACTGTGAAATCCTATTACCCATATGGGGCATACATGTATATATACTTTTTCGTTGGAAATATGATCCGAAATGGACAAATATAGTTCAATGTAGAAAAAGAAACATAGAGAAATTAAAAGCACACACTCACAGTCTCTAATTTGTGTGTACTTTCAATTTCTCTATTGTCTTTTTTTACATTGAACTATATTTGTCTGAAGACGGTTCAAACCGAAAATTAGAGGCTGTAAGTGTGTGCTTTTAATTTCTCTATGTTTCTTTTTCTACACTGCACTGAATATATATATATTCTAAATTTTGGTAGCAGTCCTTCTTTGACACACACATTATTGAAAATGACACCAAATTTAGCTGATACCTGTTTCTTAACAAGTTTCTCAATTTTTCTAAATAACACTCTCGTTATTTCGTCTACACAATAAAGTACATCTCCTATGGTCGACATGTTTCGAATGATCAACATTCATCATCAGGACGTGAATGTTGATCATTCGAAACATGTCGACCATAGGAGATGTACTTTATTGTGTAGACGAAATAACGAGAGTGTTATTTAGAAAAATTGGGAAACTTGTTAAGAAACAGGTATCAGCTAAATTTGGTGTCATTTTCAATATAATATATATATATATATATATATATATATATATCATTCATTATTAATAATGAAAAGTTCATAAGCATGTTACCATAAAGTGCTAATATAAAGAGAATACTAAATGTAAAATTTCATATACAAAAATTTGGTCTTGCTTCCCCAAACTTCCCTTTCTGGACATTAGTCCTTTCCTGCGCTTTCACCCTTTTAAAATATCACTCTTCTTTCCCTTTTTTCTCAACCCCTCACCAGATGTTCTCTGCATCTAGTGTTTCAGTTGGGTTTTTGACTCTGACGAAGACCGCTTGTTACGGTTGAAAGATCTTAGTCTTGTTTTCCCATTTTCTTATTGTGGTTTGATCATTGATTGTTATTTCACGTGTTTATGTGAAATCTTTATATATATATATATATATATATAATATATCCAGTTGGGTTTTTGACTCTGACGAAGACCGCTTGTTACGGTTGAAAGATCTTAGTCTTGTTTTCCCATTTCTTATTGTGGTTTGATCATATATAATATCTATATATATATATATATATATAACAGATTAGTGTAAATAAAGTATCGTACAATGTGTAAAAAAAGATGTAAATTAAATAAAAAAAATTGAAAACAATAAAAAAGAAAATGAATTAATCATCAATAATAACAAGGAAAGAAAAAATAAAACACAAAAAATTATATCTCTAATAGTAAATAAAAGGTGGAGATAGATAAAAATAATACCTTATTATTAACTAGTTTTCTATTTCATTATTTTGACAGGAAATAGGAAACGTCAATTTCTTTTTCTTTTCTACGTCTACTGCATTGACTGGTATTTTCTTCTTTTGGCACCAGGGTGAACCTCAATTAAAAACTTGTTTGAGTTTTTTTTTTTATTAGAATCTTATTCAAGATCTGAGATTTACCGTGTTTTAGACGGAAAAATTGTACACGCCTTCCCTGGGAGAGTACGTAAAACAGTCGTTCTCGAGCCCTATGATGTCAGGTATTCTTCTCAATGAAGATATTAAAACTAGCTACTCTAATAAACTTGATCAAGGCAAAATTCACAACTTTTTATGTAGAATGGGCCCTTTCCTTCCTTCCAGGAGACTGTATATATAATCTTGGGATTTTGTTCTCCCATACAATGTAGAAATAAATATACTCGAAACAGTGAGAGATGAAGATGCAACAGTTGTTTTACCTGACCTATCATTAAGTCTGAAACTGTCATCGCTATATTTATTTATTATATTTACTTATTAATACTTGCACTTCTACTGACAGTGCTTACCACTTGGATCTCCCAGTGTGATTCTTTCTATGTGTTAAACCTTTGTATGAATAACCTCAGATCGGTCAATTATAACAGTAGCCTACCTCTTGCATTCACGCTGGTTCCCCCAGTCTCAACTTCAGTTTGAACCGTCTTCAGGAGAGATTTTTAATTTTAATTTCTCTATGTTTCTTTTTCTACATTGAACAATATTTGTCCGTTTCGGACCGTATTTCCAACGAAAAAGTATATATATATATTAGTAAAGGGTAGAAAGCAGACCTTCTTTTATACAAGTTGTATTAAAATCAATTGATTTGATTGTTCGTAAGTTCTGATATTAGTAAAGCTAGGAAGCAGACATTCTTTTATACAAGTTGTATTAAAATACAACTTGTATAAAAGAAGTATACTTGAAAAGAAGTTGTATAAAAATACAACTTTCTTCAACCTATATATATATAGTTGGATATATGTATAGGGTTAGGGATAGCTTCAGCTACTTAAAGGGACTACTTCTGCCCGATGACGAAGAATGTCGAAATATCGTTGTGAGTCTTTTTTTGTGTGTGTTTTTATCTGTTTTTCTCTTTCCTGTGTGAACTACATATATATATATATATAAACTAGAATTTAAAAAAGAACACATAGAAAGGAAACCACTGAACTCACTACTATATTTCGATGTCCTCGTCTTCAGGAAAAGAAGTGAATCGCTCCAAAGGCTGATAACGACTCCTTTATCATATATATATATAGTTAACACATGAAAGAGAAAAAACAAATAAAGATACACACAAAAGACTCACAACGATATTTCGACAGTCGTCGTCATCGGGTAGAAGTAGTCCCTTTGAGTAGCTGAAGCTAACTGAGTGGTAGGCCGAATGCAAACGAACACGCACGCACTCTGCCGGCCGCCCTAGGTAAGCTACTAACTACAGAGAGAAAAATAACTAAAAAGAACAAATAAAAGCAAATAAAAATAACAGAAGGAGAAGAATAGTAAATGAAGCAATAAACAATTTAAAAAAAAAATAAATAAATAAAAAATAAAATAAATAATAATAATAAAAAAAAATAATTAAATTAACGGTACAAGTTAGGCCAGGAGGAGAGCGAGCTTTGAGAAGACAGATAATTGCCTCCTCTGAAGCTCTTAAAGTAACCCGAGAAGACGGAACAGGGATATGATTAAGGACTTGGACCCGGAAGCAGTGATTAAAATCCAGTCCATGGGAATTAGAGTGGATAGCAATAGGGAGGTTTTTGCGTTGACCAACGGATATACGAGTATATATATATATAATCTGGTGTCACATTAATAAATTCAACGCCTCTCTCTCTATAGAACGCAATTATAATCTTCAATAATAACTGTAACTCAACATCTCTCTAATCACAAATTACAAGTATCGTCTGTAATGATGCACATGATCTCTCTACGAACAGTAATACGAAAAACAGTGTTGCCAGATAGTAGAACAGTGTTCCCAATCAAAGTCAGACTATATATATATATATATATACATCAATGATCAAACCACAATAAGAAATGGGAAAGCAAGACTAAGATCTTTCAACCGTAAGAAGCGGTCTTCGTCAGAGTCAAAAACTCAACTGACTATATATAAATATACATATAAGTTCAAATACGAAGAAGAGAAACAGACAAGTAAAGAAACACACTTACTAACTCAAATTTTCGGAAATTCCGTTTTCAGAAAAAAAAAGAGGTTATTAAAGAACGCCGGTGACGCAACGGCACTGTTGGGTTACTAGTAGTGAGTTTCTATGATTTCTTTTATACGTGTTATTTCTGTAAACCTAGTTCATATCTGTAACAAGAATTCACTATAAAGAGTGAAATAAAATCAACATCTAAACCACTGTACGAAATTAGAAAAATGACTAAATTGATCTTTCAACCAAAGCAAGCTGTCTGTTGCCTTGTTACACGCATCACATCATATACTCACAGTTTTGACTATATAGCATGTGTTGTTTTTATGTGACAGGCATATGGGTTAGACTCGTGTTTGCGTGCTCCGCTTTTGCTGTTGAAAAAACGTGTTGAAAACAAAACCTGTGGAATAACTTATACCACTTATAAACATTTTTTTTTTTTTTTTGCTCAAGTAGACTCACCGTACCCCAGTGTCAACATTTCAAGAGTTTTTGAGCAATTAATACCATTTTTTACACAATAATTAATACAAACTTCTGCTCCATTATTTTCAACAGCAAAAAATCGCCAAGCGCGTACACGCCTCACAAAAAAAGATCACCTGCAATATAGTAAAAACTGTGTACATATGATCGTAACGATTGTACCAACACAACAATGCTTTGAAAACTTCAAAATCTTACTTTAATTTTCGACAAATCGTCGTCATCAGAAGAGATGTGACTAACTTGAGGAGTGAGACCACCCTGGAGAATCCCTTTGTAGTAGTCGCAATAAAAGTGCTGCAAACATACTCTGGAATGGAAAGGAACAAAAAATGAAGTAACTGAAGATAAAACTAAATAATATAAATAGTACAAATACTATTAGACTGGCAACATTCTGACAAGAATAGTAGGACCAGCAGTATTGTTCTGAAGAATGGTCCCCGATGTGTCGTCCCGGGTTTCAGAAAAGTCATGTGGTATAGGAGTGTACTTGTAGCTCAAAATAAGTTGATAAAAGTCGGAGTTCTATTTGTTCTCATGACCATACCTCTAATCTGAGGATAGAATTTACCATCATATCGACAGTTATGCTTCAGAACAAAGTCAAATACATATGCATGAACGTAAGGATTTTTCTATAAACACTAAGAATTATTACTGAGACTCTGAAGGGGACCTTTTCCTTTGAAAAGATCTTAATATAAATTTTGAATTGCTTAATGTGGTGTATATATATATATAAATGATCAAACCACAATATCAAATGGGAACACAGACTAAGATTTTTCAATCGTAACAAGAGGTCTTCGTCAGTCAAAAAAACCCAACTTATATATATATAAACTAGAATTTAGAAAGAACACATAGAAAGGAAATCACTGAACTCGCTACTATATTTCGATGTCCTCGTTTTCAGGAAAAGAAGTGAATCGCTCCAAAGGCTGATAACGACCTTTGAATATATAACGATATATATATATATAGAGCAGATTCAATAATATATCGACCGTTTGATAGAATAGGTCTGCTCTCTAATCGGGATTCGATCAATTTTCCAGGATAAAAAATCTCGGTGCCAACGTTTCGGTTTTACTTAAAACCTTTTTCATAGGCAGAAGTAAGAATTTTTTAACTAAGAAAATGAAATTTACATTATTTAAAGGAACAACAATGTAAAATTTCATTATAAGATATATATATAATATTATATATTATATTATTCATTAATATATATATATATATATATATATATAAAATATTAATGAATAAAATTAAACAGCTCACAAACCTCAAACAGAATTATAAAAGATATCAGAAAAATTTCTTTTTTCTTTTGCAATTTTCACCACTAATAATTTTGATTGTGACTTTTTGTCGAAATTGTGAATTTATACAACAGCAACCATTTCGAAAGGGTGCCATTCCTATTCAGACTATCCGAAATATTGTGTTCGACATATTCTTGTTAGTATTAAATCACTAGATATAATTGATACTATGAATCATTATAAAATTAATGGATCAGTTTCAATGACTAGAAGGTCTTTAAAAGAGTAAGGAAGAGTAATAGTACCTGCAATTATTCCTTTCACTCCTTTATTCTGACCACCAGCAGCAGCAGCAGCAGCTCCAGAATTCATCATCCATGGTCGATTTAAAAACGGATTTGAGCTATCAAGACTAAAAGGATACATGATATAACAAAAACAAAAAAAAAGTCCAAATAAAAACACAGGAAAAGCCAAGCACAAACAACTTAGAGTAAATAAAAAAAAAATCCAGTCAGCTAATAAAAATAAAATATAAAAACTTAAGAAAATTAGAAGAATGTTATCACATTTCTTATCTGAACCTGGCTTCCTAAAACTTGAGAATGATAGTCATGCGATAAGTGTTGCAATTGAAACAATTATTTTACACTAGTATATTTATTGTTTATATGGATGCAAAAATAAAAAAAAATGAGCCAAACTGCTTATAACATATTTTTTAAGAATTAAACAATGATTTATTAATTTACAAATTTTAAATAATCAGGTTTAATCAATTACTGGTTCAAATTTAATGATTCATAAGAGCAATAAAATAAGAAATAAACTCCTTTGAAAATGTTATTTCTATTCGAAATTGACAAGAAAACCTGTTATCAAAAAACTGTCCAGTTACATAGCTAATTAAAAATAACTGGCCTATTGAAATTTATGCGAATTTAAAAATTAACATAAGATATTAATTAGACGTTTTGGAACGAGTTTTAAACCTATCATATAAGTGGTAATTATTTAATTTGGGTGAATTATTAAGATAAGTAATAGTGTTGTCATTTTTAGAACACTCAGTCCTTAGTTGAACTGCTAATTTTCTCTGAAATTTTACAATATTCCCACTGCAACTGAAAACTACATAATATATAGAAAATCCATGTTAATGTACGAGTATAATTTCCATTAAGCTAATCATAAACCAATGTAATCAATAGAAGGTTGCTAAATTACATAAAATGAAGATGACTACTGAATATAATAACAACTGCAAAATAGTTTGATTAAATTTTATGACTCTTCTTCAGAAGGAAAAAGTAAAGTTATTATAACTGGTTTCAATTGAAGCAATGTAGGAGGGAACGTTCGACCTTGACGATGTGATTGGACCAGGCCATGTGTGTGACAGTCTACTGCTGTCCTGTGAACCCAGCATCCTTTCCAAACACAAAATTCATTAAATTGTTTCATTCATTTTTTGGTACATTTATCTGCAATTCTTAACTTTTTCTTTCTAATTACAAGTAAAGAGTTGCTTGTAAATGTACTTTCGGGGAGAAGAAACATTACGATTTGTGTTAATTTGTATTCTAAAAGTTAAAAGAATTTTATTCACCAACTGCTGTAGAATCACATTCTGTGACCTAAATCAGTGGCTAGATCAAACCAAAAATAACAATCCACTAATATTAAATAATAATAGTTACCTCAGTTACACATAAATATTGGTTTACATCCATTTCTATCATTACAGTTTTATTATTTTTGTATGAATATTTAATAAAAAATATGAATTTTCAATATAAGCTGATGCAGTACTAAAGTAAATTTAATTTGAATCTCATTCAATACCATTATATCATAAAATTCAAGAAGTAAATCTTAGTGTCTTATTAATATAACACTAAGATATTATCAATAACGTTTTTAGTGCTCTAATCTCTTTATAGACAGGCAGAACTTGTTTGACACTTTGTAGTCAAAAGCTATTTGGTAACTTTATAAGTTAAAAACAAGTATTTGTAAAATTCTCTGTTAAATCCTGTTATCTTGTAATATAAATGATCATATTTGGTCAATATATTAAAACTGAAGAATACAACGTATACTTTTATGGAACAGGAAGAAACAAAACAGAAGGGAAAACTCAAAAGCAATACTTTTGAACTTATATTTTGTATGAAATTATTATTGTTAATACTGCACACATTGTAAGTAACAATTAAACAAAAATTCTATCGTAACTCGTAAATTTTCTTCCACACTACCGGTTTGGAGTCTTGATCAAAGATGGGCAACATTTAAACCGGTAGATTGTGGAAGAGAATTTATTTACTTTTTTGTTACTGGATAGAAGGTAAAATCTGCATAAACTTTAGATTATATTTATTAAAATACATTATCTAATTTAGATTTGGGGACTATTTTCAAATATAATTCCTAATAATTTTGTAGGTTCCCAGAAAAAAAAGTCCCCTTCGAGTAAACATATTTGAAGACTCCTGGTCTCTACAGTAAATTGTGCGTGCTTAGAGTTACCGATGTTATCTTTGGACAAATAAAAAGTTCATTCCTAAATATTTTATTCTAAAAAAGGTTTCCCATATGAATACTTAGCTGATGAATGAATATTATCATAGTGATACCATATCTCTCTGTTTTTGTGAAAAACTATTCTTCGTTTTGAACTTATTATCATAGATAGATATAGCTATTTTCATCAGTAGGAGCTCGTTTCCACTAATTCATTGATATTATTTTGTCTTAAGACCAATAAATCAAGATTACTATTTAAGTGGATACTACATTATTAATTATCGAATAGTGATTGATAGGTGAAATTACTATTCACGCAAATAGATAGTTATTGTATACATTTTAAATTATTAAAAGAGCTTCATAAATCGAAAAATTTAACTTAACTACATTTATCGGAAATACATTTCGTTAATAAATTTTCAGTAAAAACTAACATTCGATTTGTTTCTTTATCCTTAGTTTAATCATCAAATAGAAATAGTTATAATCATAGTAATAATTATTCTTTAATATTATTGATTAATATTATTTTCTTTAAAAGTGAGAGCTCATAATGATAAGATTAATGATATATAACCATTCACATTATTTTTTAAACAAATATAAACCTCTCAAATTTCAGTAAACAAAATAAAATTATTTAATAATGTATGCTGAATTAAATATAAGAAGAACAGATTCATAAGAATGGTAAATAGATGGGAGTAGTTTCAAATTTTGAACTTTGAAACGTGGAAGCACAATTTTATCAATAACGACAATCTTACAACATGGCAAGTACAGGTTGTTCTCTCATGTGGCACTGGCTAGGTTCAACTCGTTTCAGCCCGTTACACTGTATGACCACTTCATTGTGTGATATTTCCGAATGAACCTCTCTTATTTTGATTATTAGTTACAGTAGTTTCATTAACATAAAGTAATTGTAATTAAAGTTATAAATTTTTCAGAAATTTTAAAGAAAATATTTGATTTCTTTCGTAACCAGACTGATGTAGCCATTTTGAATCAGAAGATAGTTAATTGTGTCGGTAGAATGAATTGACTGTCCGGTGGCTTTATTAACTTTACCATTTATCAAAAGTAACAATTTTTTAATCACAGTAGAACTAATACTGCTAGAAAACTTGCAAAAATGGACCAGAAACTTCCGATTCGATTCCAGGAGCACTTGCAGGTTATATTTTCTCTATTTGTGTTAAATGCTTTTCAATGGAATTTATGGCCAATTCTGCGTATTTTAAACCTAATGGTTCATTGTTTTTCAAACTGCAGAACAATTTGTTGTAAATTTGATTTACTCCAATAAATACTAATTCGATTATGATTAAGATGCCTTACGAAACTACTGGTTCTGAATGAGTTTCTCTTTGTGCACCGGTTTTATTTAGTAGGGAATAGTATTCACTAACTTGTTATATAGTTTGAAATGAAGGTTATGAATAAATTAGGGTTCTTGGAAGTTTTAAATTCTTGTATTTATCTTTAATACATGCCTCGGTTGTAGTACATTTTATATGGAACAGTATATCTAGTGATGGTTTTTTGCCTATGTAAAAAAGCATCACACTCTAACAAGTTTCTTGCGTTAATTTCTGAAGAATAAAAGTATTAACTTTTTCTCTGATTATTTAGTTAATCCCATGATATTACTTGTTTATTTAAGTAATAATCAATTTACTTTTAGTAATTTGTTTTGCTAGACGTATGCAACTCACTTATATACAGTATCATAGTGTGAATTTTTTTAAGGAGTGTCAGAAAGGATGGTGACTATATTTTTTATGGTCATGTATATCAGTATTAGTACGTATCGTTTAATCTATCGTATAATGACTGTATCATCATGCATTAATATTTCTCTATTAAAATAGGAATCTCATCAAGTAAAGGGATATGTAAGATGTATTCAAGAACGTTTATTTAGTATTTTTTCCATTTTGACTTTGAATAACTTTTAATGGAGATATTTTAATAGTTATGTTATATGTACTTATAAGTTGTATGTATGATTAGTAGTTAAGTTATATGATCAGGATGAATTGTATCTAATTTAATCCATCTCTTTGTTAAAGTAAGTGAAGTAACATTATGACTGAGTTCAGGTTTGTATGGATTTGGTATGATGTCTTGATGTTCCGATTACTATTTAGAGGTCTCACTCAGTTAAGTTAGAATGAATTCAACATATATTTGGTAATACAAATTAATTTTTATTTGCTTGTCTATACATTATTGAAGGTACGATTAGGCACGTAAATAAAGAATTACTATTCGTAATTATTGTCAATCGGATGCAAACAATTATTTGTATTGTTGCACTTTGAAAATTTCAGTTGGTAGAAACATAGAGGAGGCCAAATTGAAAAAAAAAATGTATTAATCTGTTTGTTTAATCAATTCCGACTTACACTTTCAATTATTTTAAGATGTTTCATTATATTTCTGTCATATATGGCAGATATTTCTTTAAAGTATTAGTACATAATATTGTGTAATATACGTTTCATTTTTTTTTTAATTAATCTTAGATTTTTGAAATTATTTAAATACTACTTACAAGTTTTTTTGTTAATGGTAGTTTATGCATTGGAGGAAATGGTTATGGTTTAATCTTATGATTAACATTTTTTGGATGTAGCATTATGAAAGGAATGTTAGTTAATGTGTGTGTAACCTCTGTGATTGTATTTTAGCTGTCAAGCGTTGGTATAAACCAAGCGAGTGTCAGTTTTAATACTGTTACTATGGAGTCAGATAAATTCATCTGCGTTCGTGAAAAAGTCGGAGAATCATCGCAAGTGGTTATAATTGATATGAATGACACTGCAAATCCTATTAGACGGCCTATATCAGCGGATTCTGCAATAATGAATCCTGCCAGTAAAGTTATTGCTCTTAAAGGGAGAGCAGCAACAGATGGAACTGCATCTGGTAATTGTAAATATTTTGTTCATATTTTGTTTTAATTTTAAGGTTTTTATTCTTGAATAATTTTTATGTGAAGGAGAGTGTCTAATGGCTTAAATGATTGGTATATATGAAGAATGAAACGCCAATATTATATGATTTGGGAAAGTAGGCTTTGAAGAAAAGTTGTTTCGGTTTTTTCCAACCTAGTAATTAGCTTGCTGTATATATTTTAGCCCAGAAAACTCTACAGATTTTTAATATAGAGATGAAAAGTAAAATGAAGGCCCATACAATGTCTGATGATGTTCTGTTTTGGAAGTGGATATCACCAAACACGTTAGCTCTTGTAACTGACCAAAGTGTTTATCATTGGAGCATGGAAGGTATGAATTAATAAATGATATTGAACTGTGGTTGGTAATATATCTTCAAATTTTATTTGAACTTTTGTTGAAGGTGATTCCCAACCCCTGAAGATGTTTGACCGTCACTCGAGTCTTAATGGATGTCAGATCATTAACTATCGAACGGATGCGAAACAACAGTGGTTATTGCTAATTGGGATCTCTGCACAGGTTAGAGTAAAATAACATATGGAACACTTTTTAATGAAATTTAAATTTACAGTATTTGCTTGTCATTCAGATTTCAATTAGTTGTTTTTTTTTCATATTTATACTCTGTAAGTTCATTTTTTTCTACTATTTCATAGTATGAATGAATGTTATTCTTTTATTTCCTATTTTATATATATATATATATATATATATATATATATATATATATATATAAAATGTTTGTGAAAGTTTTTATTCGTGTTTTTTTTTTATATTGAGTTGAATTCAAAATTCGAAAAAGAGATCACTCAAATTGTTCTTGGAAGTTAGTAATATGTTGTGTATATATGCTGGGACGGACTATCTAAATGCTAGGACTTGATATCTAACGCTAAATTTTCAAGATTTTTGTTGTTGGTGGAATATAATGAATGTGTAGTGATCCACTGACAGAAAAACGTAAATCGCAATAATAATTCACTGAAGTATATTATTAAAATTATTCAGTTAATTTCAATCGGGGGCCTTAATAGAGTTTAGCACTATTTTTTAAAAGTTAACTTAATTTTTTAAAATTATTTTTTCCTAGATCATTATTTTTTATGTTGGTTGCAGGCATTGATATGTTTGTTAAGGTATTTCTTTAGGATGTAATTTTCTATCGTTTTTTTTTTGTTTTTTAGCATAATCGAGTTGTTGGTGCTATGCAGTTATACTCAGTAGAAAGGAGATGTTCACAGCCTATTGAAGGTCATGCTGCTTCTTTTGCCCAATTTAAAATTGAAGGGAATACGGATGTCTCAACATTGTTCTGTTTTGCAGTTCGAAATGCTCAAGGAGCCAAGGTGTTTATTGTTTCCATATAAATGATTATGTAAAATTTTTAACTTGTACGTGTTATTTCAAGCTTTTGTTTGATGTTAGTTTTTAGTAGTATGGAAAACGGAAGGGTATTAAACATAAAATTTGGTTATTCCCTTATATAATTACGTTGTTGTGCATGGATTATTATTGTAGTGTTTTCACTTTATGAGTTAATTGGAAATGGGTTTCTCACAACAGCAATATGATATACTAAATAGTCATAATAAAAAGGTTAGATAGCTCCTGAGTGGTCTTGACGGACATTCAATCATGCGCCTAAACTCAGATTGGAAACATACACATAACCTATGAGAAGTTAAATTTTTAATTAAGGGTGACCAGATTATAAATGTATAAAATTAAGTAATTTTAAAAAGTCAGATAAAACGAAGTAAATAATGAAATGTTTCTAGTAATCCAGTGATCAGGTGTATTTCCAGTTAATGGTATTACCATTACTAGAAGAATTACAATCTGTAACACAAACTTGTAAAGTTTTTCGTACTATTGAAGATTTAATGAAGACTTTGCAGCATTTATTTAAGAGTAGTAGTTCTCCATTTATTCTGATGATTGCATGACAAGGTTCAGCTGTATCCTGTGGTACTTGATTTTGCTTTAGCTTAGGATACAAATAATGGTCTCTCAACCTCATCTCTGCTTAGGAACTGGGGTTATGTGTAGGTGGTAGATTGATGTTGTTGATGCAAGTCCAGAACTTTCTTCTTCCAGCAGTCCCATTTTTTTGATGTAACTGCTACTTCCAATTAGTAATATGTATTTTCTGTACTGTTCTTGCTTACCTATGCATGTTGCTTTTTTTTTTATAATACTATTTCTCATTTTTTATCGATATTAGTTTCCAAATTTGTTAAGGAAATTAGTATATTTTACTATAATACATATATTTAAGCTGTCGGTCCTGAGCCTGTACGATATCGCTACTTATTAAAAATCCCTATTCTTAATACACTTGAGTTAGGAAAACTTAGTACTCCCAATGTAAAATGTTACATTTAGTGGTGTCACAAAAGGCTAATCTTTGACCTTTGTCTTAGTTGTTTTCTCTTAGGACGGCTACTGTTGCCTAACCTAACCTAAAGAGTTAAAATACAAGGAAATTAGTAAAAAATCCAAATAGCATTTAAAAAAAATCACTGAAAACAAGCTCAATTTTCTTGAGGTTAATCAATCTCATTTTATTAAAGTCTTGGATTGAGGAATTTGACTTTGACAAAGCCAATCTCTCAATTCTGATGCCTTAAGGAATTGTAAATGCTTGTATTTCTCTTGAGTGCTGGATTGTATTTGGTTATTTTAATAGCAACCTGATTTTCTAATTTTAAGCATTGATTCATACATCATAATTTCAGTTGCATATTATTGAGGTAGGAGCACCACCAGTAGGAAACCAACCCTTTTCCAAGAAAATTGTTGAAGTTTTCTTCCCTACTGAGGCTCACAGTGATTTCCCTGTCGCCATGCAGGTAATAAACGTTCAAATAGTTTTTTTTTCTGTAATGCTCTTAATAACCACCAAGTTTTTTATACATGAAAATTCACTATATACAAATGGTGTGTTTATCCATTTTTTCCTACTTTACCTATGGGTAAATACTACTTTATTATCCTTAACTTATTAACTGCATATTTTTATAAACTATTAAAATTATGATTGAAATTTTCTGATCGGTAGTATTTTTAGACAATCATAATTACAGTTATTGCATTTATTTTGTAAATGATAATGAGTGGATTACAAAAAAGTTGTAGTTTAGTTAATAATTACATTCATTTCTATAGTGGATTATGGTCATAGAAATTTTTATTAAATTAACTATATAGATAATTGTTAAGTAAAATTATATTGTTAAATTAATATATAGTAGGTTGTCATTTTATGGATGTGTTGTAACATTTTAAAATTAATTGATATTGGGATTGTGTACAGGTGAGTTCAAAATATGATGTTATATATTTGATTACGAAATATGGATACATTCATCTTTATGACTTGGAAACTGCAACATGCATATTTATGAATCGAATCAGTAGTGAAACAATATTCGTTACAGCACCACATGAATCGACCGGAGGTATTATTGGTGTTAATAGAAAAGGACAGGTAAACTTATATTTTAGTTGTAATTATAGTTTTATTTATATTACATTAAATCTAATTTTTATATCTTCTTTTAGGTTTTATCAGTAAGTGTTGAAGAAAATAATATAATTCCATATATTACTAATGTACTTCAAAATCCAGATTTAGCATTAAGAATTGCCGTCAGGAATAATTTTGCTGGAGCAGAAGATCTGTTTGTTCGAAAGTTCAACATGCTTTTTCAAAACGCACAGTACTCCGAAGCTGCTAAGGTAATTTTATATTGTTTACATTATTATGTTTTTTTCATTTTATTATATAAACAGGAAAGTTACCATAGAGTTGTTTGTTATAATATTCAATATTGAAGTTGTATGTTAATTATATGTTATGTAGTTGGAGTAGTTCCTGGAATGCTACACTCTTTACATTTGATTTAATTTTTATCTGTACTTTGTTTTGAATACTTTTTTAACATCTTCGATACCTGTAAAAAATCTTGAAATGCTGTTATTATTACCATCTTAATTTAACTGTGCTTCAGACATGGAAAAAACTTAAAATTTATTTCTAATTCGGTATAATGATCTCTTGTGTCTTGATATCTTATTTAAGGTAAATCTTTCTTAGTTCTATGATGATATCTACTTTAGCGATATATGTATCACGTTAACCGATATGTCAAGTTACCGGCGCTTAGGAGGGATATACCTTAACTTACAAATAATAATTTGGACCTATTAATTTTGTCTATTTAAATTATGAATTGTCAGAGCACTACTAACACAACCTGATGTTTGTAGTTCGTATGTTATACGGGTATTCAATATTTAACAAATCCTCTTTGACGGAGGAAATAAAAAGAAATATGTGTCTATCAATATTCATGCATGTTGACGTACAGTAAAGTATTATCATTAAATAATCGAAATCTTTGTGTATGCAATGTATTGTATATTATTTGTATATGTTAGTGAAATTTGGTAGCTTTCCTTGAATGCATATATTGTTAAAAGTATTACCATATTTCAATGATATCTGTTTCTTAATAAGTTTTTTTCTATTTAACACTTTATAGTTTCATCTATACAATATAATAAATTTCCTGCAGTCGACATGCTGAACAGTTCTCCAGTTATCGTCAGGACATGAATGAGTCTTGATTTCAATTTTCTATTTATTGTGGAAGAAGAGTTGACTGCCCAAGAGGTTGAAGCATCTTCCTGGGAAGGTCCAACTTGGTCATTGCGTTTTGAAAGGGTTCTACGATTTCTATTTTCTAAATTAGATGTTTATGCATAGTATCTTTTTTGAATATGAAGGGTTTCTATGATTGTTATTCTATAGTAGTCATTTTCTTTTATTATTATTTTTAGTACTCTAAGAGTTAATTCGTGCTTTGTTTAACTATGCTTTTTAGGGACTCCAGCTAATGAAAACATCGCGTTAGTCATCTAGATAGAGAAATTGTAGACCAATGTACTTGTGTGAGTGGGTTGCACAGTCCCCGTACTTGAATTTCAACGGATAACCCAAGGTCCTTCACGTTCAATATACAGCTGGATCTTGATTCGGTTTTTTTTTACAAATTGTTTACAAACTGTTGGGTTTTTGTAGTATGTAATACTATATTATTTATAGTATTATATATTTATTACTATTATATCCAATTTATTATATTTTTCAATATTCATTCATCCAGCCTGTACTGTTCGTAGTACTTGTTCCTGTAACCGACTTCGTGAACATTTCTTAGTGTTTTCTTATTAGCATTTCTGTTTTTGTAGGTAACATTTAAAAGTTTCTTCATTTTATATTAACATATTCATTTCAATAACCATTGTTAATGAATGACTTTTCTTTTCTTGATTTTTTTGTCAGAGATCTCCCACTTTGACGATATTTTATATCTCTGGTATACTAATGCTTTAAGTATCATTTTTGTAAATTTGGGGACTTTCACTTTGGGAAGTATGGAGAGTGCTGTAAAGGAAATTGAATGAACTTATTCGGACAGATATCAGCGAAATAGAGTCATACTTTTAAAACTAGTAATATTAAGTAATTTGATTATTGGTCCATTCTTCAAGCTGCGTTTTAGTTAAACTATATTATTTGTCTAGGTTGCCGCAAATGCTCCCAAGGGTATCTTAAGGACGCCGCAAACCATATTACAGTTCCAGCAAGTTCCAACTCCTCAGGGTCAAAGTTCTCCATTGCTTCAGTATTTTGGAATTCTCTTGGATCAAGTAAGTTATCTCATTTGAAATTTTTATCTTCGGTAACTCATTCATGGAAATATTTAATGGACCTTTTTATTTTTATTAAAAAATGTAGGGAATTCTAACTTTTCCAAGTTTCATTTAGTTTTTAGAAATATTGGTAATACAAGGTCTATTCCAATTTTTCGTATTATGTATAATTTAGTGTTAATGAGTAGTAATCACAACTCAAACATTGCTGACGATTTTGAGACTTGAGTTCTTTTTGGGGATTTTTTTATGTCTGTGGTTTAGGCATATTGAATCCAATAGTTCGTGACCATGTTGGACCAGGATAGCCCAGTGGCTTACGTATTCGTCTCTGGACTGGTAGATCCGTGGTTCGATATTCACTCTAGGCCTCTTCTATTTATTAACTCAGGAAGTGAAAACAATCTGAGTACTTCGTCCCTCGGAATGGACGTTAAGATTTCGGTCTCGATCCTGTACGATGTTAGTTATAAAGATCCCTACTCTAATTCTACTTGAGTTAGGCAAAATTTAGGAATCCCAAAGTAGAATGTTCATTGTGTGATATCTGTCAATCGTTGGCCTATGTGAGTTCCCTTGTGAGGCGGCCACTGCAACCTGACCTAACCTTACCTTGTGGTCATGCTACAGATAACAAAGTTTGGCATATCAAATTGACATTATTCCCAAAATTATGCCCTTTGAATTTAGATGGACTGAACTAAGATATAGTTTTTTATTTAGATGAACTAAGCTATAGTTTTTGGGCAATATTACATTATGGTGAGTACACTTTATTGCTCTCTTGGTGAATTTAGGTCCTATTTTTTTCGTGAAGTACTAAATTTAGAGTTGAAATTTTGCAATTAAACTGATGTCAATAAATGAAAAAATGCAAAATTTTTCGATGGCAGGAAAGTTAAGTTTTGCATAAAAATGTCAATATTTTGACTTAAAGTTGAGTCAGAATGTTTGTGAATTTGATACTGGTCATACCATATGGTGGATTATAATGAAATAGAACACTACAAGAAGTTGTTAAAGGAGGATAAAATGTATAGTTTTTAGGCGAAATGGTGCGAAGCAAAAATAGGGTTGTCTAGGTAGTCTGTGAATTTAGAGAATTCATTTTCACAAGGCTGCAAACTGTAATATATTATATTTTGCATATAGAATTTACCTAAAATTAGTATACCATCATAACAAATTAAAATGTTTGATCAACTGGAACCGGTAATGCAGTCCCAAAACTGTGTGACTGAACTTAGTTAAAAATGATGATAAAAAATATATTACCTTCAACAAAGCACTATAAGAACAACCATAAGGTTCCACCTTTTGTATGATTGTACTAGAAACCTTAGTTCATTGCCGTTGTAGTTGGAAAAATGGAGATAGCCACCATAAAACAAGTGAAGCTGTTCTATTGGTCAATGAGTCTGATATTACTTCTACATCAGATTTGTTAGTAAGTTTCCATGATAGCCACATTATGATTAATCAAGTATTTAAATTATTTATGAATAGGGTTGGTAATACTGGTAGTAAAATTGTATTATTTTTTGTGAACTTAAATGTAAATTACTTATATAACTTAACTTAACTTAAATATCATATAACTTAAAGAATGATTTCGTTCCCTGATGAATGACTTACAAATGTTTTTTTTATTGTTTTCAGGGTCAATTAAACAAGTATGAATCTCTGGAATTGTGTAGACCAGTTTTAAATCAGGGCAGGAAACAATTGTTGGAGAAGTGGTTGAAAGAGGAAAAGTTGGAATGCTCAGAGGAATTGGGTGACCTTTTTAAACAAACAGATCCAATTTTAGCCCTTTCAGTTTACTTGCGTGCCAATATTCCTAATAAGGTTAGAAACAATTTACTGTAACTGTTAAACTAATTCACATTTTATATATAAATCAAAAAATTATTCTTGAGGATATCGTCAATTGCTTTAGTAATACAGTCGCCTAGAATTTATTTTATATGTATAACTTATTCAATGTTTTTGTTATTTGGTGTTAAATTAATATTTTCATTCATTAATTTAGGTAATCCAGTGCTTTGCCGAAACGGGTCAATTCCAAAAAATCGTGTTATATGCTAAAAAGGTAGCGTACACTCCAGATTACATTTTTCTTCTTCGTAACGTTATGAGAATCAACCCTGATCATGGAGTCAGTTTTGCAAGAATGCTGGTACAAGATGAGGAGCCTTTGGCAGATATAAATCAAGTAATGGAAAAGTGATATTTGTTTCTTTTATGTAATTAGGCATTTTATTACATTTTATATCAATTTATAGATAGTGGATATTTTGATGGAGCAGAACATGGTACAACAGTGTACGTCATTTCTTTTGGATGCCCTTAAGTCTAATAAGCCCCAGGATGGACCTCTCCAAACTAGGTTGTTAGAAATGAACCTTATTTCAGCTCCTCAGGTATGTTTCTTGGTTGTTAAGAAAAAATGTAAATATACTGTTTTCTTAAACTACTTAATTAATGTTTTATAGGTTGCTGATGCGATTTTGGGAAATCAAATGTTCACACATTATGACAGATGCCACATTGCCCAGCTTTGTGAAAAATCAGGTCTATTACAGCGAGCTTTGGAACATTATACTGGTTTGGTTTTGGACTAATTTTGTTAATCATGGGATAGATTATATTGCAGATTTCATGAATCTATGTTTTTTTGTTTAGATTTATATGATATTAAAAGAGCTGTTGTCCACACTCTTATGTTAAACCCTGAATGGCTGGTTAATTATTTTGGAACTCTATCCGTGGAAGATTCTTTAGAATGTCTTAAAGCAATGCTGACTGCTAATATAAGACAGAATTTACAAATATGTGTTCAGGTTTGTGAGATAATATTTGAAGAACTTGACAAGGTTTTAATAATTTGTAGTGACATGTAAAAAATATTTAATGAATGGTGTATTCGATTCATTGTTTTAGATTGCCACGAAATACCACGAACAACTTACAACCAAAGCGTTGATTGATTTATTTGAATCATTCAAAAGTTATGAGGGTTTGTTTTATTTCTTGGGTTCAATAGTTAATTTCAGCCAGGACTCTGAAGTTCATTTCAAGTATATACAGGTACGCAATTTTCCTTCAGTAATAACTTTTCGTATTATTTTATTAAATAGAGTCGTGAAGTACATTAAAAAGTGCTTTCTTTTATAGGCTGCCTGTAAAACTGGCCAAATAAAGGAAGTTGAGCGCATATGTCGTGAATCTA
This sequence comes from Hermatobates lingyangjiaoensis, assembly GCA_026182355.1. Taxonomy (NCBI): domain Eukaryota; kingdom Metazoa; phylum Arthropoda; class Insecta; order Hemiptera; family Hermatobatidae; genus Hermatobates; species Hermatobates lingyangjiaoensis. Next base: position 1,495,431 of record JAPFBL010000084.1, read on the forward strand.
ATTCTTATAATCCTGAACGAGTGAAGAATTTCTTGAAAGAAGCGAAACTTACCGACCAGTTACCCTTAATAATTGTGTGCGACAGATTTGATTTTGTCCATGATTTGGTTCTATATTTGTATAGAAACAATCTTCAAAAGTATATTGAAATATATGTACAGAAGGTAATCTACTCAGAAAATTAGACGATTCTCCTTTATCCTTGTTATTTTAAAATAAAATATTAACCTGTGTGTCTTTTGATTAATACATTTTAAGATATATTATTAAATCTGTTTTTTAATCAGTTTAAATAATACATCTTTATTATAATATTAGAACATTTATGTTATTAATTTTTGAAGTTAATTCAAATTTTTTAGGAATTTCATTATTTTTAGGAATTCTGAAGTTCATTTGCTTTTTTATAATGTTGATTTCTTTTTTCCGATGAGTGAAGTCATTGAATCATTAGTTTCTATATTTTGTTTCTTTATTGTTAATATAGATAGAGTTGTGTAAATTTAAATAAAAACATTTAATTTAAGTGTATACTAACAGATTTGTTTTTAGGTTAATCCGTCTCGTTTGCCTGTGGTTATTGGTGGTCTTCTGGATGTTGATTGCTCAGAAGATATAATAAAAAATTTAATGATGGTAGTAAGGGGTCAATTTTCTACTGAAGAACTGGTAGCAGAAGTTGAGAAACGTAATCGTTTGAAATTGTTACTTCCTTGGTTAGAAACAAGAGTCCATGAAGGTTGCGTTGAACCAGCTACTCACAATGCCCTCGCAAAAATTTATATTGACAGTAATAATAATCCAGAACGATTTTTAAAGTAAGTTTTTTTGTTGTTATAATTCATTTGAAAAAATTATTTGATTATCTTGCTATTGGGGTATTTCAGAGAAAACCAGTTCTACGATAGTCGAGTGGTTGGAAAATATTGCGAAAAAAGAGACCCACATCTTGCTTGTGTAGCCTACGAAAGAGGCCAATGTGACAGAGAACTTATTCATGTATGCAATGAGAATTCCCTGTTCAAATCAGAAGCGAGGTATTCTTTCTACTTGTTTATGTTATTTCAAATTATTGTAGACATTTATTTTAGAGTTGCAAGCTAAAGAAACTCATATACTGATTCTTTTTCATAAGGTTATCGTTACCTGTTTAATTTTGTGTTGAAGAAAAGTTTTAAAGAATAATCCAAAATGTACTTTTATTACAGGTATTTAGTTCGGAGGCGGGATCCAGAATTGTGGTCTGAAGTCCTTCAGGAAAATAATCCCTACCGGAGACCGCTGATTGATCAAGTATATAAAATTTAGTTTTTCTACGTGCATTTTGTTCTGTTATATATCTCTAAATTTCAATTCTTTTTTTGTAGGTTGTTCAAACAGCTTTGTCGGAAACCCAAGATCCTGAAGATATTTCTGTTACAGTAAAGGCTTTTATGACGGCTGATTTACCAAATGAACTAATTGAACTCCTAGAAAAAATAGTGCTAGATAACTCAGTTTTTAGTGATCATAGGTATGTACTTTGTTTAATGCAATAGGATTGGTTTTAATGTATGGTTAATTAAAATTTGTAAAAGTGAAGATGTAGTTAAAGCAAAGCGGACTTCACCTATGAATTATTATGCAATTACATTAAACATAGCAAAGTTAAATATTTAGAGTGTTACTACTTCAGTGTCTTAAAAAATTGAACTTAATACAACTTTTGAGTTTTTGATACGATTTTTAGAAACTTAATGATTCTAGTTTTTCATGTACACGAAAAAATGAATAATGATTCCCTGATAGAGACTTTCAGTATATTTCCTTCATTGTTTGGAACTGAATTAGTAATATAGAAGTATTAACCACCTCATTTAACATTGTATTTGTTTTACTAAGAAATGGTTTGTTAATTCATGCATATTTCCTAGAAATCTTCAAAACCTTCTTATTTTAACTGCGATTAAAGCAGATAAAAGCCGTGTTATGGAATATATACATAGATTGGATAACTATGATGCACCTGATATAGCTAACATTGCTATAAATAATCAGCTTTTTGAAGAAGCATTTGCAATCTTTAAGAAATTTGATGTGAACACATCTGCGATCCAGGTCAGTAAAATTTTTTATTAAATTTAATGAGTTTAAACTATTTTTGAATCAATGAGTATCTTTTTTATTTCTCTTTAGGTATTGATTGAAAATGTTAGCAATTTGGATAGAGCTTATGAGTTTGCTGAAAGGTGTAATGAACCAGCTGTTTGGAGTCAGCTTGCGAAGGCTCAGTTGCAACATGGGATGGTGAAGGAATCAATTGATTCATTCATTAAAGCAGATGATCCGTCTGCATACATGGATGTCGTTGAAACAGCTCATAAAACTGGTAAGTCCATTACTGTAAATGTGTAAACATAAATTTAGTTAGTTTCATCATGCATTTTTATTTAAATTTGGGGGTGAGTACTATTTGTACTCGAAACATCAAGCTTTGTGATTTAGAGCCATTCGTTTAACCAGAAATTGGTTAACTCATTGATTATTCTGAGTGTTTTGAAAAGAGAGCTTTGTCATTTTAGTAGACTTAATAAGTAAGTCTTCTAAAATGGCAGTATGTGACAAGTATTTAACATGAATACCGACAGTGTGGAAGCTTTCTGTGGTTCTAGAAGTTGTTGGTCCTTAAAGAAGAAGTCAATAATTTTCATGGACTGAATTAATCTTAAACAATTTATATATATATATCTGTCTGATGATGGGGTTATTAAGTCAGGACTATATAAATGTTCTTCATATATAGTGAAGTGTAAATATTGTTTTTATTGTAGAAAATTGGGAAGATTTGGTTCGTTATTTACAAATGGCAAGAAAGAAAGCCAGAGAATCATATATTGAAAGTGAATTGATTTACGCCTATGCTCGGACAAATAGACTCGCAGATTTAGAAGAATTCATTTCTGGTCCCAATCATGCCGATATACAGAAGGTTAGTTTCATATATCTACAAAATACTTAAAAATGCCTAGAAGACGTTTGAATAAATTGTTAATTGTATTTCTCAGATCGGAGACAGATGTTACGATGATAAAATGTATGAACCAGCCAAACTTTTGTACAACAATGTTTCTAACTTTGCAAGACTTGCCATTACATTGGTTCATTTGAAAGAGTTTCAAGGAGCTGTAGACAGTGCTAGAAAAGCCAACAGGTAATGGTATCGTTTAATGACATGGATCTTATGTGTAGTATGATAATAAAACTTATTGATTTCATTTGTTTATACCTTTCAGCACACGGACATGGAAAGAAGTATGCTTCGCATGTGTTGATAGTGAGGAATTTCGACTAGCTCAAATGTGTGGGTTACACATTGTTGTTCATGCTGATGAGTTGGAAGATCTAATAAATTACTATCAGGTAATTTAATTATGTAATTGATAAATATAATTTTTACTGGGTTTTATACTTTTAGAATCCTTATAAAATCATTCTTTTATGATTAATTTTTTTTGTTAATGCCTATGAATAAGTTTGACTAAAAATAAAAATACCTATAATAGTTACGAGGTATTAATTGGTTACTTTTAATGATAAACTAACTAATGAACCCGTGGCTTCACATTCATTAATTCAGAAATAGTGATTATAGATTCGAGACTAATGTTTATGCCTATAAAAATTGACACTTGGAAATAGTGATCTCTAGGCTCAAGAACAATGTCAATACTTATTAAGTAAATAATTTCGAGTTTCAGCATGACAATTATTATATTTTCTTATATAAAATTTTGATTTAGTTTAGCGATATTGGGTTATATACAAAGTTTTTAGTTTTTCCTTCTGTCGAAAATAAAAGTGTATTTACTGTTGTACCAAAGCAGATATTTTTTAATGTTTGAAGGAAAACTGGTAAAATTAATTTGAAATGAACAAAATAAATTATTTTAATTCTATGCACGAATATAGTTATTTCATTCTAATTGAATAGTTAAAAGTAGTTAACACATATTGTAAAACTTTTTCGTACACAATATTTTTTTGTTTTCTTGCAACAGTATGCAGGTTATTCTTGTTCCCTCCCTACCAATTACATATTAACCGATTAAACCCTGGTGAGATAAATGTTAATATCATGAGGAATATGTATAGATTTCGGAAACATATTCACCATTTGTCTAATTATTATAAGTATGAATTTTGGTTAAGCATTGCTATAGCCTAATTACCAATAATATGGTTAAACCAGTTAGTTATGGACAATTCTGTTTAGAATCCTATTTACTGAGGAAGTAGTTATAATCAAGTTAGACCCGTGGATGATTCACTTTGTCTTATTTTACTCTTACTACTCTATAAAATTATCTTTATGAGCGTATTAATATAAAAGTGTGATACCTTGTGGAAGGAAAAAAGGACGAATGAAGGTACAAGCGTATTAATATACAGATACATAGGTATACATGAATGTTACTTTCGATTAAAAAAAAAATACTATAATTTTATGTTGCACTGTTTTACTTTCTAACATAAGGAGAGTTGTAATGTTAATTATAAGTTTAGTGATCTGTATGTATGATAGATAAGTTATTATGTAGTTAGGCGTAAAATTTCAATAGCATTTTGTTGGTATGTTTTTTTTCGTTTGTATTTAGTTAACTAATTTTCTTCCATTCAATTTTCAGAATCGTGGTTTTTTTGAAGAGTTGATCAATCTGTTGGAAGCAGCTCTGGGTCTGGAGCGAGCCCATATGGGAATGTTTACTGAATTAGCAATTCTGTATTCTAAGTACAAACCAGCAAAAATGCGTGAACATTTGGAATTATTCTGGTCTCGTGTCAATATACCTAAGGTAATGAATGTCAGAGTGTTTGTTTTAAAAATTCGGCCCTTTGTAAATTATATTGTGTCCATTATTTTTAGGTTTTACGTGCTGCAGAACAAGCACATCTTTGGGCAGAATTGGTATTTTTATATGATAAATATGAAGAATACGATAATGCTGTATCAGCTATGATGTTACATCCTACTGAGGCATGGAGAGAAGGTCATTTTAAGGATATAATAACCAAGGTACTTAATTAAAGAATTATTGATTTCAATTGTATTCGAACTTTTTTTATTATAGTACTATTTAAATAAAAAAATCAAGTATTTGAAGTAGAGTGGGCTATTTTTTTTTTTAAAAAAATACTGCTCTATTTAAGTTTTCCATAGAATTAGTTGGGAAAAACTGACCAGTCTATATTGTCTTGGTGATTTCAGATCAGTTAGTTGGGATGATTTTCTAACATAAAAAAGTTTAAAAACTAAAAGAACTTAACTTGAAAGTTGAACTTCTTTTATTACTGTTAGGAGTAAAATGTTTGTAATTGGAAATTAGTAAATATTTAAAGACGTTAATTTATTTGGATGTAAATGAAGTAAACCAACTTAAACCTGAGTTAGTTTTATTCTCACTTGTTTAACATTTTTAGATACTATATGGTTTTCCATATTTAGTAAACCTTTGTTCATTGTGTAACAAGTTTTTTGTTCTCTTTATAGAAATAGTTGTTTTGATTCTTGTTACAGTAAGTTTTTAACAGCCACAATATCTAGACCATGTTCATTCTTTATAACGATGGGATATATGCTTTGAATAGGCTTATATTTATGTACCAATCGTAAATTGTAACATTAAACTTATTCAAAGTGGTCCATTTGTATATGTTCAGCCATATGTTATTGTAAAAGTTAGTAAGTATTACTTATTATTATATTATGAAAGTTTACAGAATTTTACTTTTGGATAGATCTATTGAAATATAAGTGCGTGATTAATATTCGTTAAGCATTTAGTAGTGTATATTTTTAGTAGAAACTATCAAGTTTATCTCAATAATCAGTTTATTTCTGAACTTTCTTTTCTGTTTCTAACTTTATATAGTGATTTTTCACAATAAGAAAATGGGAAAACAAGACCAACCAAAACAAGATCTTTCAACTGTAACAAGCATTGCAGTTTTTGTCTTCGTCAGAGTCAAAAACCCAACTGACGAAGACCGCTTGTTACGGTTGAAGGATCTTAGTCTTGTTTTCCCATTTTCTTATTGTGGTTTGATCATTGATTGTTATTTCATGTGTTTATGTGAAATCTTTTTATAGTGATTCTTGTATTTAATGGTGTATGGTCATCATATGGTTTTGTTATTATTATTTCGTGTTGTTTAACTCCAATGTGTGTTTCAGGTGGCTAACATTGAATTATATTATAAGGCAATTCAATTCTATTTAGAGTATAAGCCCATGTTGCTGAATGATGTACTCCTGGTTCTAGCTCCGCGAATGGATCATACAAGAGCAGTTAATTTCTTTACAAAAGTTGGTATAATTTTGTTAACATTTAACTTTGGTGAACATCGCTATTTTCACATGGAACGTATTTTTTACTTCTAAAATTTGTTACAGGTTAACCATCTTCAACTGATCAAACCGTATTTGCGGTCAGTCCAATCTTTAAATAATAAGGCAATTAATGAAGCTTTGAATAACCTTTTAATTGATGAAGAAGATTTCCAGGTAAACACCACCATAATGTATTTTATGTGTATTTTTTCTGGCGCTTAATTTTTGTTTGGACCTTATTTTAACGAACGATAAATTAATTGAAGGAAAAGACTTTAGTTTCTGAGTAAAAGAAAATCCCTTCCTTCAGCCTGGGTTTTGATTTCATAAAATCTCTTTAGTTTAAGTAAAGTGGATATTTTATGAATGTAAAGAACGCTGTTTACAAATCACTGAAAAATATGATTATGATAAATGTGAACTTCAATAGAGTTCGTATATAATATAATAAAAATTTCACATAAACACGTGAAACAACAATCAATGATCAAACCACAATAAGAAATGGGAAAACAAGACTAAGATCTTTCAACCGTAACAAGCGGTCTTCGTCAGAGTCAAAACCCAACTGAGTTTGAGTTTGGAACAAAAAAACTCAGTTGGTTTATGACTCTGACGAAGACCGCTTGTTACGGTGAAAGATCTTAGTCTTGTTTTCCATTTCTTATTGTGGTTTGATCATTGAATATAATAATTGTTTGTGTAGTCTAAGTAATGAATTAGGCATTGATAATTGTGGTTTATAACAACCCATTCCTTATCAAGTTAAAGTAAATTCAATTTATCTAATGTCAACTAATATATTTAGCGGAAGTTAATTACATTGTAATATAAACTTTCACTTCACAACAAACACATCGTTTCAGCATTGTTAAAGTTTTTAATGTAGTACTCTCTGATCGTGGACTTTAAAGTTCAGTTTCTTGAAGTCAGTTAGTTTGCAAATGTTTCAAGCACCGATAATGTACAGTCGAATTGTTTGGCAGCCAAAAATACGTCAATTTCAAAGTTTACAAAACTAATATATTGCACTGAAAAGTAGGAGTATTTTTCATTAAATAGGTAATTGCATCTAACATATAATAGATTTGTGAATGTGACCAAGAGTCATAGCTACAGTCACTGCAGTGGAGGTCTAAGTTCGCCATTATTAGGACCTCCACTAAGATCTGATGGAGTTTAGAAGTGAATGTTGGGTAGTTTTTTTGTTTCTAAGTTTATCGTTTATAGACAATTTTTTAATTGTGTCAGACAGACAATCAAGGAGTATACAAGTGTTCTTTCTGTCGTTGGGCGAAAGGTACCGCGCATGATCGTAGTCTCTTTTGGTAAAGGGATTTTTGAACAAATTGCAGTACTTTTGTAACAATCCTGGTTCCTGTGATATAGCCCATACCCATTTCTGTTTTAAAAATATTTTAAGAAAATAAATATTTTTCTCTCGAAATTAACATTTTCGCTTAAGGAATGAATTGGATTTAACCAAACAAATACAGAGAGATCATTTTTAATACCATTAAGAAAGGAATTTTCTAGAAGTGGTTCCAAAAGTGGTGGGAACACTATTAAGAGTCAGTTCATTCTATCAAAATAGGGCTACGAGTGAATCACAGTAGCCTGTAATTACTGATTGTTTGAAATTAGTAACGATGCTTTAGAACTTTCTAATCACACCTCGTACTTAACTTTGTTGGTTGTGGCTAATAATATTCAGGTCGTTTGGAGGTTATTGCAATATCAGTTCTAACGTCTCAATTTATAATAGTTTAGTATTAATATTATTTAAGTCTCCCTATTGAACATTTTGTGTGTGTATTACTTTTCTATTCTCTTGAGTTAAGTTATGGTATAATGTATACATCTTATATTGTGTTTTGTCTATAGGGAGTTAGAACCTCAATTGATGCCTTTGATAATTTTGACAACATTTTATTAGCTCAGAGGTTAGAAAGACATGAGCTTATTGAATTTAGACGAATAGCCGCTTATTTATATAAAGGAAATAACAGGTGGAAACAGAGTGTATCTCTCTGCAAGAAAGACCGACTTTTCAAGGTGAAATTGTTTGTTGGTTCTGTTTTTATAATGTGATTATATCTATAAACTAATTTCAATTACATTTTTTTTTTTAGGATGCAATGGAATATGCTGCAGAGTCTAAAAATCACGAAATAGCTGAAGAATTGTTGACGTGGTTTTTGGATAAGGGTAATCATGATTGCTTTGCTGCGTGCTTGTTTCAATGTTATGATCTATTGCACCCAGATGTTATATTAGAGTTGGCCTGGAGGCATAATATAATGAATTTCGCTATGCCGTATATTATTCAAGTTACTAGAGAGTATATAACAAAGGTAAGTCAAGTTAAACTGAATACCATTAGTTTTTTATTACACTTATTTACATAAATTTTTCCTCTCGTTTTAAAGAGGAAACAGAGTATAGAGGATAGATTTTGATTTACAGTTTACAGAATTTTGTTTTACAGTATTAGCGTAATTTTTCCATAAAAAGATTTGTCTGGTTTTTTTTGTTTCCTAACTTTTTTGGACTGATTTTTTAACAAAAAAATTAAAGGGGTTAATTGATTTTAAACCCTTTTTTACGGTTTTATTTACATATATAAATTTAGCATTGATTACTATTTTCTTCAGTTGTAATTGAAACGTGAAAATGTAGTTTTTTCTTACCTGTATAAGGTTTTTAAAAGATTATTATATATATATATATATATAGTCTTATATATTCAGGTGTATTAACTATTATGGTAATAGTCACCCACCCACAATAATAGAAGTGGAATTTATTATAATATATTTTGTAATGAAATGGAAAGGATATGTTTGTTGGTTCTTTTTAATGTATTTAGCACATTATACAATGAGTATAATGAACCTCTTTCAATGTGTGTAGATTTTGCAAAAATTGAAAATAATGTAAATTAAAATAAAATACGAAAATAATAGTATAAACTGAATAATTGAATTATTGTTTTTATTAGGTCGACAAATTAGAAGAAGCTGAATCGCGAAGGTTAGAAGAGCATTCGGAGCAAGAAGTGAAGCCTATGATGATGCGTGAGTTAAATATTTTTTTTTTTATTGATTTGTGTACTTAAGTACCAACATAACATTTCTATTAATGTAAAATGTACTAACAAAATAATAACTGTTTAGCTGAACCCCAGCTGATGCTTACTGCTGGACCTGGAGTCATGGGACCAGGTTTCTCACCGGCCTATTCCAATTCTTATAATACGGGCATGCCGTATCAGGGTTATGGAATGTAGAAACAATTTTAAAAAGTGCATTATATTAATGTAATAAAATGTGCATATTCATTTTGTTATTTAACTACTAAATCTTGTAATTAATCCCTATGTTTTTATTTGGTTATATCAATGGAGTTGTAATTACTGTTTGATTAGCTCTTATTTTTTTCTTCACAAATACAATAAATCTGTGAATCTTCTTCGGTAAATCATTGTCTCTAAGCCAAGCTGCCTTTGTTATATCTTTGCTTCAAAACCATATTTTGATCTGTATGGTGAAATGACGTAGGGTATTATTCATATACATATATATAATATATATTTTTTATATATTTTTTCTTGAAATTTCTTTGTTACGTTATATGTAATCTTTTGTTTATGTAAAAAGTATTTCATTTCTTCTTCCTTTGATGATTTTTATAATTAAAAAAAAGTCATTCCATTGCGTAATCATCTCTCTGTCTCGTAGTTGTGAAGAGAAAGAAATGTAGGAAAGTAGTATGATACAGAGTTTCTGAGAATGTATGTTATGTGTGTGATACGTTAATATGCACTTTCATGCATACACAATATATATGTATATATTTATAACTGAATGAATATTGTTGTATTATTAAGTACACCTGTTGCATAGTTTTATGATACTCATTGTATTTAAAATGGCTTCAGCTTCTTCACATACTCTATCTCATAGTGCATCTTAGTTTCATGCCAAATATTTGTTTCCTTTTATTCTGTTAATTTTATTAAATTATATATTTTTAAAAAAATATTTATGTCAGGATATATAAAGTAATTTATTTAATCGTTGAATGAAATTTCATTTAAACATTTTTTCTAATGTGTATTTTTTACACGATTGTATGTTAAACTGTTAAATATATTTTTAAACTTTATCTGTTTTCAGAGTATGGTTTTTGCTAACATACTCTTCTGAAACATTTCAGTTACATATTTTGAACGTCAGAGATTGCAAATTTAAAATGTATTTAACACAAGAGATTATTATACAGTCCATCAGTATTATTCTGTGTTTACGATTCCATGCCCTTCTTTGATATTTGACTCTGAGAAAATAAGTAGAAGTATAAAGGGCGTACACACTGACTGACATATACTATATTACGTCAGGATACATGGGAGGAAGAGAGTAGTGGGATGGATGGATCAAGTAGGTGAGTGAATCAGTTTTGCATTCATTATATAAGTTCCTAATGTTTGCTATGGTATCATAGTTTATGTCAGTATAATAAATATTTAATGAATGAACTCTCAATACAATTTGTTTTGTGAAGTTATTCAGTTTCATAATTCGAGTAAAATGCAGAAATGGATGTCACCACATCACGCTTGCTGTCGAGGTAGAGGGGATGTTCCCTATAAATATACAATGTAAGGCTTAACACTGAAATAAACGAATTAAATGATGTACAAAGACTAAAAGTAAATTATGGCATTTCCTGGAACCCCTTAATTGCTAATATATATAATTATATAGTATTCATGTTTGCATTCAACATAGCTGAACATTAACAACGGTAATAACTTTTTTGGGACCATAAGTAGGAACTAGTCAGCTGATTAATGTTTTATTATCTCAGGAACTTAAAAACGTGTTATGGCTTTTGGGTTGGGCGTGATTTCCTTTTATTCGGATGCGTTCTGAGCACTGTATCAAACACATGTATTCAAATGGGTCTGAAAGCTGGTTTCAGTTAAAAGTTAGTGTTTCTTAATCCAGATTATAATTTTTTATTCATATTATAGTTTTATCTCTTATTTTCTATACTGATGTAATTGTATAATACATACTTTATTATCTACTCCTCTCTTTTTCCACTTCGTTATTTGACAAAGGTTTAAGTTGTAATTTCAGATTAGCTTCTCTTGAATGTAGATTAAAAAAATCTCTATATGGGCTTTCACCATATCAAAAGTATGACAATACTAAGTGTTGATTAGGTTTCAATATTTTTGTACTTTTCTTTTTTCTATCCAACTATAATTCAACGAAAATTGAAACAGACTTCGAGTGGACAAATGGTTGAAAGTTCCGTATTACCTGATCATAGTTATGCCACCAGTGGGATACAACAATAAATTTCATAGGATAAAACATTGTATTTTAACTAATACAGATTATATATAAATTTATCAAAAAATAACTTACTTACCTGTTGTAATAGTGTTTTTACTATTTCTCTGTCTTGTAATAATGTGTAGAATATTTACATCACATAGAACGTGGAAGTCATATGGGAATCGGGCACTTCAGTTCAATAGCTGTTAAATTTTGCTTTATTATACCATATAATTTTTTCTTGCTTTAGTCATGTAAAAATAATGTGAATACTTTAATGGACTAGATTAATTCTACATGTCCTTAGATTTTAATTGTGAATATTCAAAGAAAAATCTTTTTTTACGTAATAGTGATTTTGCAATTAAGTTTTTATATGAAACGATTTTTCAGTTTATTTTGATTTTTGTTCTGTTGACTTAATTAGATTTGTTTATTAAGTAAACATAATATGAGGTCCTTAGATTATGTTGTTAATTGTTAACAAAGAGTAAAAGAGAACGTTTTTGAATTTTTGTAGAATAATTTAATAAAATTGTATTAATTTAGTCATAGACACGTCGTGAAGAGTAATTTACCATTAACCCTGGCAGTGACCTACCTACTACCTACCTATCAATGTAGACTGAAGGTTGTCATTCCCATTGCATTTTCTTTAGTATTAGAAGAATTAGAAGAAAGGTACCTGTGGGATGGAGCCTATAAGTTGCCAAGTTAGATACTCCTTACATTATTCAACCTAGAATGACGTCCAGGGTTACGAAATTTAAAGAGTATGTATAGTCGTAGAGCATAGATAAAAGGCAATGATTGATTTGGCATTATGGTTAATGAATAGGACATATTTCCTTTTAAGTAATTTATTGGCTCGGCTAATTATTAGGGTTCAGTTATTTAATCAAAACATAAAGTTTTGGTTAAAGTTAGGGGTGCCTAAATCCTTACTGTCTTTAAAATAAATTTACCGAAGCTAAAATCTAAAATTACATGTTCTAGTTAAAATGCATAACTTTTATATGTGCATTTCTTTCTTTTTATTTTAATAACATTTGATTTTCGAGAATGTGCTAGATTTATACGTTTTATTAAAGCCCTCTGATTCCATTTTTGAACTTTTAACCTTACAAAAAGTATAGTGGTCGTGAAAAAATTCAATCTCGAGATTTTGACGGATTTATATGTTTGAGGTCCCCAAAGTCCTTTTATGACGTTTTTTCGAAACTACTAACTCTAGTCCTGAAATTTTTGTATTATCGTGGAAACAAAATCAGTAACTGAAAATTTTTTCAAATTTTTGATAGAACTGGAAATTTTTTTTTCAATGAGACGTAAAAATTTTAACTTATGATTCAATCTGAAAGCTTGTGAAGAGAGTACAAGCCATACCGTTTGACGGATGAAAATGAAATTATACTTAAAAATAGGGCATTGTGTGGGAGATGAGTTGGGCATTACGGTATATTTTATATTTTCAGAAAATTTGTTTTGACGCTAAACGGCTTATTAAAAAACAATGAAATTTTGCCAAAAATTCAATAGAACATTAGCAATTTATAAAAAAGTTCGTGAAATTTTAATTACCGCAAAGAGTAATCTAGTATACCTATAAAACTGACTGACTGATCTTGTTTCTTTGTTTTTCTTGCCACCGTGCATTGTCTGAATAAAATATAAGTAATTTTGTGGGATACGAACCCACGACCTTTGCATCGAAAGTCCAGTCCGCTTCGCTCTGGGCTATGGGGGCTTCCTTATAATGCAGTTCCAGAACCTGATATGATATTCTGTGTGTATAAGTCTACTAAAGATGAGGCCTTGGGTGTTGTGCACAGGTAGAATTTGGAATACCTGTTAATTTCAGTTTATGCTGGATCATTCAAATAAATATTAAAGAAAACAGTGAGTAATATATTACTTTACAAATAGCGGCATTAGAAAGAAAAGAATGAAAAATAAATTGTCTCAGCATAAGTCAGGGAAAATTGGTGACTAGATGTAAAATTTATTTCTGTTACAGAATAAACTTAACTAGTTTTTTTTTAGTAAGATCATAGTCCCATTTTTGGAATCTTGTTGTTTAGACGATGTTTTTTTTATGTACCTGTTTACTTTTAATTGTTGGCACTATTGGGACTTTTTGCACTTCCAAAACATAACTATAAATTCAAAAAAGGAGCTCCTGTCATTTGTTTGAGAAATGCTGATCCACCGCGCTTATATAATTAAACAAGACATAAGTGAGGAGCTTTACAATAAAGTCATTGTTTGTAAAACTATCGCATCATGCTTTAAAGGGGAAATAGTTTTAATTCCATGATTGAAATTCGCTTTATCTAAAGAGAACATTTATTTTTCAAGGATTCATTTTCCAATTCAGTAGTTGCGTGCACCCAGGGAGGTGTAGAAAAAAAATGCAGCAAGGCTGTTGAGATTTGTGAAAAAGATCTTTCACTCTTTAAGGTTTGATACCTCTTTGAAGCAATACTAAATTTAACCGATGTACAAAATGTGTGTATGTAGCCAAAAGTAGTCTCCTTAATTTTAGAATGCACTCTCTTCGTTCAGAAGGCATGACCATTGCGCTGTCACAACGTCGTACCACAAGTTTACCATGCCATCAATTTTCCACCAAAAGTTAGGTTATAAAACGGCCGTCATTGGTTCCTTTTCTGAATGTAAAATTTTCCAATCTGACTCAGTGCTTTAAACACCTAGGCCCGTTACGTAGCGCAGAAGCAGTGCTAGCCACCTGTTGCTTACGTCTGTGGTCTTATGTCTCATGAGAGAGACATGCGGTTCTTTATAAACTCCATCACTTCAGCAGTAGCAGTGATCAGGTCATTTGTGTTCTACCTGATGCCCCACTAAGCCCTTTTTTTAATGTGGAGATGGTAATGCAAGTTTGTGGGTGTTTTTCTCTTAACAATGAAAAAAAATAAACTTTGGATGTCACAGTCATATTAAGAAGAACGTCGTAACGTTTGATTGAATGCTAAAAAAAGTTTAAATAATCTGTACTCTACTGCAGTGAACTCTGTACCAGCAAAATCAAGCATTTTGCCACATATATCTAAGATTAAGAGAAGGATGATTAAAGTTAACAGATGTTTTAGCATTAGAATGATTGAATTGATTTTCAAAAATTTAATTTGATTCTTACAATTTTAATCAGTTTAGTTGTGGCATATGATGGATGTAAATTTAGCCTTTTTTTCTTAATGATGTATCTAGTAACCCTGCTAGCCCATAATATGGATCTGAGTTGATGTTGGAACGTTGGAGGGTAAGAACTTCGAAAGAACTGCGGCGTTTTTTTAGTCGCTTTCGTGCTGTTTCAAGGTGTGCGTATCGTATTGCAGTGTGATCGCATTTCATCTCACGTTGAGATAAAGGAGACTTCCAAGACTGCAGCAATATGTTTGATTAGCCCAATATCTTCATTTCTGTAAGATTGTCACAACCATTACTACTTTTTCTTCATGGTTGCCAGGTTGATGTAAGGCGATGAAGTTATTAATCATTTATGATTTATAATGTTGATAAAATTTAATCCATCTTGGAATATTTTATTTGACTTCATAAATCCACAGACCTTTTAATAAGATTCTTTATTTCTCAGAACATATAATATAGTGCAACAGAATTATCTAGCTATGACCAGTGTTGGAAAGGGTGGCCAAGAAAAGGTCTTGTACCAGCACATTTTTTTCTTCTCAAGGGTCCTGCTGTATATATTATTAATGTTAGGTCAATGTAAACAATTGGGCATTATTTAATAAGAGCCCAGTGAGATGTGACAAAATGATAAATTATATAGAAATTAACACGTTGTCCTGTCATTATGGATAAGTTCGAAATTGAATGGGCAATTTGAGAAAAATTTTGTTCATATTTCTGTACATACAAAAATAAGAAGATATTATATTAAAGTAAATAAGTAAAAAAAATACGTGCGCCTAACGGAAAAAGCATATACATACAAAATGTCAAATCCAAGAGTTTTTATTTATTAGAGCAGCTTCCACTTTGGTGACATTTCGAGTTACATAGCTTTTTTTACGGCACTTGCACTTGTCAGATTTACATCCAAATTTACGGCCACATCGACTACAGCCTCGGCCCCCAGTCTTGGATGGCACTCTCGCACATTCTCTTAGTGATATCTCGGACTAAGGAATTTCTTCGGCACAAATAAACTTTCCATTACGTATTGTAAATTGGTTCATCGCATAAAGTTGTTAAGATTCACCTTCACCTTTATTAGCGGCAGGGTATGATTGGAGATTCGAAGCGTTTTTCGGCTTGTTTTTTTAGATTGCTTGTTGAAATCTCTCCAATTTTTAATATGTCTGATTTTCTTTTTTTCACATCGGGATCCTCTGAGGAATCTTTATAACATTCATTCGGGTGTTTTTCATGACCGGAGACTTGAATATCAGATGACTCTAAGACATTAATTTCTCTTTTGTTGTTGTGGAAATCAGAGTCATGATAAGGAAGTTGAAGATTGAACATAAGTATCAGTAGAAGATATGCTTCCCCCTCGTTATGTTCACTGGTTTATTTTACATGCCAGTTTATCTAGAGACTGTAAATTGTTTCGATCTTTTAATATTACTTCTAAGTCCTCTTCTCAATTTACATTTGGCAGAACGTCTGTGGGTAGAAAACTTTGTTCCAAACATAGCTTAATACGGAGTACAGTTTATGTCACTATGATGAGCTCTGTTTTTCATAATCTGAACAAAACGTAAGCCTTCTGACCATTTTCTGCTGTTAGCTTTCCAGCCACGAACAAAGCATACTTTCCACATTTTTATTCACACGTTCTACGGTGCCCTGACTTTGAGAGTGTCTGGGTTTCCTATGTACCATCTTTAACTCGGGCCACATGCTACATAGTTCTTTAAAAGTATTGCTAGCAAATTCTATGCCATTATCACTTGACAAAATAATAGGCGAACCAAAACTGGTATAAATAAGAGGTCGAGATTGAATAAATTTAGTTAAACGATTTTGGTATATACTTAAGCATAAATTTATTTTGATCAACCTATCAGCTTGTGACTGCATGTTGATTAAATCGACTTCACATTTTGACTTAATATTGTTACTTAGTATCGATCTTACAACTAATCCGTTTTTTGGTACACTTTTTTTTCGCGCGGCATAAAGTTAGATAGGTTACTATCTTTTCTCTTGCGATGTTTTTATACTTTGAGTTTATCTCTTTTTCCATACGGTTTTGACCACCGTGCCCAATTGCAAAATGTGTATCATGTAAAATTTGAAATATATCTCTTCCCGATGTACGTAAAACGTCATCTGTTTTTACCTTTTTCTACAGGAAGTATCAACTTTTCCTTCTCTCCAATAGACATCATGTCAAACCTCGTAAACGCTGAGAATTCTCCGGTTTTTTCCTACTACTTTACTTTTAACTTTTTCTATTAACTCCAAGTATTGTGGTTTTGTGAGAATTTGTGTATTCTGTAGTGGTGGGAGTCAAATTTCTTAAGAACCGGTTCGTGCGAACCGGTGCTTAAAATATT
Organism: Hermatobates lingyangjiaoensis; assembly: GCA_026182355.1. NCBI lineage: Eukaryota > Metazoa > Arthropoda > Insecta > Hemiptera > Hermatobatidae > Hermatobates > Hermatobates lingyangjiaoensis. The sequence continues at coordinate 1,512,701 of JAPFBL010000084.1, forward strand.
ATGAGTTCGGAAACTAAATTGTTTAGTTATATATAGGCTATATACATGCGCAAATTACATTGTCATACATACACAAGTTACGTGAGTCACGCGACATTTGTGGAGTTTGATAGTGGGCTAATTAAGCCCTATACAGGTCTGAAGAGGGGTTTACGTAATTTTAACAACCGGTTCGCCGAACTCATAATATTTTAAGCACTGGTTCACACGAACCGGCTGAATCCCGGTGAATCCCATTATGTACTGGTATTCTGACCTTTTGATAAGCACAATTCATTCAGCCGTTTGTCGAAATGATGCTTCATATGACATACATCAGTTAACAACGGTTCCTGCATTTTATTCTTAAGAAAAATAACTAACACTTAATAGAGAAAGAACTCAAAACAATCGTGAACTCTTTGAAGTACAAGATGGTACAAGCGGAGAATTATTGCTGATTGGCCAGCGAGAATCACACCAGACACACGTTGCCAAATTGCTGTCAATTTATTAAAGTGACCAGAGAAATTGTAGCAGTGCTAATATTGACTGTACAGTATATGAAATTATACTAAATTGTCGTAAAATTATTAAATTGCCCGATTTTATAGGTCACTATTAATGATGACCAAGCATTATGAAAACTGCCCTGAACAATCAGATTGTCCGTAACATTAACATTTGTGCTTATTAAAATTATTATATATACGTATAAATAACGGAGTTCTCGTGGACTGCTTCTTTTTGGTTACATGTAATATATTTATAAATATTCGTATATTTACAATATATGCATATATTCGAATTGAAATAGCGAAAGATGTATTGTATTAAAACTGAATTTGGGTATGAAACAGAGAAAGGTTTATAAAAAGAGTTCTTTTTGAACATAATTTCTGTAAAATAGAAACATTTATTATTTTTTTTATAGTATTAACAATTTATAATGAGATGTTTTATTTCTTCAAATATTTCTATTAGTTTAAAGTGGCATATAAATTAGGGTATTGGCATTTACAGTTGTATGTTTATTTTATACAACTTCACACTCTCAGAAACTGATAAAGAAAATTTCAATGATTCATTACTATCAAATAATTTAGTGTATTTACAAAAACATTCAGCTATATCTTTATTTCACTTTAATTTCAGAGTTTTTGACTTCGGCCTTCTCAGGGCGAGCTATAACAAAACAAAGTCATATATTAGAATAAATTAGGGTTAATTAGAAGTAAAATTAGGGTTAACTTTATTTTAGTGATTGGGCTTATAATTACTGGCCCAATCAATTAATATTATTAAATATTACACATTTAATAATAATAAAATAGTAACATTTATCTTATAATAAGGCATTGTTTTCTTGACCACAATTACTAATAAACACTTTTTATTCTTCTCGGAATTTGGTCAGTTTTATAATAGAGTTTTGTTTTCTTGACCACAATTACTAATAAAAACTTTTTATTCTTCTCGGCATTTGGTCAGTCTTATAATAGAGTTTTGTTTTCTTGACCACAATTACTAATAAACACTTTTTATTCTTCTCGGAATTTGGTCAGTTTTATAATAGAGTTTTGTTTTCTTGACCACAATTACTAATAAACACTTTTTATTCTTCTTTTTCAAGAAGAAAAAGTTTGACCAAATTCCGAGAAGAAGAAAAAGAGTTTATTAGTAATTGTGATCAAGAAAACAATGCCTTATTATAAAAAAAAGACGAAACGTTGGCGAAAAGGTGATTCTAAATATTAACCCTGACCAAATTCCGAGAAGAAGAAAAGGTATTTATCTTATATCTAGAACAATATTTTGGAGGTATACCCATTTTCCGATAAATGATTTCACTCTACTGTGGTAAATTTTGTTAAAGGTTATTTATGAATTTATTACTTCTAATTCTAATATTACTAACTTCAGTGGAACTAACCCATTAACTATATGAATTTATTGTTATATACATGAAATCAGAAAAGGATAATTTCGTAGAGTTGCTATTTTTTCAATTTCAGTTCTTAATTTCACAATTGAAAAAATGTTTTAACTAATGAAACATCATATCTTGTAAAAAATTCAATTCATAATCTTTGGCTACATCCAAAGCTGCATGTGAATATGGTAGAGGTTGCGCATTTGATCACTAGGAACTGTCCTCCAAGTCGCAAGTTTCCGCCTCAAATTTTGTTTTCCACGGCTCAAATTTATTTCCCCTACTTATTCTCTTTCAGTTTAACCAATTCGGATCAACATTTATATTTATTATGTATATTTTACTGTAGTTTGTTTAATATCCGTATCAACATAATCAGATTGGTTTAAAAGTTCAGTTATCCCTATTTCAGAAGAGTTTTTTTTTTAACTTTTTAACCCTGAAGGTCATTTTCCAATCGGATCCCACCTTCCTTGTACATATTAATTGTTAACTAAAAAAGCAGAAGCAGAGAGGAGATTTCAATCAAAATAGTGTAGACAAATTATTAATAAATTCAAAAAATAACTTTTCCTTATATAATGTAACCCCTTAAGAAGTTCTAAAGCTAGGCAGAGCTTGCTGTTCTGTCTCAGGGGTAAGGAGAACTTAAATTTGAAATTTGGTGATTATTGATTATGGATTTTATGACATCCTACACACATATGCGTCCTCGCACACGCCCGTGTATTTCCGTTGGAATTTATCGAAATTTTGACCCGAAATGCAATACTTATATTATTATAATCTAAGTTAATATAAGTAACAACATAGTTTAGTTTAAAATGTATTAACTTAATTATTTAAATAATATCTAATAATATTGTTATTAAGAACTGTTAACACTGTTTGGAATAAAATAGACTGGATTTGAAACAGAAAATTATTTTTTCAATATAATCTTAAATTATATTAATTTAAATAACATTTAGGAACAGAGTTTCTTTACTTTAACTTTCTCTGTTAATTATTATATTTCTATAAATTCTTTGACTTGATGACCATATAACTTCAGAATATAAGTAACTAAAAAAACTCTACCATGAGTTTTGATATCGCATTGGATTATATGATCTATTACCAAAGATTCAGTGAAAGGAATAGTGATATTATTCAGTGAGTGCTTCTCATCTTAATTATTAGTCGTCTTAAAGTTGTCTGTTTTTTTTTCAAAAATTCTAATAGTGGCTTGCTAAATTGGCAACATGGAGATGGTAACATTAAAATGAGTCTAATTGTAGTAAAATAGAGCATAGAACAATCTGGATCTTTTTAAGTAATGGTTAATCTTATATATCTACGTAAATATGAGTCAATGTCTAAACCACAGTGAAAAAATATAAAAAAAACTAGGACTTTTCAACCTTAACAAGCGGCTTCGTAGGAGTCAAAACTAATACTGAAAAGAAGTGATGTAGGAACATCTGGTGTGGGGTAGAGAAGTATAGGAGTATTTTAAAGGGTGTAAAGTGTAGAAAAGAAAACAAATGCCCTGGTAATAGTAAATAAATAACGCTGCTTTAAAAAAAATTAAAACCATTTTAACTAATACAAATGTTTATAGAAATTCTTTTAATAAGAACTATTGATCCTTTTCAAAGGATTCAACCTTAACTTTGTATAAACATTTTTATCATTTAACATGGTTTCAATTTTTTCTACGAAGTCTTTTTTTATTTTTGTTTCCAGGGCCGTTTTCTTTCCTGCACTTTACACCCTTTACAATACCTCTCTTGCCTACCACTCTTCTCAAACCCACACCAAATGTTTCTACATCACTTCCTTAATTATCACTTTTGACTCTGATGAAGACCTCTGAAAAAAATGTTTGTCTTTTTTCTGATTTCTTACTGTGGTTTAGACGATGATTTTTATTTCACGTGCTTATTGTGAATTGATGTTATATGTATGAGTATATTATTACAAATACTATTTTAATGTGATTGCTATATAAATACTTATTTTCAATGGGTTCAGTTAAGTAGTTTTTTTACTTTGTAGAGTTCCTTGAAACACGTAAGAAAGACTATATGTTTTTGTATTGTTCTTTGATTTCTTTTTTTTACGTTCATTTGATTTGCTTATTGCTTGCAGAATGTATCCACGGCGTATTCACTAAAACGGATTTATTCTGCATTCGTATTAAATTAGTGCTAATGTGAACTTCGTTTATACTCATAAAAACATTTTAGTTCTATAATAAGCATTTTACTCTGAAATTTATGCATTGTATCAACTGACTAGGACATGATCCTGGAGTAAATGTGATGTCATCAACAGCAATGCCTCCATTTGTTGCTTGGCCTTCTAATATCAAATGAAAGTCTGATGATGTATCCATTGTAACTTGTGCTGGCATCCAAGAAGGACGAGTAGTGTCCATGTTTTTTATTTCTAAATTCCATACCTAAGAAAATTTAGTATAAATAGTCTTCCCAGTAATTCTACTTACAAAATTGATATTATTTGTAAGCTAAAATTACTCAAAATTTTCAAATTTTGCGAATAATGATCAACAACAGAGCGGTTCTGTTGTTTTATTAACTAAGTAAATTATACTTAACCTTAACATCGTTTATGGACATTTCCATTCCTACTTTTATGAAATGATGGCTGATTATATGCTAAATAGCATCAATGATTGAGGTGCTGCGAGGACTAAGGGCGACGTCAACAAATGATTTTTGAGAAAATCAAGATTTTATGTTTTTGCAGAAAGGCAAACTCAATAACAAATTATATTTTTTCTTCTTAAGTAATTTTCATTATTTATAACTGTTTAAGTTTTTTTTTTTAAAAAAAGTGTTTATTTCATTACATTTAATACTCAACAATTTATTTCATAAAAAGTGGATAAAAAAGTAAAAATGGGGCAATAAAACTTATTTTGTCAAATATAATAAATTTTATTCCATGGCATTATCGTGAATAAAAATAATAAGAAAATTATTTTATAACCGTCTATTTTTTTGAACAAAATTTAAAAAAATGATGTAAAAAACATTAAAAAAAACAATAAAATTGACATCATTATTATTGTGTAAAATAATTATGTATGTTAAAAAGTAAGTTAAAAAAGTAAAATTATTTTAAACCGGACTTTTAAGCAAATTATAGCTGATCCTCAGCTTCATCTTCTGATTCTGAAGTATTTGACAAAGGATGCTGTCGCTCTATTATATTTCTAGTAGGCTATTTTTTTATTTTAATTTCACACAAATATTGGAAGGACTCAGATAGCCGTCTATAGTCACTATTCATTTATTTCTGTGTAGACTGACACATGCACTGCACTTCTGTTTGTTGTGTTCAGTGGTTGTAATAGTTAAAATTTAAAAAAAGATTAAACCTTTAACATTTTATAAGCTGTTTTGTTTTTCTACTACTGAATATTTTTTTTTTTGGTGGAAATGGAAGCAAAATGGCTTATTTGATAGTAAAGGTTGCAGATCCCTGAATTAAAAGAAATGCAAAAAGTGTTTGAAGTCATAGAATTGGAAGAAGTGCAAACATTGCAAGAAGACAAGCAAGGACTTGTTGCTCTTCTTGCACTTAGTGCATTACTTACACTTATTACAGTTAACACACTTAATGCGTTTAATACACTTTTTGCAATCAAATCATTTGATGTAAAATTCTTGCATTTAACGCACTTCTTGCATTTAATGAACTGCTTGCATTTAATTCAATTGTATGGATGTTCTCATACTAGTTGCACTTCCTGCACTTTTATGCAATAACGCAATGATTGAATTTAATGAACTTCTTGCACTTACTAAAAATATTTTCTTAGTAAAATTATCTAAAGGAGAGGAATCCTGAACATCTTTCCTAAACTGAAAGTAGAGCAGTTAGCCATTTCTTATGTCAAGACACCTGTCATTCTAGTTTATTAAGGTGAAGTTGGTGATCTTTTTCAATTTACTACTTATGCATATGATAATATTTGTTATTTCAGCAGTAATAGTAACTTATTGGATCCACAATTTAAATTTGGAGCTAAGCAACCCTACTAAATAATCTCTTGTGCATAAGATTGTTTTTGTGGCCTCAGACCCTGCATATCATACAAATGGTTTTTAGAAATGTAGTCATTCGCTTCGTTATTTTGGTCTAAAGGGACTATAACGCTTTCGTATGCCTCTGAGTGTTACATTTTTGTATTTTTAATGGAGAGCTCTTTTAGAATTACTTCCTTTCTACTTGATAAAATGTATGAGTACTGTTTTAGCTGGATTTATATCGAAATCATTCTCCTTTACCCGCTTTTCACCAATTTAAAAAGCAGGATGTACAAGCTTCAAATCAGTACAATCAAGCATTGAACTTCTTATAATCACAAGCTTATCTGTATGCCCTTGCCTGTCTAACCTTGATTACTTAAAGTATCCAGTAGGTCATCTACAAGGAACTACCACAATGAGTGCGACAGCACACCTGCTAAAGTTAGCCCTTTAAAGTTTCATTTGTGGTAGACCCTATACTAATCCTAAACACTCTTGTCTTAGCTTGTCTTACTTAAAGTATCCAGTAGGTCATCTACAAGGAACTACCACAATGAGTGCGACAGCACACCTGCTAAAGTTAGCCCTTTAAAGTTTCATTTGTGGTAGACCCTATACTAATCCTAAATATTCTTGTCTTAGCTTGTCTTACTTAAAGTATCCAGTAAGTCATCTACAAGGAACTACCACAATGAGTGCGACAGCACACCTGCTAAAGTTAGCCCTTTAAAGTTTCATTTGTGGTAGACCCTATACTAATCCTAAATATTCTTGTCTTAGCTTGTCTTACTTAAAGTATCCAGTAGGTCATCTACAAGGAACTACCACAATGGCTGCGACAGCACACCTGCTAAAGTTAGCCCTTTAAAGTTTCATTTGTGGTAGACCCTATACTAATCCTAAATATTCTTGTCTTAGCTTGTCTTACTTAAAGTATCCAGTAGGTCATCTAAAGAACTACTACAATGGTGCGACAGCACACCTGCTAAAGTTATTAACTTTTTAAAGTTTCATTTGTGGTAGACCCTATACTAATCCTAAATATTCTTGTCTTAGCTTGTCTTACTTAAAGTATCCAGTAGGTCATCTACAAGGAACTCCACAATGGTGCGACACACACCTGCTAAAGTTACCTTTAAAGTTTCATTTGTGGTAGACCCTATACTAATCCTAAATATTCTTGTCTTAGCTTGTCTTACTTAAAGTATCCAGTAGGTCATCTACAAGGAACTACCACAATGAGTGCGACAGCACACCTGCTAAAGTTAGCCCTTTAAAGTTTCACTTGTGGTAGACCCTATACTAATCCTAAATATTCTTGTCTTAGCTTGTCTTACTTAAAGTATCCAGTAGGTCATCTACAAGGAACTACCACAATGAGTGCGACAGCACACCTGCTAAAGTTAGCCCTTTAAAGTTTCACTTGTGGTAGACCCTATACTAATCCTAAATATTCTTGTCTTAGCTTGTTAACAATTTAATGGTTATTTTATTAAAACATCTATATAAGATATAGATAAACATCTATATAATATATTAAAAAACTATTATATATACACAGCTATATAATATGTACTATTATGGATTAAAAATCCTGATTTTATTTCTATACTAAATTCAGATATTTTTCCTTCCATGAATTTCACACCACTTGATTTCGATTTCGTTACAAGCTTTTGAAGAACGGTTAAGTTAATTATAATATCTTGTGATAAAATAACAACTGTAAAAGCGTTTTTCTTTTTATAATTTTCAATAAACTAATTGTAATGATCTTTGCTGCATACGTTAGCGAGCTGAATTTGTTTTTCAATGAGACCGATTTCTCGGTTACATGACAAGTTTGAGTGTCCAGGGACCATAAAGTAACTGCTTTATACTTTCGAATTTATTTTTATGTATCAGGAAAAGGTTAGCTATAACCATATTTAAATTTTTGTTTAGGCCTAAATAATTACCACTGAACATAACAACTTTTTTTTTATCTTTTTACCTACTTCTTGATTTAGGTAGTGAGTAACACAACTAGTAATTTCACAAGAACCTTTTTTTGCAGTTGTTATATCATCAGCAGTTGTTACAAGTTCATCATCATTATTATTGTTATTATTTTCATTTACACTGCCATGAAAAGATTTTATAAACGCTTGTAGAGCTTTCGTCCTTTATATATGCAATTTTTTATTTCATTGAGTTAGTTTTGTGAGAGATCAAGAATCAGTTTTACCTTTTAGGGCTTTTATTGAAATGCCTGCTCTATCGCAGTAGTGACTTATTTTCACTTCGCGGTGGTACGAATCCAATATTGAAGTCATTGTTAAAAGGGTTGCTGTAAAAATGTTGAGTCACTGGTTCTTGACCTGGGTAATTTTTTGTTTAACCATTGTTTGCACAGGTTTTAAAGTGAATTGATGTTGAAAGTCCCGGGCAAGTATTTACGATGAGGGCTCGTAGCTCGACTATAATGGTTGGAAAGGTGGTCATGATCTAACGTATTCCTTAACTAGATTTAGCATTAAAATCAATTTTATTATCTTGAGATTTTTCCCATTAGGTCTGTATCTATTGTTTTGGTCGACTCAGTTTTGTTTTGGTACGCACTCTTTTTTCACTTATGCCATGAATACTGTAAAAAGCCATTCTACAGATATCAATAAGATTACAACCACACTGTAGCCAATACGATGCAGAGTAACACTTGGCCCTCCTTTAACAATGCCTCTCTCAACGTCATTTACGCAATTACTAACAACTAATTTTGCAAGATAAGCATTCTTCATTATAATTATCAAGTTGTCAGAAATAATTAAATATAACTTCAATATTTTTGCTATTAACTTTATCGAAACACCCACATGTATGTGGATCTCCAATATTTCTTGCGTGAACATTTTTTTGTATGACGTGAAATGTATTCTTTTCCGGAATTTCTTTTTTTTTTGATACCGTTCATTTTCAAGTGACAGTTGATTTAAGACGCTTTCTACTTTAACTCTCTCAACAGGTTCTTCTTGACCCATGGTTAAGCACAAACAGAAAAAAACGGAGCAAAACGATAAGAATATTAATGTGAGTTTACAAGTACCAAACTCACAGGATGTGTTAAAAAACAATGCTAAATAAAGGTTAACAATGCTAAATAATGATTTGATCTAAAAATAAGAGAAAATTATGATAAGGCAGGTTGACTAGCGAATTCCTGGATTAGTGATGCCCAGCTGTTCTAGGATAATTTATCTCTTTATTAAAAAGTGACAACAAGTGGTAGGAAGGAAAACAAACTGGCAGAGTTTTGGTGATGTATTCGTTACGAGTTGGATCAAATAGTTTTGGAACTGGTGTTGTGCTAAACTCTGCATCCGGTTGACTTATTTTCAAGGATAGCGGATGGTTTATGAGAACTGTTTCAGTCTGCATTCAGCTGAGCTATTAGAAAGGAGATTAGCTGCTTCTACAAGGTGGTGTTTGTTTCTTCAATTAGAACTCGAGAAAGGGAAGAAAAGGAATGTAGACTGGTTGTAAAGGAGTCGCCCCTTCGTGCAAGTAAACTTTATTGAATACACACTTGACTTTGGTATTCTTGTGAATTTTCTTTTTCTCCTTTAAAAGTTAAAGTAGGATATACCTATAAATATAAAGAAACTGGGCTGTAACAATCGAGGCGTTGTGCCAAAACTCACAATTGCCCGATATATTGTTACATTGACAATAAATGTATGCTTGGGGTGGGGAGGTCGGGGTGTAGTATATAGACTCGTCAGAGTTTGCCCTTCGTCTCCGCCCGTCTATCGACGATTTTTACACCTTTACAAAGCTTTAAACTTATATTTAAAGGTGAATAGAGGCTAACTCAACAGGAAAAATGTATCAAATTATTTCTTAGACTATAAGAAATACAAAAGTGAACAAAAAATTTAGTCTGATGTCGAGTTTACTCTTCGTCCTCGCATCGCCTCATATAAACCTTATCTCTTTTAGATTTTTTTTGTGCCGTTACGATATTATATTATTTATATAAATAAGTGTTGAAAAATAGATGCTATTGTGGGGACAACACTGTGACTTAGGTAACCTGGAGGAACAGCTGATCGAGGTTGAAGAAATGTTGCAATTAATTTGTTATCCGAGTTTTCATTGTGTGTTTTGACAAGTGCCATTAAAACAAAAACTGATATAAAAATGTACTTTGTTATTCAATTAACCACGCTCATCTACCAAATTGGTCATCCCGACGTGATAAATTTCCTATCCTATTCATAGTTGAAGCATACACAGCTGTACGAACTTCTCTACAACAAGTTTCCGGTAATGTTCTTCAACCTCTAGCATTCTTTTAAAAAAAAAAAATTATCCAATGCTCAACAGTTCGTCTACTATTTCATTTGATCCCATCGCAGATCTTGAACAACTGGATGAGGATTTAAATGCTTTCAAGAAGTCTAAGGCATGATCTCACAAATTTGAATCCATCCGACTTAAGAAAGACAAGGAACTTATTTGTGACAACTCAACACCTGAGAATACACCTCCAGAACAACTAAGCACCTGGGAATTCACCGCCAGACCAATTCAGCATCTGGCTGAGGACAACTCAACATCTGGTAACTCAACTCCAGAACAACTCAACAAACTGGTAACTCAAATCCAGGACAACTCAACATCTGGTAACTCAACTCCAGAACAACTCAACAAACTGGTAACTCAGATCCAGGACAACTCAACATCTGGTAACTCAACTCCAGAACAACTCAACAAACTGGTAACTCAACATCTGGTAACTCAACTCCAGAACAACTCAACAAACTGGTAACTCAGATCCAGGACAACTCAACATCTGGTAACTCAACTCCAGAACAACTCAACAAACTGTAACTCAAATCCAGGACAAATCAACTTTTCAACTGAAATCTTGTAACTTCAACACCACGGTAATTCTACACCTGGTTATTTCAAGCCCAAGACATCTTAACTCCTCGAATTACTAATTAATAACCCAATTTTAATACAACTGGACATCTGATGACTCCACTCCAGAAAAGCCTCAGGTATCCGACCCAATAGTTTTCTCCTGCCAAGACACAGCCACCACCTGATACAGCTCTGCCATCATCACCGGCTTCATCCGACCATGTCAGACGTACTCGCAGTGGCCGCGTGGTTCATTTTCCACGGAAATATTTGAGCGTTGTCACTGGGAGGGGAGTCTGTGGGGACAACACTGTGACTTAGGTAACCTGGAGGAACAGCTGATCGAGGTTGAAGAAATGTTGCAATTAATTTGTTATCCGAGTTTTCATTGTGTGTTTTGACAAGTGCCATTAAAACAAAAACTGATATAAAAATGTACTTTGTTATTCAATTAACCACGCTCTTCTACCAAACTATTTTAAATTTAATAAGCACCGAAAATGTTTTAAAATGGTTTTTTAACATTCTTAAAACTTAACATTCTTTTTTAATTTTAACATTCTTCATTAAAATCATGATTATATTTTATACATTCCGAAGTACTAATTTAAACAAATCTTCTGATCGACATTTTACATCTATGTTAAATGGAAAAAGAAGTGAAAGTTGATATGATGAATTAATGTTGCCTTGTAATAGACAATAAGTTTGGAAGGGTAAAACTGTAATGGCTTACCTTTTCAACATCATGTGTGACGTTGTCTTGCCTTATGACCTGCATTAGAGCGGAGTCTCCGGCTCCGAATGCCGCATACCAGAATGATAAGCACAACTGTTCTTCATTACCGGGAATCAATGGTGAAATAAGTCTAACCATGTTACTTCCCAGAATTTGGTTAAAAAGATCATAATAGACATAGCCATCTGAAATTGATATGGGTTTAAGAAAGACAAAGCAAATTAATTATACGTTGGATACAACTTTGTGTTACTCTCAGTGGTAAATATTCTTAGCTGCAATTTATTTTCTTAATGAAACCAAAAACTTAAATATTAGGCCACTTTTATGATTTCATAGAAATAGTAGGGCATTTTTGACTAGTAAATAAGTGCAGAATCCTAAAAAAAAATGTAGTAGTTCAATAAGGTTACCTGGAGCACCAAAAGTTTTATCTGGCAGATTATTAGGCCTCCTTGTAGCAGTCGCTAGTTTCCAAGATGCACCTGTTTTCATTGTTCCATTACTATAACCACACATGTCTCTGTCAAACCGGCAATCTCCTCTTCGCACAATAGCTCCGCTTGGAAGTGCTTTAAAATATGTCACAAGCTTCATATCGTAGTAGATAATAATATTATAAAGAATGTAACAATTTTCTGGGAAAAGTTAGAAAATAAACGTCTGTTTGTTTAATGTTTTTGTCAAATGGGGTTATTTCCGAAGGGAGGGGGTATTAATTTACCTGACGCACTCTTTTTCTTTACTTCTCCCATATTCTACATATTGCGGTCCAACTAATTGCTTGTTGACGAATACTGAAGCACTATTAACTGATCCCTGTCAAACGCTAAATACTGAAGTTATTTAAAGGTGGATTAAGCCTAACCATTCATTTCTTCTGTCAATTCGTACGGTACTTAAGTAAATAGATCATTTCCAGAAGTTTTTCTATTTTAATAAAAGAGACCAAATTCATCATATAATTTCAGTAATTCATCAAGATATTTGTTATACAGTAATTGGCTTTAATCATTTTATAATTCGCTGGCAATAAATTTTAATGGTTTTTTGCACTATTTCTATTGTGGATTCACCCTCTGCGGAAAAATGGTTAAAGTTGTCCATTATCTTTCTTATACAGGTGTTTTCTTTTTCTTCAAAAGCAGTAGAAATGTTTTGCAAGTTCTATAACACTAGTATTAAGTCTAAATTTATGAAGGGAACACGCGAGTATTAAACTGTTTCAGAAACATTTTGAAGGGCAAGTAATTTAAGTGAACGGGTCCTGAGTCCAGAGTTAGTCAATTAGTAACTGAAAAAAATGTAAATTAAGGAAATATTTATTAGAATTTTGTTCGATATCGAATGTAAACAATGTCTGGAAATATTGTAGATAAAAATTAGATATTTTTAAGTGTTAAAATAGAGAAAAACAGTTCAAGATTCAGTCAGTTAGTAAACAAAAGAAATTATAATTTAAGGAAAAATATTTATTTCTTAGCTTTGTCTGATAGCAAGTGCAAACAATTTTTGGAATTCTTGTACATTAAAAAATGACTTAACGTTGTTGGTCTCCTAATGTTATCATTACCTTATTAAAAGTAATGATTAAAAGTCATGGGAGCCATTTACTTTCCGTGAAAGCATATTTCATGCAATAACTCAAAAATTGTGCAATATATATGAGAAAACAAAAAGAAAGATTGTAATTATGACAACATTTGATTTACATCCATTACATTTATATAAATGTTATATTTAAAAAAAATAATTTAGCTGAATGTATGTTGTATGGATTATTTTTATTTTATATGAACAAATATGGTTTATGTACACTTACTTGTACAGGCACCAGTGAAAAACGTGATATCATCAAATGCAATGAAACCATTCACTCGACTTGAACCCCATATACCCTCAATGACAATCTGAAAAAGAAGGCTTAATTATATGTATACTTATTAACTTAGTAAAAAAGAGTTAACATCTTTTATATTCTTAAATTATCATCCATCATCTAAGATTAGATACATATTGTGAGCTTCATATACATGCAACCAAATTTTAATCCAATCATAGTATATGTGAATTTCCTTTGAAAGATTCAAAAATTATAATAAATTGTGTATAATAATAAAAAAAAATCATTTTAAATAATAGATCTTAATAAGATAATTTAATTAATTACATTTTTATAAAGTATTGATAATATTTTTTTTTTTTAGAAATATTTTAAATCTGCATCATTTCTGACTTTATTTTCAAAATGTAACAAATAGCTAATGGTTCATATTTCTAATTTACATTAAACTTATTATAATGTTTGAAATTATTCGAATAACTCTTAACGACCACACCTTTAGTATGGGGTGAGTAAAAAAAGACTTTAAACATTTGAAAGTTTCTAGAAATTTATTCAACCAGCTTACTGAGTTGGTTGAGGTATCATTTCAAAGTAAACCATATCAAGTTTATTGATGGACTGCGTAGTCTATTCACTTACCGTAATGAATTCATTGAATTGTGACTATTCTTATCGGAGTTTATTGTGATTGCTGTCTGTTATGGTCTCATGATACTCAATCAACAATATTTCAATTAATAATCTTATTAGATTATAGTAAGAGCCTCCTGGTGGGTCTTTGGCCGAACATTAGCCCTTTGTCACACCGCACAATCAATATTCTACTCGTACATTGAGAGTCCTTAATTTTGCCTAATTCAAGTGTATTTAGAGTGAAGATCTTTAACGAGTAACTGACATCGTAAAGTCTCAGGACGTCGTCCTCTCTGAGAGACAACATGCTCAAATTTTTCTCACCTCCTGCGTGAATAAACAGAGTCCCAGAGTGGGCATTAAATCCCGAATCTACCAGTCCAGAAGTGAGAACGTTTCCACTGTCCCCTCCTTAAGGTGTCAAATTAGGAGACTCCGTTGTGACTGGTTGTTCTGTACAACTTGCAAAGTCACGAAGACAACGAGAGATTTCTGAATCCGTTATAGAACAACTCAGAGAAAGCTTTGTCAGTAGGCATAAGAAATCAACCCGTTGTGCGTCACTGACAGTGGAATTTCATGACCAACTGTCTGGGGCAGGTTACACTAATATTTACAGTTAAAATCATACATACTAAACTTCAGTTCTACAGATGAGGATAAAGTTGATTGCTAGAAATTTCGTGTGTGAGTGTTGGAAAGTATTTTGGACTACGAGACTCACATAGGCTATATAATTTTCGCATTAGCTGTAACGTGAATAATTAGAGTAGGCAAAACGCCCTCCGTAACTTTGCAGCAAATTCGATATAAATCAATATTCTACATGTGTAGAATTAAATCAAATGTATCAATAATTTGCTGAAATATGTATCTGCTGTGATTTGAAGGGAAATTTTGCGTCCAGAAAAGTTAACATTTTTGAGGCTCTTCAAAACTAAAAATTATTCTACTTAAAAATTGTTGTCTTCTGTATTTACCTTGCACCTCTTCTTATTAGACCTTTATTGAGGAAATTAAAAATTAGTTTAAAACTATTTCTAATAGTTGTAAATGAAATAGTTATTTTGATTTTGTGGGTCGAGATGTGTTTATAAAATTGCTAAAATACACAGTCTCTTTTGCAAATCGAAAGACCTGTGTTACATTTTCTAAAACCGACAAAATGATTAATTCTGCTTATCATGTTTGCCACCATTTACCCATTCAGTTAATTTTATTTATTACTAGACTCCTCGTGACCTGTTGGGTCATCGAACACTTTTTTAATGCAATCATGTTCACATAAACCTAGATAAACTCTAAATTAATACATTCCTAATAAAGAGGATACTGAACATATTTTTAAAATAGTTCCCTTCTATTTACAATATTTTTGTATAACTTGAATTTTTTAAAAAAAAAACTTTAATGTTTTCTTTTTGTTTGACCCTACTGAGAGCATAATGCTGGTTTATATAAATAAAGTAAAACTTTCGTAGAGTCTTGCCTGGAGACTTATGAATAGTCATGGCAAATGCTACCTGAATTGGAAATTGAATCTTGTAATTAAAACTATGAATTTTCCCTTGAAACCGTGATGAGATAATTTTATAATTAACTCATTTCACATTATCACAGAGTCCTCAGTTATGAGCCTTGTTTCATTATATAAGCTCGGTGGATCAATATTTCTCATACATACACATGACAGGAGCTTCTTTTTTGATTTGTAGCTTATGTTAGGGCAATTCAGACAACTGTAGTGAGTGAAGAAATTTTTTAGGGTAATGTGTGGGTTCTATTCCTACACAAATCGAGTTGTATAACAAACAGATATTGTATAATTTCTCTTGGAAATTATTCAGTGAACCTATGATTAATTCAATGAGTGTATCTTTAAATGGAGCTTATATAGGATTTTCTGTGAACAATATTTGTAGGTTGGGGAATGAAGAGTAAATGTATTCAATACATTGGTCAACATTAAATGCACAGATAATAATCATGTCTTCAGGCAGTGTAATCTCATTATTTTAAACTCTGTCTTCACCAATATTTATCAAGAATTTAGAGTATCCCTCACCTTCTTCATGAACTCTCATTCTATCTTTTTTTTTGAAATAGATATATCAAAAGAAGGAAATATAGGCATTATGGACAGTGTTTTTTTTTATTATTGACATAATTGTGTGTTGTTAATATTTTACTTATATTAATTTCATAATTTCTGAAACTTCTGTTAACCTATAACAAATATCAATGTTGATATATTAAATAATTATTTTGTATTATCATCGATTATTCATTAAATTTCCTCTTTCTAAATTTGTTATAATTAAATCAGTCTGAGGTAAAATGATGAATTAAATCAGTGTAATTTAGATCGAAAAATTAATAATATTTAATCTGTTTATGTTCAAAATCTCTTTTGTGATCGTGAATTAGCTATGAATTAGCTTCATCTTTAGTTGAGTTATACAAACATCAAGGTGTTATATCAGAATTTGGAAACTTTCTGTAAGATGGGCACCTTGGCGCATAGCGTAGCGGGCCGGACCTCCAATGCAAAGGTCGTGGGTTCGGTTCCCTCTAAAATTCGTATATTTTATTCAGTTTAGAGCGAGTGTAAACATACAAACAAGAACATCAGAGTTTTATAAGTATAATATATAGATAACAGTTCGATATTTATGAACAATACTTGTATAAAAAAAAACATAACAGAATAAAAATAATTACCAACATAATAAAAATGCACTTAACACAACTTCCAATATCAGCTTTTCAAAATGGTATCTTTTGAATCATTGTGTTTACCATACTACAGCGTTAAATCTGGTGTACATAAAGTAATTGGCTACCATGTTTCAAAATTGATTTTTTATGTAAGACTATGACTTTAACGACTATGTTTTTAGAGTATACTGGATCTTACAGTATTGTACTGACATTTTGAGGACTTCGTGTCTTTATTTTGTCCTCGGTAATATCAATAAAACCATTAAATTATTGGCATTTAAATCAATAATTAAATTTCAGTATTGATATATATATATATATATTATATATATATATATATATATCTACTTACATAAATGAACTAATATATGAATTGTTATATAGTGAATAGTACCAAGTCAGAAGGGTCAGGAACGTATGCCTGGGCATACTGCCACTCAGGTCCCTGATGATTGTACAAGCGCCAAACAGGAACCATTTGTGATTCTCCAGAATCATTGGGCATTTTCTTTGTGTAGATACTCAGTGCACCTAAACTTGGACCACCGCTGTCGATGTAAGGTTCATTCATTATAAACCTAAGCAATTAATCTAACATTTAATTTTTGAAATATACATGTGAAAGATGAAAAAGCATCACAAAGAAATATAAATAATGAGTTTGATGATTATTTACTACCATTAAACCTAGCTAGTACCAACTTGAAAAATAGTGAATAAGAATGAAATAAATAAGTAATATTTAATTGCCTTTGTACTGTAATCTATGAAGGACACAGACATAACTTACTTCTATATTTCGACAATTATCGTTATCAGGAGGAGAAGAGTCCCTTAGGGAAGCAGGGTGGTAATTCTCATATATATATAATGTTTATATCAATGATCAACCACAATATGAAATGGGAGAGAAAAATATTAAGATCTTTCAACCGTAACAAGCGGTCTTCGTCAGAGTCAAAAACCCAACTGAAACACTAGATGTAGAAACATCTAGTGAGGGGTTGAGAAGAGTGGTATTTTAAAAGGGTGTAAAGTGCAGGAAAGGACAAATGACCAGAGAGGGATATTTAGGGAAACAAAGGAGTACAGTAAGAAAGAGTAAAAAAAACTATCCGCTAGCTGTCAACCCTCTTAGAAGAGGCTATTGCCCTCGTCAAGAAAGTATCAAGCTTGAAGAGCCCGTTACTAATGTTTAAAATATTTGATCTATTAAATTTAATTAGACTTACTGTACTCCTTTGTTTCTCCAAACATCCCTCTCTGGACGTTTGTACTTTCCTGCACTTTGCACCCTTTTAAAATACCACTCTTCCCTCCCACTCTTTTCAACCCCTTACCAGATGTTTCTGCATCTAGTGTTTTCAGTTGAGTTTTTGTCTCTGACGAAAACCGCTTGTTACGGTTGAAAGATCTTAAAGCTAAGGTGCAGAGTAAAGGGACGAACGCACTTACAGTCTCTGATTTTCGGTTGAACCATCATCAGGAGAGTAGAGATAGGGACACCAAGCGCATTTAAGAAGGGATGGTTGGAGACGTCTGCGACAAATACCCCCTGACTGCAAAGATCTCACACTACGAGCCTCCGAAGAAGCCCATATTTGGCTATTAAGTGCGCGCAGTGCACCTGGCCTCAATCTAAAGCGATAATGTTTAAAAGTTCCTTGCCTTTTCATATTTTATCACCAATTTTTTAATAAATTATTTCATTTATTATTATTTTTGTATTCTTAGTTTTATTTTATTCTATCATAGCTTAGTCAGTACTTTTGTTTATGTATCAATTTCTCTGTTCGTTAATATGTATCAATTTACCTTATTTTTTTCAATTTTTTCTTTTATTTATTTATTGTTTTCATATTCCATTAATTTAATGTAATTATAAATTGATTCCTGTCTACCTTATTTTCTGTGAACGGGCGCGCATGCGGCAACACTGTTGGTCTCCAACCGTCTCTGAACCAGTGCGCTTGGTTTCCCTCTCTTATCTCTCCTGAAGACGGTTCAAACCGAAAATTAGAGACTGTAAGTGTGTTCTTTTGATTTCTCTATGTTTCTTTGTTTATATTGAACTATATATATATATATATATATATATATAAAGATTTCACATAAACACGTGAAATAACAATCAATGATCAAACCACAATAAGAAATGGGAAAACAAGACTAAGATCTTTCAACCGTAACAAGCGTAACAACCGTAACCCAACTGCAGTTGGGTTTTTGACCCTGACGAAGACCGCTTGTTACGGTTGAAAGATCTTAGTCTTGTTTTCCCATTTCTTATTGTGGTTTGATCATTCATATATATATATATATATATATATATATATATGTAACAAGATTTCACATAATCAAGTGAAATAACAATCAATGATCAAACCATAATGTGGGTTGGGTTTTGACTCTGACGAAGAACGCTTGTTACTGTTGAAAGATCTAGTCTTTTTTTCTCATTTCATATTATGGTTTGATCATATAGATATATATATATATATATTTTATTTCGGCTTGTCTTATAGGTTTTCACTTTTAATATAAGTTACTCAGGATTAATTTCCATTAATAGATATAAGACTTTACATTTTTTTTAAGATACAATTTTTTTATATTTTAATGTGCACTATACGATTTGTTTACCAGAAAGAAAAACATCTAGGTCCTTGAGCAGGTTTTAAATCTCTTGACGTGAACCATGCTCTGTTCCCAGGCCGAGGTACTGTGCTTCTCGCCAAGCTAATTATATATCCTGAAAGAACAATGAACTATTCTCATTTGATATTATACCTTCAATATTTTATCGCTTAAAATTATGATATAATCAGTTTTACCCTGTCTATTGGGTAATTTCAACTTTTGACTACTACTAATCATCCAAAAAAGTGTCATATTACGACATTTAGGAAAAAAAAGAGTTAAAAAGTTAGAAAGGAAAATCATTCACCTTTGTCAGTGCCTAGAGTATGATCTCTAGAAGTAGTTCTAAGTGACTGGCCTGAAGTTCTTTCCCAGTCGATGTCATCCATTCGATCTCTAAATGGTACGTTGTTCCATCCACATTCATCCACTTCAAAGGTACAGTCTCCTGAACGAGGTGCTGCTATCTGGGGAGCAGCTAGGAGAATATGTACATATTAACAAAATTGAAAGTTTCTTGAAAATGAATGGGTGTGACTATATTATATCTGATTCTTCATTAAAACAGTAGCTACCTGGGCAACTTCCAGGTGTCAAAGATATATCGTCAACTGCAATATCTCCTAAATTATTTTTACCAATCTTTCCTAGAAGAATTATCTGAAACATTAGTAACCCATGTATTAACTAAGATCAGAATAATTTGTTAAGTTGATGTATTAGATTAAAATAAATGAATAAATAAGGAAGAAAGTGAGGTGTGTTAAAAGTGTGCAATAAAAGATTTACAATTAAAGGAATGGTAATAATAATAATAATAATAATCAATTTCCAGATATTTTATGTTTTAAGGCTCACGAAAACGGTGTGTGTCGTGTATTCGAATTCTTGTAAAGACGTGACAAAGCGCAGCGTTTGAGGGGATCACAATTAAATTTTTTTGGAGGGGATTCCAATTTTTTAATCCAATATTTATAGCTTTTTCGCTTTTTGCGCTTTAAAAGTGTTGCTTATTTATGAATCGGCATCCAATTAGCATTGGTGAGCCACATTACGGAGTACGTCAACAAAACGGTGGCACGTCGTGTAACCCATGCACGCAAACCACACTCAATGTTTCTTAAATTCGGTTGAGCTGGTGAGAACTGGAGTCAACTAGCAATTACCGTGGGTAAATTAAATTAAAATGACATAAAAGCAGATTTGGTTAGAAAATGAACTGTTTTTGTACAATATTAATGGAAGGGAAAGTTACTTTTGATCAATACAAAAACTATATTTTCCGCTCATCTACTGATGGTACGAGTATACAGTAGAAATTTCTTATTTGGTGTCTTCAAAATAACTTTTTTTGTTTTATCCAACGCCCACATTTATCGGCTTTATGCATTATGTGCTGTCGAAGGGCGAAGATATGTCCATTTTTTATTCCGCATCCATTAACTATGGGTAAACCACATTACTGAGGTCACCATGTCACATGGTGTCACTCATCCTAGTATTAACTACGCATAATGTGGCTTAACGCCTTGGATAGCATAGAAGGAAAGTATTAATAGCTTGAGAAAAATATGAATTAGTTGTAAAGAAGGGTAATAATAACACTAAAAAGAACAATGATTAACATTGAAAATTCTCAATTTGTTCTTACTTTTCGCATTCATCTACTTTTGTTTGATTAAAAAGAGATAGTTTTCCGAATAAGTATAGAACCCTATCCACCTTGACAAGATTGTGATGTTCATTAAATAAGCGATATTTGTTTGGAATTATATGCTAATTTTCTATCTACTTTCCAATTTAAGCACATGTACTGAAGAAGATAAGGTTATATATAGTAAAATTGAGTGAAGAGTACTTTTTTTAATCCTTATTCGAAAAACCCATCGAATGAAAATAATTGATCAAGAAGCATTCACATAATTAGTAATTTAATCAATAACCAAGCTAAAAAAATGTGATTGTGTCATGTGTAGTTTTTCTGATGGTATGACCTTGAATGAGTTGGAGGATGACACCGTTATCTCAGCTTGATACCAGGCGTTGCCTGCCTCTCCTGACAAACTCCAGATTTCCCTTTCTTGATTCTCCCTTGTGTCACTTACAAGCACTGATAAGCTGCCAACGCCGTTACCAAACATATGAGTCCAAAATCTCAAACATAACGGTGAATCCATACCTATTACAGATTATTTCCAAGTATTTTTAAAAGTTAACATGCTATTTCTTATATTATTCAATAAAAATGCTTTTTATTTTTATAATACTATCTGCTTTAAGTATTTTATTTTAATTCATTCAACCACTGAAGAATAGTTTTAAATTACCAAACAAAGTTTACCCAAATATAATGTTTACTTTTAAAAGTTTAAAAGGTATTTGATATAATCTTTTACAATTGCTGCAAGTTTGACGAGAAGCTTTAGTAAATTTATAATCAAAGATTGTAAAAGTTGGTTTTAGTGTTACAAAATGAAATCCACAAGACATTTTCAATGTAAGATGGCTATCTTAAGGTTAGGAAGTACTTGTAGGGTCAAATTCGATGGTGGAGAGGCGAGCCTGATCACCAGGTCTCCTGGGATATGAAGAGTCGAGGTAGGCATAACCACCTTCCAGACCTCCATAAATGAATGATGACCTATCAGTTGCTGGCCCTGTAGAAGGATTACGACTTCCTCTCCCCTGCAAACATTACTAGCTATTGATATATAAACATGTTTAAGTGTCATCTAATAATATAATTGGAAAACAAACTAGGGAGTATTTATTTCTTTAGCAATTTAGATTAAAAATTAATGTCCGGTTAATAAGTCATGATTTAATAACTTAATGGCTATTTGTGGTTAAATAGCCACTATTTAATAACTTGATAATACGTTGTGGTTTAAACAACTTTATGTTTATAACACTGTAATACGTTATCGTTTAAATAACTATGGTTATGTTATTACATTATAATACGCTGTGATATAAATAACTTTATGGACATTGTTATAACATTATAACGCGTTATAAATTATAAATAATAAACCTTGTAGTATTCTATGAAATATTTTGTCTGTTGTATGCTCATTTCCAGTATTAGTCATGGCTAACTGGTGGACCCGATTCAGACAAATTTATCAAAGTGTTAATATTACACCTAATGATTTTCGACATTTATATTTCAACAATCAACAGTATCTGTTCTTTTTTTTCCATATCATTCCTGATTATAGCTACCTAACTCATGTTTTTTATTGAGTTCAAAATATATAAAAAGATTTCACATAAACACGTGAAATAACAGTCAATGATCAAACCACAATATGAAATGGGAAAACAAGACTAAGATCTTTCAACCGTAACAAGCGGTCTTCGTCAGAGTCAAAAACCCAACTGGATATATCGAAAACCATACTGGATCCAGTTGGGTTTTTGACTCTGACGAAAAGCGCTTGTTACGGTTGAAAGATCTTAGTCTATTTTCCCATTTCATATTGTGGTTTGATAATTAAAATATATATATTTAATTGAAAATACAACATACTTAGAGTCAGTGTATGACATGTTCAGTGTGTAGCCATTATTTAATAACTTGATAATACGTTGTGGTTTAAACAACTTTATGTTGATAACACTGTAATACGTTATGGTTTAATGAAAAGATTTCACATAAACACATGAAATAACAATCAATGATCAAACCACAATAAGAAATGGGAAAACAAGACTAAGATCTTTCAACCGTAATAAGCGGTCTTCGTCAGAGTCAAAATCCCAACAGTTGGGTTATACGGAAAGCCATACTGGATCCAGTTGGGTTTTTAACTCTGACGAAGACCGCTTATTACAGTTGAAAGATCTTGGTCTTGTTTTCCCATTTCTTATTGTGGTTTGATCATTGGTTGTGGTTTAAATAACTGTGATTATGTTATTACATTATAATGCGTTATGTGTAAATAACTTTATGGTTATTGTTATAACATTATAACGCATTATAGTTATAACGCGTTATAACACTGTGTATTGAGATGGTTTGATAACACTGTATCAAACTCGGGGAAAAGTTGCTTACTGTTTTAAAGTTTTCTGGAATTAATTAAGTATTAATGATGAAAAGTTCATTTAATTTATAGAGGCATGTTATTTATATTTAATTTTAATAATTATTTAATCAGTGAATTACTGTGTCTAGGGGTGGTTGAGTTATTTCTAGATAACTGCTGAAGCAGATTTAGAAATAAAGTAAACTGTCCTTTAATTGAGGATCTCCTTAATGATCAAATCTATTTCTTTCTTTTAATTACTGAATTAACTTACTTGTTATTTTTTTAATAATCTCATTTCTTAAAATCTAAGCACCAATAATTAAAAAATATTATAACGGAAAGTACAGTTTATACAAACTCAACTCGTGATATACTTGTGTAAAAGTAGGTGCTGTTTCGATAGTTGACGATTGCACTATAGATTCAGAGTTCCAATCTAGCTATGACCTATAATTTTTAATGTAGATAAAAAGTAAAATTTGGGTAAGTGGTGCTTTGTAAAAGACGTAAAGGGGTCCAAAACATAGGAGATCATATATATCTTCTTTCTAATTAATTTAAGTAATGTATTATTAGCATCAACTGACCCACTATAGTCTGCAGTTTCAGACTATCGTATAAGTCCTGCTTTTCCGATTCCTTGGATTCAAGGTTCAGAGAACCTGAATATTGCTTGTCTTGAACACTTCTCTATCCAAGTATCTCCTCTTCGTCGTCCAGTGACACGACCTAGACTTTGTAGATAAGAACTTGAGTATTAAGGGGTTACCACGCATAAGTAAAGTATCGCTGGACTCTTGGCCAAATTCTAATTCAATATTTAGGGTTCCAGATGTATAATCAACCCGTTGGGTGATATTAAAAAGACTTTTTTATGACCTTTGTATCTTCTGATCGTGGGAGAGCCTCTTGATATAGATATTCTAATCTTAAAACTGAGACACATATCATACATATTTTTCACCATCCATTGATTCTAACACAATTTTGTATTACTAGAAATAGTAATATTTTACAATAATGAGAAATAGTATCCAAAAGATTACCAATGACCAGTCGAAATCATCATTCTCCTCATTTGTCCAGCCACAGAATCCTCCTTCGAAAGTACAGTGACCTCTGCATTCCAAGCCTGGCTTCAACACTATATTGTCCACAGCTACATAGCCCCTATATTTCCGATAAGGATCAGGTAAATCTTTTGCCACTCCTTCGAACACAATCTACAATAATTAAATAAAATACATATTTTAATTTTTTTTTGAAATTTATTAATAATTTAAAAAATTATTTATTGGCTTACTTGATGGTTTTTATTATATGTATACAAAACGTCAGAGTTTAACCATGCTTTGTTTGTTGGATCTTTGGATCCCCAGAGAACTCGGAAAAAAGATTCTGGACGGCCGTCTTTGCTTATAGGCTGCAAAATTACTCTTAAACCAGACGCACTTAAACCATCTATGGCAAAACTAAAAAAATTCAAACGTTATCTTATCGACTCATTTCTTTTGAAAACTATATCTATATAAATAAAATAATGATTTTGTCTGTGCATTGCTTAGAACTGACTCATTTCAAGTTTTCTTTACGTTTCATACATTGGAGAAACCGATCCACCCTTAGAAAAATTTCTGTCGGTTTGTCTGTTTGTCCGCAAAACTTTGTCACAAGTAAACTCAGCTACCATAAGACATATAAAGCTGAAACTTTTACAATAGATTTGTGTAGGTCTAACTTAAAATATAGGCTCTGAATTGATTGGAAATTTAACGTAGAAGTGAAGTTATCGACGTTTAAAGCAAAAACGTTTGTCACAAGTAAACTCAGCCACCATAAGACATGGTGAGCTGAAACTTTGACACTGGATTTGTGTATGCCTAACTTAAAATACGGTCTCTAAATAGATTCATATTTCAGTACAGAAACGAATTTATAGGGCTTTAAGCGTATTTTCCTAACTTCAAAGACAAGTTTATTTTGAAAATACACAGGTGTGGCAAGTAGGTATTGTTAGTTGATTTTAATTTCATTGGAGCATATGAATATTTGACATCTTTGAAAAAGTGTTTGCCAGAGTTGAGGATGTACTATCTATTACGAATAAATAGTTTTGAAAACGAGCAATTCTCAACTCTTAATATGAACAGGCAGGAAAAATCAACAAACAAGTTCTTACGCTATATCATACCGAGGAAAGAAGTTACAAGTCATTACAAGTAAAGAGATTGGATTAGTGATGAAGAAGCAGTTCATTATCTAATTGAATTTCTTGACTCTGAATTTATTTCTCTTGGACTGCCTGCTCATGAGTAAAAACTTAAAGTAGGAGCACCAATCATGCTGCAATTTAGTAGCAGTAACAAATTTCATGTTACGAAACATGAGTGCCCCAAAACTGTGCAACGGGACACGACTCTGAGTTCGTGCTCTGCACAGATGTGCTGTAGAGGTGGACATCATGACTTGGTGTGGAATGTGGAGTCTGTGTGTATACCACCCATACCATTGATTCCGAGCCAATGTCTGTTTCCGTTGAAATGATTGCAAAGTCCTGGCAGAGTCTATTTCGCAATGACGTTAACTAAGTCGCAAAGGGAAACTTTATCTAACGCAGGAATTCAAGTTAGCAAGACCAAGTTTTTCTCACATGGTCAACTATAGTTTACTTGCTCAAGAGTCAGAGGTTCCAACTATTTGTTCTTCCGTGAACCTGAAGGACAGACAGCTAATGTGGTGTATACAGAGGCATTTGTTTAACACTGTACTAATAATGGTATTTTCTACTATTCTATAATTTCTAATTATAGTATTAGTATAATACTACAATTGATATTTTGGAATACCAAGTATAATAGAATTTTTGATTCCGTCAAAGACGGGTACGTTTGCTAGTAAAATTATATAAACTTATTTAATATTATATACACATATTCTTAGTACAGATAATTATTATTAATAACTTACTGTTTTATGCATAATTGAAAATAAAAACAATAATTACATTCATATTTTTTAAAAGTTGTAAAAAGGTTTATAAGCGTTTATTTTTCAATTTGTATGAAGTGGACAAGGAAATCTTAATCTCACCGTCTCTTGGAGAGGTCCTAATGCTGTCAGAGCTTGCACAATATCGGATACTCATTAAAGATCGCTTTTCTAAATTCACTAAATAGAAATAAATTATTATAATTAAATTAATGAATTTTTAAAGTTTTTAAATTTAATTTTATCATTGACATTTTTTTTTCCTTCAAAGTAGTAAACCCCACTTGTAGGGAGTTTATTGCAATATTTTCACATGCTCCATTATTGAAACATTGTATATGAGTTTTAAAATTTGATTCCTTGATGATCCACCAATAAATGTTTTAAGATTTGTATTTAAAAACATGATATTATTGATTATATCATGGCTTGAAAATACTAGCATGTGATTTTTAAACTATGAAGCTATGTAATATTCCTTTGTATAAAGTTTATACTTTAAATACAAATATTATTCTATTCTATTCTATTTAAAAACATGAGTTTCTTTGATTAACATTGTCTCATCCTGTGGGATGAGGTTAATGAGCTTAATCTTAGGATATAAGAAGAAAAGGAGAAGGTTAAATAAGGTTATGAGATTATAGGTTAGGTTAGGTTGCAGTGGCAGTCCCACAAGGGAACACACTTAGGCCGAGCATTGGCCCTTTGTGATACCACACAATGAAGATTGATTCTATAGTGGGAGTCCTAAATTTTGCCAAACTCAAATGTATTTAGAGTAGGGATCTTTAACGAGTACCTGACATCGTACAGGCTCGGGACCAACAGTTTAACGTCCTTCTCCGAAGGACGACGTGCTCAGATTTATTCACCTCCCGCGTGAATAAATCGAGGGCTAGGTGAGGATCGAACCCCGGTCCTATCAGTTCAGAGGCGAGCACGTAACCACTGAGCTAGTCTGGCCCCTTATGAGATTATAGAAAAAGTTAAAAAAAAAATTGTGATAGCAGAGATTAAATAAAGTTATTAAAGTTAGCGGAGACTAAATTTGAAAACGGGGAAACACTCACGAACTGATACAACTCAGTTCGATATTCGACGAATCGTCGTCATCAGAAGTAGCTAAACTTCCTATTATCTGTTACCTTTCCCTTTTTCCTTTTTAATTTTTCACCTGAAATTCTTGGTTATATCTTTCATCAAGTGACCACCAGTCATATAAAGACCAAAAAGCTTATGTTTATAGCTTTTGTTGACGTATGCCGTGGAAGCCTTATGCCATAGTAGGACTGTCTCGTGTTCCTCATTTTTACGGATACTGTTGATCTCTGATGACATGGTGAATGGGATCCATGTTAAAGAACATGAAACTTATTCTGTTTTATCATGGTATGGTTGAAAGACGAGGTACATGAATAAACCAAAACAGTAATTAAAAATTAGACTGTGACAATATATACACAAACATCACACTAATTCTTCTAAAATACTTAAATTTGTTTGCAAATTTGACATAATTTTGCTATTTTCATCTGTTCAAAGTCATATACCTGAATCCCAAACATTTTCCCTCAGGACCCGTTGATCCTAAAATAGGGCTTTCAAGGTAGGCATTCTGTGCTTCCCTGATAGTAATGTCATCCAATCTTAGAACTGGAGCTGCTAATAAAGATGTTTCGAAGAACATATATCCACCTGAAAAAAATTAAAAAAAGTTTTAAAATAATTAAAGTAATCAATGCTACGAGTAATATTGTAAAATAGAGGCAAGAAAGAATTAAAAAAAATAAGATTTTTTTAATTTTTCTGTTCTGCCATGTGGGAATTGTAGAAATGGACCATATACATATTGGATGATTTTCTAAATATGTTCATAATATAACGTTTTGTCCAGTTTTTTTTTTTAAAAAAATCATTCATTTGTTTATCTTTTAATGTAAATTTTAATCACGGTTTTGGAGGACATACTTATTATATGTGTGAATTGTGTCATATTACTTTAGTAGCAAAGAAATGCTAATTTAATCTTAAAATAAAAAGATTAAATCTAATTTTACATTAGATATGCTATAATATTGATTATAATAATTTTTTTTTATTTTTTAAATAATTCTGATCATTATTATTATATATATTATTTACATAGGACCAGATTTCATCAAAATGCATAGTGTATTAAGGAATAAAAGAAAATCATTAACGTAAATTGACAACATTTAATGATGTCATTAATGTCAATAATGAAATTATTGATTTGTGTGTTGATTATGTAAATAGGGTGTTTTGATCCAAAATATGTTGTTGAAAATAGTTTTGAAAGTGTATTACTTTCTAATAAAATAATCAGCATATTTTAATACAGTGTAATCCAGACAAAACTAAATCAAGTATTACTTCCGAGTTCATGCTTAAATAGTGCCTAAGATTTTATGAATTCCTTAATTTATTGCAATAAAAAGGAAATAATGGAGGAGGTGGTGATGCATTTCTTGATTTTGCTAATAAATCGAATCGAACTCCAATTAGGAGAATTATACTCCCTCAGGGAGACTTATCACGTTGTACATCCAGACAATGATAACCCCTAGCTTTAATGAAGAGACGAAAAAACTTCCGAAAATTGGAAGAACTATTTAAGAAGTAATTCCAAGCTAAATATGGCTTACTATTAACAGTTTAACTATTTAACAATATATATGTATAATATATACATTTTCATATAAAATTTATATGAAAATAATAAAACATTCTAACTAAAGAGAAACGTAAACATTAACTTATAAAAATACCAAGTCTTCAATTTTTAAATTACATTAATGTTAATTAAATTCCAAACATCATAAGGTAACTCTCTATTTTTTTTTGCGTTAAATGTAAATCATATTTCGTATTTTAGTTCTTTCCGGTATTAGAAACATATTTGCCACCGTTGAAAACTTTTTTCTCTCTAAATGACTCCACGTGTTCACTTAAGTGTACATGTACCCCAAGTTGGGAACCAATGATTAATGAGATACCAGATTTTGTACTCAGTGATAACAAAAAATAATAAATCATTATATTTTGCATACAACTAGTTGATAGAAGCACAGGATTCATTATTGCTAATGTTCCCGGTCATGATGAAGAGACCACAGTCATGATTAAAATGCTTACCTATATAAAATCCGTTATTTTTCATTTAAAAATGAAAAATTGATTCAGCCTTTTTAATTTAATGAACGGTTAAAATGAATAATTTGAAGTACCATTAGGTTGGTCGGAACCACTGGCGTCCGAGCTAGGTCCGCCGAGCCAGTTTGACAGTGTTGCTGCTCCCAGCTCCCATTTGAGGGCGGTGTTGTTTCGGTTAGACCAGTCACAGCTAGTTAAATCGTTGTCTGAACCAAAGTCGCACGGCTCTGGAGCTGATAAAACATTTGACATGAGTGACATTTTATTGACAACTCATTATTCACATTAATAATTTCAATATTTGTTATTTGTGAATACTGCCAAGGGTTATTGGAATTAAAACTTGAAATGTAAAAAAAAACACATGAAAAGAGTGAAGATATTATAAAGTTATAGTATTTCAACAAAAAGGACTCTAAATTAACATAAAATACCTAATGCATCAAAACATTTTTCCATTTATAAGTTTCACAGTGAAGTTATAAATCAAATTTTATTTCTTTATATCAAATAATTGTGTACTTCTAAAAGCATTAATACAGATAACATTTTACTTTTTGTTAAAAAAATATTTATGTATCTATTTATTTAAAAAAAGTATAACAAAATTTAAACAAAAGATCTAAAAACTATGGCAATTATTGGATCTTGAAAGAGCAATGGGGACAGAAGAAATGTCTGTTGCATTAATACATGGACCTATTCTGTTGCGTCGATGTATTACTGGGACCTTCTTTCTCCAGTCGTTCTCTATTAAAATAATAATGCTAGTCTCAGTTAAATGCATAAAACTCTCGCTTGCATTGACTGTCCAGTTAAGGAGGGTGATGTAGGTATTTGTCCTACTTGGTTGAGTTCTGACCAATGGTAGGTTTGACTTTTAAAATTTATTTATGTTTGAAATATAGCATTTTTAAAAAATACATTATACCATTAGCTGAAATTGATTTCTTTCTAATAATATATTTTTGAATAAAATATTTACCTTCAAACCTTCTGTTATCTAACCAGAAACTAATATGTATTATTATCTGACAGCACTAGCGTAGCTGGTAGGGTCCGCTTGGGTGGCACATTTGATCTTTTGATAATTCCTGATATTCAGGGAAGAAACCTGAAATGCAAGATTTCTAGTGTGTTTTTATCAAAGGTACAAAGGTAGACATCCCTATAGTTCATATGAATTAAATTCAGAAAGTTCTTGTTAATCATAAAGTCAGTGTCCACTTTAAGTGTTAACTTAATGTTAGTATCTATGTAGTATTTTGTGGAGGAGGGGGCTAGCTGAAGGTCCAGGCAGGATGCCCCACTCTGTAGCTATGTAGTATTTTGTGGAGGAGGGGGCTAACTGAAGGTCCAGTCAGGATGCCCCACTCTGTAGCTATGTAGTATTTTGTGGAGGAGGGGGCTAACTGAAGGTCCAGTCAGGATGCCCCACTCTGTAGCTATGTAGTATTTTGTGGAGAAGGGGGCTAACTGAAGGTCCAGTCAGGATGCCCCACTCTGTAGCTATGTAGTATTTTGTGGAGGAGGGGGCTAGCTGAAGGTCCAGTCAGGATGCCCCACTCTGTAGCTATGTACGTATCGTAGGAGGGGGCTACTGAAGGTCCAGTCAGATGCCACTCTTAGTACGCCATAGAGTTACAGTGCCAAAACTGGAAAGAAATCCTTAACTAATTGATAGATAGTCATTCAACATTTTCTGTTTGCGCTTCACGAGAAACATTTCTATATCTGACATTGGTCCTCCCAAAATTCAATGCCTATAATATAATTTATATTAGAAATAGGTAAAACCGTCGTACCTCGTAAGATGGACAACGTCCGAAAGCGCTCCAACTCCTTGATAATCTTACGAGGTATGACGGTTTTACCTATTTCTAATATAAATCATACTAACCTCAGTGGTATTAACAATATGCATGCTTATAATATAGTTAACATTACTCTTCTTAAAATGTAGTTCCAAAGGTAGCAATGAATCAGGTATTACCCAAGAATTGAAGTTTATGTTTTAATGAAAGAACAACAAACAGTACTTTTTTTGCCTGAATATAGTCATATTTCCATCATTGTTATACTTGATCGTACACCAAGTCTGTTTCTTTTTACTGCACTTGCATCTCGACGCTACAGCAACAACGGTTACTACGAAAGCCTTATTTATCAAATTCTGAAAAAGATTAATTAATAAAAACATCAGTAATGACATTTTTTTTGCTTTGGAATATTATTAAAATTAAATTAAAATAATATTTTACTCCAATTACATTGGTTTTATCAGTGGGTTCTATTCTGTATTACCTTTACGCAGTCATCCTTTCCTATATAGTAGATGTCTTAAACTAATATGCGGTGGCATAACATAAATTATAAAAAAAATATTATTCAATTTCAAAAACATGCTTTATTCTAGACATAAATAAATTTTAAAAATAAAACTCGCTATAGTTCTATACGCTACCAAAATTAGTTATTTTCTATTATTTTGTAACAACAGAGACAAATACTTACATCCCCTTCTTTATAATATATCAAAAAGACAACTTGACCATGGGAGAATGTATAGAATTTTTGAAGACTCTGAGTGTGATAAACATGAGATTGCATTAATATAGTATTGGTGCAATCTACAGTGCCTTCGCTTCTGGTCGTTACCACATACATGACTTTAATGGGAGTAAATCTAAGGAGAGTCAAGAAAAAACATTATATAGAATAATGGAATAAATGTACCTGTGCCTTCCTGCCGCCTCTCTCTTATCTGAAATGTATTGAACTATTATGAGAATATACTTCAATAAATATTAGCTATAGCCTTTTCTTCACATATACATTATTAAAAAATAAACTTTATTTTATTTATATTTCAAGTTTATATAACTTTTCTATCCTACTAATTTAAATACAAAGTGCCTGCAATATTAAAAGTTAATTCTTATTAGTGAGTTGTAACTTAAAAGACAGTTTAGATTGGGAACCAATCTAACTGATATTTGTTTAAAATAAACGCAGGCTCAAATAAAGAAAAATCAACTTTTTTGATATTTGAATTATAGAAAATATTTCTATAGAAAATCAACAAATGTAATTACAAATGTAATTGATATCAAAATGCCTAAAGTGAATGCGACCAAAATTACACCATACACTCACACACACACACACACACACACCAAGGTTAACCCAATAAACAAAAAAAAAACAAGTTAAAAGGTTTATACATATAGTTATATAGTTATGCATATTGCACATATGGGAAAAAATACATACATATAGTAAACGATCAAAAACAATGAGTCATTGGATATTATTCCAGTTGCACAAATCCTTGTAATGTATTGAATATTGTGTACAACGAAGTGGAAAGTAAATTTATTATAAATGTTCTTACAAATGTTAAAACATGGAACTTATGGACAATAAACCGAGAATTTGTCAGGAACTGTTAAAAAAGTGATATATAAAAAAAATAAATGAAAACATGATAGAAAACCCAAGAAAATGAAACAAAAATATAGTGATCATGTATGAAGAATACGAAGATAAGAATCGTATGTCTATCTAGTCAAAATGGAAAAGAAAAAGTTGAAAAAAAGAGATAAAATTGTGCTCATTGTGATTTGAAGAAATTTGTTTAGAAGACATTGTGGGTGATGGGGCCATTATTTCGAAAAGAGGAAAGAAACTTAAAATAATACTAGGTCTAGGTATTCTATGCTAGGAGCAGAGATTGAAGCTCTAGATCTTAGTTTACATTGGCTAGCACTCAGAACCGAGGGCAATTAATACCAGTGGTCGTCACAAAAGACGGTTCAATGGCTTTACACGCAATTTAATTACCTACGTCTTTCTATTTGTTTTTTGTATATAATCAAAGTAAAAGTATGAGGTCACAACTACTAATTTCCTTTTGAGTAATATTCCTTGGTCACAAAATTGATCCAGTTCTAAAATATATTACTTAAAGAACCATGAATGGAAACAATTTTAAAGAAATTTTATTAACTACTGCATTAAAATATTGTCCAACCCTTAACTGAATTCTTAAAAACTGTTCTTATTTTATAAAAATGAGCAAGTGGTGGAATTTATAGAATGCTGTTTAATGTTATCTATTAAATTACCAAATATTACAGAACATTCAGAATGAAAAGTTTTATTATAGAATTAAGTGTTAGATGTAATAATCATAGAAATATCAGAGAATTTGTACTTCGATACAGACTATATTTAGAACCAGTGTTGTCATGAAGGTCCAATATTTAGGAGAATATTACCTATTTTTATTTTTTTAATAATAAAGTAAAATATGGACAACTACTAATTTCCTTTTAGTAATATTCTTGTACAAAATTGATCCAGTCTAAAATATATTACTTAAAGAACCATGAAGAGAATTTAAAGAATTTTATTAATACTGTTAAAAATTTAAACCTTGAGGGAAATTAAAAACTATTATTTTATAAAAAGACAAGTTGGGATTTGATAGTCCAATGGTTAAAGTTACTTTAAATTAATTTAATACTTTAATTAAAACATTATAACTTAATTTGGTTTAACTGATATTATTTTAATATAATAATATAGAAATATCATAAATTTTTTATATATATATATTATAACCAGATTAGAATTTCAAAAAAAGAACTCTGAGAAAGGATCACTGAACTCACTACTATATTTCGATTCCTCGTCTTCAGAAAAAATGAATCGCTCAAGGCTGATAACGATGACTTGGCGTTCGAATTGAAGCACTCAACAGTTTGTAACTTTCGGAGGAAAGGTAAACGGATGATAAAGAGACAAGCCAAATGAAAATTAACAATGAAAACATTTAACTTAAAATAAAATTAAAAGCTGATAAAACTTTAAAAAAATTAATATTAAAAATACACGATTGATGTTAAGCCAGGACCGATCTACGCCCAGAAACATAATAAGTCTTCATATATAATATATAATTATATATATATATGAGATGAATTTTAGACCTATATATATAATATAAAGGTCTAAACCACAGTATAAAAATCAGAAAAACGACTAAGATCTTTCAACCAAAGCAAGTAATCTTCATCAGAGTCTAACGGATACTGATACTAACTGATATATATTTGTGACGGTTGCTGGTTGCTTTCACGTCTCCATTTCTGTGTTTCTTTCTCTTTTTCTTTTTTTCCTCTCCTAAAGACTATGAGTTTTCGTGAGTGTTTGACTCGTTTTTGTTTTTTCTAATTGTAACATTATTATATATATATATATATATATATATATAAATGATCAAACCACGATATGAAAAAGAGAAAAAGACTAAGATCTTTCAACTGTCACGAGCAGTGTTCGTCAGAGTCAAAACCCAACTGACTCTGTCGAAGACCGCTTGTTACGGTTGAAAGATTTTAGTCTTTTTTCCCCATTTCATATTGTGGTTTGATCATTGATTGTTATTTAACGTGTTTATGTGAAATCTTGTTATCGATTATATTTATATAGCAGATTCTATAATATATCGACAGTTTGATAGAATAGGTTTGCTCTCTAATCAGGATTCGGTCAATTTTCTAGGATAAAAAATCAAACTCTCGGTGCCAACGTTTCGGTTTTATTTAAAACCTTTTTCATAGGCCTACAAACAAAGAATAATAAGAATCATATATCAACATCAAACATATACACATATTAATATTATACACATAATATACCGTCTTACCTCGTACATTACTGCCGTAGCTCTCGGACCGGTTTCGGGTGTCACCCATCTTCAACACGAACTGATCTAATGAATCCTACCTATCTGATTATATAACCTACCTACTATAACAATGCTGCCTAGATTTTATTAGTTAATTATTTTAACACCATTTTATTTTTATTTTATTATTATTATATAAGTAATTATTATTTAGTCTAATTCTTTTCCTATTATTTTCGTCTTTGTCAAGTCTGTCAAATCGTCGTTTTATTTTCTTTAAGGGTTTAAATAATGTATCGCTTTGATGATTTACTTGTAAATCATAATAATAATAATAATAATAATAATAGGAAAAGAATTAGACTAAATAATGATAACTAATATAATAATAAAATAAAAATAAAATGGTGTTAAAATAATTAACTAATAAAATTTAGGCAGCATTGGGTTAGTAGGTAGGTTATATAATCAGATAAGTAGGATTCATTAGATCAGTTCGTGTTGAAGATGGGTGACACCCGAAACCGGTCCGAGAGCTACTGCAGTAATGTACGAGGTAAGATGGTATATTATGTGTATATGTTTGATGTTGATATATGGTTCTTATTATTCTTTGTTTGTAGGCCTATGAAAAAGGTTTTAAATAAAACCGAAACGTTGGCACCGAGAGTTTGATTTTTTATCCTAGAAAATTGACCGAATCCCGATTAGAGAGCACACCGATTATATTTATACATATATACATTGGTATATACACTTATACACTGGTGCGTATTTATATATGACAGTAAAGTTATAGAATGTGTTGGTGCAGCCTTTGAAGTTTTCAAAACTACATATTAACTGGAAAAAAATGTAGAAGCTTGTTAGAAGTTTTCCACTATCAGGCTGAGTTATTTGTAACAGGGGAACCATTACAGGCGGAGCTAGCCATGAATTGCAGGCCACGGTTAGAGTGTTATTTTCTTCACTAACAGAATAGCACAGCTCTGTTGGAAACATTATTCACAGAAGTATAAAGTAAGACACCTATTTCAAATCTTTCACGAAATGGGTCACATTTTCATTCAGATGTGAAAATCTGAGAATAAAGACCATGCGGAAACTGTAGAAGTGTAAGTCTGGCGGACATCCAATAAAAAGACTTATTACACGTAATATTCACACTATATGTGTATGCAACTCGAGCAAAATGAATTATTTTTTAGCAAATTTCGAAAGTATTAAATTATTAACTCAAAAGCCAAATGCAATAACCACTCTACAAAGTCTCACCTAATAAACAACATTCTTTTAAACATCATTTGAAGCTATATTTATACCGTACTTTATATAGAAAAACAGTATTTGAATTTTTGGACCAAAGCATAGAGTAAATTAATGTGGTTTTTATTATTTTTAAAAGCAATATTATCATTTTATACAAACAATTTGCTTTGCCTCCATATCGAATAAAAATAGCTTGACAGGACAGGACAACGAAGTTAATAATGTAGAAAAAACACAAAAATATCGAAGCTAGTTCTGGTTTTTTTTACGTCATTATGTATTATGTATTGCCATTTAATACGTCTATATATATATAAAATATATATATATCTATAATCCTTTCCTTTAAAAAAAGATAATTTAGCATTTTATAGCAAAAGAAAAGTGAAATCGTTATTTTCAAATATAAAAGAGAAGATCCCAAAGGAATTACAGAGTAATATTATATATGCAATAAAGTGCAAAGACTGTAACAAAGTTTATTATGGAGAAGCCAGTCGTTTTTTAAAGGAAAAGACTTACCAGCACAGTTATTCTATAAGAAAAAAGAAAATTAATGCCACTACATTAGCAGCACACAGTATTAATGAAGGCCATAATTTTGATTTTGATGAAATAAAAATAATAGGCAAAGAAATGGATGAACATAAAAGGAAAACACTGGAAATGTTATATATTAGACAGGACCAGTCATCCATTTATTATAGAAGTGACATTTCAAATTTTAATAGTATTTATTTGGGTGTGTTAAGTTAAACATTGTTAATAGATGAAAAATTGTGTTAGTGACTTTTTGGTTGTCTGGTGAAACTTGGTTACCTTGCTTGGTTATTTGACGTGTTCATTCAGACTGCAGTTGTTAAAATCCACATACTATTTTTCTTTGTAAAATAATGTGTAATGTAATACTTAGTTTTTTTGTTTCAAAATTTATACCTCTGTAAGTTTTCTCACTAACCTATAGTCAAAATTTCTATTGTAATTTCTTAATTGTAACTATTGCACTTTTATGTTTAATTGATTTTTGAATGATTATATTATTTCCTATATTCCTTTGTTTTTTGTAGGCGCATGAGAAAAAGGTTTTAAATGAAGACAGAAACGTTGGCAATGAGAGTTTAATTTGAACCTGAAGAACTCACCGAGTCACGATAAACTTTAGTTTTGTGTTATGTATATATATATGGCAAGATTACACAATAAACACCTGAAATAAAAATCAGCATCTAAGCCACAGTAAGAAATCAGAAAAAAGACTAAGATCTTTCGACCTATTCTTCTTTTTTTTTAAATTATTAAATTATTATTTTGCTACTTTAGTTGTAACTTATAATTTATTCTAATAATCTTCATTATTATTATTTAGATATTTAATATTTCCGGATTTAGTTTTAGTTATTTTCTTCTTAATATTCTGCATTATTATTATTTTTTAATTTTTTAATACCTATTTATATTTGCTCATTTTCTTCAGTTTCACCTACTATTTCTCAGTTCTTCACTTATTCCTAGTTTATTCTTCTTACTTGACTAAAACCGGGCACGCGTGTGGCAACACTGTTGGTCTCCAACGTCCCTTCCCAAGTGCTCTTGCTGTCCCTATCTCTACTGTCCTGATGACGGTTCAACCGAAAATTGGAGACTGTAAGTGTGCTCGTCCCTTACTCTGTACTTCTTGTTTACTGTAAAACGTTTGTTGTCCTTTGTGGATCGTTTTCCTTTTGATAATACAAACATTCGGGTCAAACGACTTTGAACTCGAACAAAGGGGAGTTCAAACAACGATGTTGAGAAAATAATGGCCCCAAAATTCGAACATAATTTTGGGACCCCAGTGGTTGCCCAAACTTTTAGTAGTTTATATACACTTTTTACATAGAAGAACCAACAAGATTTAAAAAAAATTAGAGTAGTCTACACTCAACTTTACTATAAGTAAACAAATATCAAATTTCTTGGGTATATTACTCAGAATAGAATTTCCATACCTCACACTTCAATGCTGCCGAAAGATACTACGATTCATAAATACTAAAAAATTTACATCTGATATTAAGTTTTGTTCAAGGGTGCAACATATATATTGATTTGAGCATTTTGTGAGACAAATTCATCATGCCATGGAAAGCATCAGAAATTATATGTTTGATTGGAGTTGATTTTTTACATGTAAGAATTTTATCCTTTTACATCTCATATTAAGTTATTAAATTATTTAAAAATTTTTCATTAAATCTCTAAACATTAATTTTTTTTCAGTGGATTTAATAAAAAAATGTCTAAGTCAATGTAAAAATGTAAATAAATATAAACAAATACAACAAGTATAGCAAGGAAACAATTAGCCCAGGACTCATATTCAGTTTTTATGGCTTTATTTCTCTTTGCCGTAACTGAAAAATCATGATTATTTTTTTAAATTGTTAATTTTCTCTTAAATTTTTTTTCAAAATTTCATGGTTGTTAGTGAGCCGTTTAGGGACAGAAAACATTTCTGAAAACAGAAAAATAATTACTTTAGCTTATGTAATTTTGAAAAAAATGATCTCAACTCATCCTCCATCCAACGTTTTATTTTTAGATATAGTTTCATTTTGATCCGTCAAACATTATGGCTTGTATCGCTCTCACAAGTTTTCAGATTGAATAATAAGTGAAAATTTTTACATTTTATTGGAAAAGAAAATATTTTTGGATTTTTTCTGTTATTGCTTTC
Organism: Hermatobates lingyangjiaoensis; assembly: GCA_026182355.1. NCBI lineage: Eukaryota > Metazoa > Arthropoda > Insecta > Hemiptera > Hermatobatidae > Hermatobates > Hermatobates lingyangjiaoensis. The sequence continues at coordinate 1,552,022 of JAPFBL010000084.1, forward strand.
TTAGCCTCAAAGATAATGGTAAAATTTTAAGACTCTAGAATTAGTACTTTGGGAGAAAAAGAATATCTAAAAACAGACTTTTGGCAAAAAAAGTGACTTTCCCATCATGTATAATTGCTCTCATACAATAAGACTCATCTACACTAAGAGACTCTTTTTTGTGTAAAATATCAATTTAATCTATCAATGATTCTTTCTTTCAGCTGGGTTGATATTCTTCCAAGTTATATTCATTTTTAATTGTGACTTCAGTGGCGTCAGTTTTATTTGAAACAGTTTGAAATGAATTCAAATTTGTTCTCATTCACAAATTTGGTTTAATATATGTCTTTAAATTAGATTTTACGTTGATTCATCGACAATGCAAGAATACAGAAAGTATTGAACATCATAATTACGGTCAGTGGAAACATTACATTAATTTTCTTTTCAATATTACAAGTTTCATTAATTCTTCTTTAGACTGTCCACTCTTATCTACAGTAGTATTATATATTATAGTAATATATTTTTATCACCATTACACCTAACCAGGAAAATAGAATATTTAAATTAATTACAACTATACGTATCGTGCAAAAAATTTCTTTATCGTTTTCAAGGCTCAGCCAATTTATTAACTGAGTCAAAATGTTTTTTTCTATAACAACATTCAAAAAGCATCATTTAGTAACATTATTTAGTGTATAAGTGTGCCAAAAGTTATTTAGTGCATTAGTTCTATTTTCAAAAATTTCCCTTAGAGTTTTCTGGGCTTAAACAATGTTATTTACATATTTTTCTCTTATTCTGTATTGGTTCATTTAAATTTATTTAGTTCTAAAATATTATTTTATTTTGCCTAATTTATGTTTTATTAAAAAATCCTTCTAACATTGTACTAATTATTTATTAATTATTCTACTGTTTAGTGTATGTGTACTATTATTACTATTTTTATTGTACTATTGTATACGCTTTTATTTTCTTTTTTTCACAGTGTTATTTCTTTCTTATTGCATTTATTATATACCATATTATTAGTGTAAAAGGATTTTGATCGGTGAATACAATTTTTGAATAAAATAGCATACAAGTTCTATTTTGAACACATGCTGTTTGCTTACTAATTCTTCAATGGCAGTTCCTTTTGCTGTTCCAAAATGAGTTTCTCGAAGTGAGCTTGCGTTGTTCAGTCCAGAGCACACTGGGATGAGGAGTATTAGTATTCTTAACATTCTAAAACAATACAAAATTTATAATCTATTTTAAAAATGATATTAACGGTTTCAAAAAGTTCCTGATTATGTAATGTATATTACTAAAGTAACCAAAAAAATTTTCAAAATTTCTATGTCTTAATATAACTCAATCATAATTATAAAAATGATTTTCTACAAACATAACACTCTTCACAAAGGGAATAAACACATTAGAAGTTTTTTTTAATAACAGCTTCAATTATTGGTATTAACAATTATATAATCCTAATATGAATTGTCAGCTTCGTCTATTCCTTCTCTGAACACAGTTTCTCAATAATTACAAATCAGTTATTTGCTATTATTTATTCATAAATCCTTGCATTCAACCCATTAAAAACAATGGTTTAGAATTTTTTATTCTACATACTTATGAGTGTTTATCGATAAAAAGATTTCACATAAACACGTGAAACAACAATCAATGATCAAACCACAAAAAGAAATGGGAAAACAAGACTAAGATCTTTCAACCGTAACAAGCGGTCTTCGTCAGAGTCAAAAACCCAACTGAACACTAGATGCAGAAAACATCTGGTGAGGAGTTGAGAAGAGTGGGAGGAAAGAGTGGTATTTTAAAAGGGTGAAAGCACAGGAAAGGACTAATGCCCAGAAAGGGATGTTTGGGGAAACAAAGGAGTACAGTAAGAAAAAGTAAAAAACTATCCGCTAGCTGTCAACCCTCTTTGAAGAGGCTATTGCCCTCGTGACGAAAGTATCAAGTTTGAAGAGACCGTTACTAATGTTTATAATATTAGATCTATTAAATTTAATTAGAGACGATTCAATAATATTTCTTAACAACATTGATTTTTCATAGGTAATAAATTTAGCTCCTGTCCAATCAATATGATGATTTTCATTTTTTATATGCAAAATAAGGCACTACTTTTTCCTGTCTACTTACGTTATATTGGTGTTGTTTTACACGTGTCTTTAATGATTTCCCAGTTTGACCAATATAAATTTTATGGCAATTTTTGCACGGAATTTTATAAATACCAGCGGACTCCAATTCGCTGGGAGAGTTTTTTTTAAACTATTACCCACGTTATTACGATTAGAAAACACTATATTAAAACCAAGTTGTTTGGCTAATCTTGGAAGGGGGTCCAATGATTCGTGGTATGGCAAAACTATAGAATTTGATAATAAAAGGGGCTCTGTTGAAGTATTAGAGAAAGTTTTTTTAGCACCCTTCAAAGCTAAATCAATATAAGAAGAGGGGTATTTTAATGAAAGGGCAATTGACCTAATGTTATTAATCTCTTCATTAAGAAATTCGGGGGAGCAAACTCTTAACGCCCTCAAAAACATATTTCTAAATATGTTTAGTTTAGAGTAATTAATTTGAGTAATTAACTTAACTGTTTATCCCCCTCCTAAGTAATTTATATATGGAGTTATTTGAGAGTAAAATGTTAAGCTCAATTTTGCCCAAAAATTTTAAATGGTATAGATATGTTGACGATATTCTTTGTATTTGTCCCAATTCTTTAAATAAAGTTGATTTCCTGACAAAATTGAATTCATTAGTGCCGACAATCAAATTCACAATGGAAGAAGAAATAAGTGGTAATTTGCCCTTCTTAGATTGTCCTGATCCATAGGTTACCTAATGAGTTATGCTTTAGTGTATATAGAAAACCTATGAATGTACTTGCATACGTTCACTTTTATTTTCCCATCCAAAAAATGTTAAAATTTCTGTTTTTAGAAATATGTTTTTGAGGGCGTTAAGAGTTTGCTCCCCCGAATTCCTTAAAGAAGAGATTAATAACAATAGGTCAATTGCCCTTTCATTAAAATACCCCTCTTCTTATATTGATTTAGCTTTGAAGGGTGCTAAAAAAACTTTCTCTAATACTTCAACAGAGCCCCTTTTATTATCAAATTCTATAGTTTTGCCATACCACGAATCATTGGACCCCCTTCCAAGATTAGCCAAACAACTTGATTTTAATATAGTGTTTTCTAATCGTAAATAAACGTGGGTAATATGTTTAATAAAAAACTCTCCAGCGAATTGGAGTCCCGCTGGTATTTATAAAATTCCGTGCAAAAATTGCCATAAAATTTATATTGGTCAAACTGGGAAATCATTAAAGACACGTGTAAAACAACACCAATATAACGTAAGTAGACAGGAAAAAAGTAGTGCCTTATTCTTGCATATAAAAAATGAAAATCATCATATTGATTGGACAGGAGCTAAATTTATTACCTATGAAAAATCAATGTTGTTAAGAAATATTATTGAATCGTCTCTAATTAAATTTAATAGATCTAATATTATAAACATTAGTAACGGTCTCTTCAAACTTGATACTTTCGTCACGAGGGCAATAGCCTCTTCAAAGAGGGTTGACAGCTAGCGGATAGTTTTTTACTTTTTCTTACTGTACTCCTTTGTTTCCCCAAACATCCCTTTCTGGACATTAGTCCTTTCCTGTGCTTTCACCCTTTTAAAATACCACTCTTCCCTCCCACTCTTCTCAACTCCTCACTAGATGTTTTCTGCATCTAGTGTTCAGTTGGGTTTTTGACTCTGACGAAGATCGCTTGTTACGGTTGAAAGATCTTAGTCTTGTTTTCCCATTTCTTTTTGTGGTTTGATCATTATGAGTGTTTATGTGTAAGAGATAAAGCAGCGTAACTATTTATGTGTGTAACCATCTAATCCAGGGGTGTTGATCATATGACATTAAAAAAATTAACATCAACCTATAATTCATCCCGTCACTAATATACAGGACGTCAAATGAAAACTGATTTTATGGGCATTTAAATCACTTGTGTGATGGCAAAGTGGCTCTAAGTACAGTAAAGCTAATAAACTAGTCATTCTCTTGCTTTTTACTCTTTATTTTAATTTTTTCTTTTAAATTAAGGAAGGGTATAAGAAACGAGTGTGGAGAAATGTATCACTTTCATATGAAATGGGAATAGAAGGTTTTTTCAAGATAAAATATTAGATCATCATGATAAATTGTAAGAATCCACAATATATTTATAAATAAATACAGTGCGGAGATAGATTATTGTGACTTGTTCATATCTCAAGGTTTTCGCTCGCTTCAGAAAATGTTTGAGCACCCCTGATCTAATCACGCAGTGATGCAGGCTTCCTTTCCATTAACCAAAACGCTATGCTATCGGCAAGTATGCCTGTGTATCGACATTGGTATCCCTATGTAAATGTAATATTTTTATTTTACATTTGGTAAATGTGAATTTTGCCAAGAATGCACAATAAAACAGCTGCTTTAGTTACCTTCCACTTTAGAATTACTAAATTATTAACTAAGTTATCAATATTCAAATTGATTCAAATGAAGTTTGAATTATTTTATTAATTTGAATGAAATCGATTGAACAGTTTTAGCTCTTGAAATAACTCCTGAAATTTTAGCTTGAAGTCCATCTTGAATAGATAAAGTTGAAATCTTTTGAAATTGTTGTCAAATTGAAAATCTTTTTTGATTGGTTACTAATATCAATGGTACAAATTGTATGTAACTCGAAAAAAGATGTGATTTTTTTTACAGGGATTCTTTCTTGTATTCAAGTCATTTGAATTGATCATAACTTTGTCTACAGGTGTAATTTTTTACCTTTGATATTCAGTTAAAAATTTATCTCCATCAACATAAACTATTTTGAAAATATTTGAATGACGAAACAGATGTAAACAGTAAATAGATGCAACATTTTTCAAACTTTTGTAATACCCCTTTTAGTCTTACTGACTCTGTCAATAAAGTGAAATCTCTCTAATATAGTTTAAAAATACTAGGAGAATACATGTACTGGATACATTATTACTGCATAGAAGGAGCTGTTGTATTACTTCTTACAAGTCAAGCAAATCATACAAGCCCTAAGTACATATCATAAAAAGGCCTAAACCAAGTTTATTAATAAGTTAGTAAAATTTTTATGGATAAATAAGGTTTTTATAGATGTGATAAGTGTGTGTGTGTGTGTATTTGTCGCAGTTGTTTTCCGCCTCTATTCAACCAACCTTGGCTAGTGGGGTACCAAATGAAAGCTTAAAACCAGGGAAATGTCGATATCATATTATATTATATAGGCAAATCACAACCAAACTTTGTAAATTGAATACAAAATATTTACAGCGTTTAACAGCTCCTTTAAGTGACAAAGACATCCATTAACTCCCTAACAAACACGAAATAGCTACCTGTCGCCAGATGACCTCAAAGAGTAGCTCCTACAGTCTTAAGTTTTAGCTTCACAAGTAGTACTAGAAATTTTTTAAAAACTTTTGTTTTATTAGACAGTTTTATATAATATTCCATTTCTTAAAGTTAAGTAATAATTATAATAAAAATACTTTTTTTTACTGATTGTCTCTATTATTCTTAGTCTTGTTATGAGTTGGGCGGTATTTATCACAATAAATATACCATATAACTAAAAGACATTAAGTGTAATTAAAAGAATAGAAAAAGAAAGAAGAAACACTTTCAAACTAAATCAGAGATGGCTGTATAAGGAAACGACTAAATCAGGTTTTCCCTCAGGACACCATATAGGTACCATATAATGCTAACTGCGGTAAGTGATTGAGCTTTAAGTGATAAGTGATTAAGAGTAACATTAATTTGATTAATAAATGTAATTTATAGAATACTAAGTAGAATTAATATTCTATTAATATAATTAATAGATTTGAATACTGCCTAGTCTGTCTATTGGGAGGATATTGATTTAGAATTAACATTCTCATTAACATAGATTGCTGTATAAAGCAATCAATATTCAAAATAAATAAGCAATCTCGTGACCATTATTATTCTTAAACGACAGGAAGGTTCATTACACTGTGCCGAAAGCTAAAGTGACTAAGAAATTAAGACAGTAATAATTTCCAGAGTTGAGGGAAAGAAGACTATAACCATTTCATGTGCGAGACAGCTAGGATATCCAGCCATCAGGAACAGAAAGCTTAAACTAAATCGATAAAACACTGCTGCTACTAGGCGCTAACTCCTGTCTCATAAACACATCGGTGTAATAATAACAGAGGACAGACAGACAGCCAGTTTACAAGATCAGCAAAGAAGCAGCTTGGTGCTAACTACTTCTAAAGCACTTACTATTAAAAACCAGATGGAATGGCTACTCCTATATTGAGCTTCTTATCAATGAAAATGGCACAGCTTCCCCAGTGGTAGCTCAAGAAGAGAAGCCATCAAGTGTACAAATGAGGCAGATAGCATGTGCTGTAAGAATAGCAAGGATGATGCACCCACATCTCTAACTATTCTAATCTACTATCGCAGCTTTGGGAAAGATCTCACCATTCTTCAATTTTCCTAAAAAGTACACCATACCACTAAATAGTTCCCTAGTAACGGTCTATTTCCGAGTCAGTCATACTCCAGGGCTACTTGGGCACTCTGGCTGGTACAAACAGTACGTTAGTAAGATATCCATAAAGAATGGGTGGCAATAGTTGGGTAAAGGTAAAGGTATAGTTGAGAGAAACCAAAGTTTGATCATATATATGTTATAGAAAGAAATTGAATACAAAAACGTTTGAAGCCATTTGGCAGCAGACATTTCTTGTAATGACAAATAACTAATTTTCAAATAGTTATTTGCATTTATAAAAATCTGGATTGAACTACAATCAACTTTACTATAAGTAAATATAATATCAAACTTCTTGAGAATATAATATATAATTTTCCATTTTTAACGCCCCTTTAGCGAATGTAATTTTGAAAAAAAATATCTCAACTCATTCTCCACATAATGTCCTATTTTTAGGCATAGTTTCATTTTGATCCGTCAAATAGTATGACTTGTATCGCTTTCACAAGGTTTGAGATTGAATTATAAGTCAAAATTTTTACATTTTATTGAAAAAAAAATATTTCCTGTTGTTTCAAAATTCTGAATATATTTTTCGTTTGTTCCATTTGTAACCCTAAAGATAATGTCAAAATTTCAAAACTCTAGGGTTATCAGTTTAAGAGAAATAAATGTTTTCTAAAAAACGGTTTTTGGCAAAAAAAGTGACTTTCCCATCATGCATAATTCTTCCCAAACAATAGCGATCTTCTTCCCTATTTTACTACATTTTTGTGTAAAATATCAACTTGATCCATCAAAGATTCTGGACCGTAACGTGGTAACAAGCAATGCTAGCACACTCACCCACCCACCCACCACACACACACACACACACACACACACACACAGACAACATCGTAAAAACTTCATAAAACGACTTCTGGGACCTCAAAACATATAATTCCGTCAAAATCTCGAGATAAAATTTTTTCACAATCACTATACTTTACTTATAGTAAAATAGGAATGAATCATAGGTAATTACTACTTGAGTAAATGACAAATAGTTACCGAATTACTATAAAGTACTATTTATTTTTTCATATTAAGTTTATTTCCAAGAACAATGCAGTTTTTCTTCCAGTCTTGGAATCTTTATATGTTGAATTTCAGTATATTTTGTTAAACCATGAGACCTGTGAATTGATTACAAAAAAAAAAAACGCGTCCTCCTCCACACTCTCATTCCCAATAAAACAGTATCATGTGAATATAAAATAAGGGTCTTGGGAAACTGAAAACATTAAAATCTGTCAAAACTCGAAATCGACTTCTTCTATGATTATATGTTATAGGCAATTAATAAAATGATAATACATTTACTGATACGGTGGAAATTAATAGTGATGCAAGATTGCAGATCTATCATGTAGGATAAACCTTTGTAGTGGTATTAATTAATATTATACTTGTTTAGGGTGGCAATCTATTCCTCTTAAGCAGAAAGGGATGCCAAACAGTAGACCACTTCAAAGGGAGGGATGACACTAGCTATAAAAGGGCGCATGAACAATTTTAATACTGTCGATGAATTTGACACTCATCAAAAAACAGTACATTCATTAATTATACAGAGTGACAAAACAATCATATAAATAAAAAATTATTAACAAAATAAATTGACAGAAAAAAATCAACATTTTATTTTATATTTTATCAATTTAATCACTCCTAACATTAGTTTCAAACAAATCGTTGAAGAACCGAAAGAAAGCTTACTGAGAGAGCCTTTGAAAATGTTTGTTATGACGAGTTCATTAGACACGAAAAAATGGTATACGAGCCCTAGCATAGTAGTCCTACAAAAACACACTCCATGCAAATTTCCTATAGGTAGATAGGTAAAATAAATCTATACAAGATAATGGTACCTAGTGTTGTCTAGAGTGATGACGATGAATGACTTTTTGAATAATTGAATTATACAAGAGAAAATGAAAAGATTTAATATACTGAGCAGAAGCATTACTGATAGAAACTCCAAAAACTGCACAGATGCCTTGGTATCGCTTGGAGTGCGTCAGCTGTTATCTTATAGTCTTAGAAATATATTATATAATGTATCTTAGTCGATACATAGAATTATTGGTGTGGAATTTTGGTTAAAGTCATATGAATTTCTAATTCGCATGTGAGACCATGACTATAATTTGGAATCTAGAGTACAATATTAACTATTAGAGTACAATTATCACTATATAGGTTAGTTCTGCTTCATTTTTTTTAATATAGAAATTCTACAGTGTACGATATAATGTAAATATTTGAAGTACATAGAAATACTGCAGTATAAGCAATTAATGTAAAAATTAAAAATGATGGAAATATTACAATGTAACATGATAACATAACCAAGCCCTAATATTAGTAAATATCTGATTTGACATAATAATTTGCGTGAAGAGTGTATTCTTTTAATAATTTATCAATGGGCAAATCATTCCCCCCACCCCCCACCCCAATTACATGCGCGACGAAACCCTGTTAAACTAGACTGATAAACCATCCTGGAACAGGAGTAAGTTTCTAAAACAGGAACTAGTGGAACACGGTACACAATTTTTTTTATAGATACCACAAATCACAAAAATCTAAGAATCAGAAAAGATTGGTATGCAGAAATCAGTGAGATTGGTTAGCTCAGTGGTTAATGTACTCGCCTCGGAACTGATTGGACCGGGGTTCGATCCCCACCTGGCCCTCGATTTATTCACGCGGTAGGTGAATAAATCGTAGCACGTCTTCCCTCGTAGAGGGAAATATACAGGTGTAGCAATTAGGTATTGTTAGTTGACTTTAATTTCATTTCAGTACATGAATATTTGCTTATAGCAAAATACTAATATGTGAATATTATGCTTATTTGAGCTCATTGACAAGGTGTTTCCCAGAGTTCAAGATGTACTATCTATTCAGAATAAATGACTTTGTGAACGAGCAATGCTCAAGCCTTACTAATGAACAGGCAGGAAAAATCAGCAAACATGTTCTTACGCTATATCAACCCGAAGATAGAACTTAAAAGTCAGTAAAGAGAGTGATTAGTAATGAGGTAGTAGTTTATTATCTAACTGAATTTCTTGACTCCGTGACTGCTCTTGGACTGCCTGCTGATGAGTAAAACTTCGAGTAGGATCATCATCATGCTGTCACTTAGTATCAGTAACAAATTTCATGTTACGCAACTTGAGTGCCCCGGGAAATGTGCAACGGGACACGACTCGGAGTTTGTGCTCTGCACAGATGTGCCGTAGAGGCGGCCATCATGTTAGCCAATTCAAGTTAGCGAGACCAAGTTTTTCTCACATGATCAACTATAGTTTACTTGCTCAAGAGTCAGAGGTTCCAACTGTTTGTCCTTCCGTGAACCTGAAGGACAGACAGCTAATGTGGTGTATACAGAGGCATTTGTTCAACACTGTACTAATAATGGTATTTTCTACTATTCTATAATTTCTAATTATAGTATTAGTATAATACTATAATTGATATTTTGGAATACCAAGTATAACAGAATTTTTGATTCCATCAAGGACGGGTACGTTTGCTAGTTCTAAATAAAAAAACCTGTCAAATGAATTATTATTATTCGTTCACCCGTGCAAAGACGCCTACTACACGATATTAATGAAAATCGAGTGCTTTTACAGACTTGATTTTTAATGTTTATTGCCCTTTACAATATTTAAGAATTTGATGCATGCATTATTAATATTAAAACAAATACAAAAAAAAGTTCAAATGTTTAGAATGTCCAAATTAGTGGGATATATTATTGTCAGTTTGTGTAATACTATAAGTACTTTTTCCGTGGTGCAAAATTGCTAAAAGTCAATAGGGTTTATTTGCATACGATGATCTAAGATAAGATCTAAGATACTTTGAGATAGTGCAACTTTTGGCTCTTTTACGAACTTTCTCATAGACTCCCATTCGCCCTCAGACACCAGACGTCATTAAAAAATATCACAAATGGATTGAGAGGACCTCGAAACGAATCAATCCATCAATATTTCCACATTGATTTCTTTCATATCTTCTATACTTTACTTACAGTAAGTATAACAAAGAGTAAGTAATAACAAAGACATTATTAACGATGTGTAAACTATAAAATTAATGCTGTTAATTCTATTCAGTTTATATCTTAAAGTATCCTACTTTTAAATAGAAAAACTGCTTATATTTTGGACAGATTTTACAATTTTTTAAATAATTAGTTGTTTCTTCGATTTAAATATTTGTCTTAATGACTATTCTCTGACCGTTTACGACAAAGTAATTTCTGCTTTCTAAACCTAGCACTTAGACGTAACCTCTGCATTCCAAATTAATTTATTTTTAGAAGAGAATACATTATTGAGGGATAGGGATGTTTTATTGATATAGGTCATCTAATGGAAACACGTGAGCTCAAATAGCACTTGTTGATATAGTGTGATTGTCGATAGAACCACTTGCTGTTAAGTCAACGATTTGATATGTTAGAGAATAGTTTCTAGACATAGAATTATAATGATGTATCATCAAAAAATACTTCTTAAAAAGTATCTTGCTATAAACTTATTTAGAAGAATTCCTAAAGCACTTTCTGGTCGTCTTTCACATATACTGCTACAAGCTCTTCAAAACACCTTCCTTTCTTATGGGTTGTTGTGCTTATAAAAATTATTCTGTACCCTTGTATCTCCCACAATTCTAACCTGCATATCCTAATTTTCTTCGTACCATGAGCAATTTTGTTAAAAAACAAAGGTAAAAACCTTCATTAAGGTAACTTAATCATTAAATGATTTAAAATCCACATTATTAACTACTAATTTAAGTTGAATTTCATAAGTTTAATGCGAAAGAAACTGCCCGGTTACCTCTTTTTGAACATCTCCGGAAGGGTTTCACACATCAATATGTCATTATATAATTTCATTTTGAAAATTTGACAAAATAATTCCATTTACTTAATATCTATCTCTCAACTTACCTTCGTAACCTCTAGAGGAAAGTCATTGAAGGTATTTCTTTCTCTTGTTGTTCGAGTGAGTGCTATAAGAAGCACTACAAACCATTGCAATCTGTGCAAACATTTGGTATTACTGGAACTTTTGCGTCTCTAATATTTACTGGGATAATGACGATGTTGTTTTCTTCTCACAGACCGTTATACGCAAGCATCTCAAAGTCTTTATAACTATTTAACACTTTAAGCCATCGTTTTCAGGAATAGTGGACGATATTTTAACATGCTCCAACTACTTACGAAGTCAGACGATCCTTCCAAGTTAAATGGAATCACGTGAGGGCAAATATTTTCATTGCTTTAATAGATCCGCCGAATTTTGGTAAATGTATTCTAACTTATGTCAATGCATGAGGAGAGACTCATCAACACAAAACCGAAACTGGTATGTTAAAAACATGAAATATGAACAGAAAACTCTTTCATCACCTAGATAAGCGATAAAAAATGTTTGATAATATAAAAAAATGGATAAAAAATTAAATATTAAAATCTAAAAAATGAATGACTTTAAAAAACATCATTGTGGTACTAACAATTTGCAAGTGTTTGACTTTAGAAAACATTATGGTGGTACTAACAATTTGCAAGTGTTTGACTTTAGAAAACATCATTGTGGTACTAACAATTTGCAAGTGTTTGACTTTAAAAAACATCATTGTGGTACTAACAATTTGCAAGTGTTTAACTTTAGAAAACATCATTGTGGTACTAACAATTTGCATGTGTTTGACTTTAGAAAACATCATTGTGGTACTAACAATTTGCATGTTTTTGACTTTAGAAAATCTGAAAATACTGGGTGAATTGAAAATTTGATTCTGTAGCACTTTTATTCAAACAATTTTTTCTCTGACGCTATCTATGTCTTTGAAAGTTCAAAATCTGTAAAAGTGTAAATTCACCTTTTCTTCTCTACCTGAGTGAAACTCGACGGAGTATGCTATACTAATCAAAATACTGAAGGCATATTCCTTTCAAAATACATCTCTTAACAAGTTTTGTAATAGCCTTGAGTATCCAAGAAATAAAAACCGATGGTTGAAAAAGCTCATTAATGTTATGTTTTGTTGGTTATTTATTTATAACTCGTAATTACAAGTAAACAAATATGCTTCAAATTAATAAATGATTTTACTGGAGCACAGAAGGCTTCAGGTAAAAATATAAATTGTAAGCTAAAATATAAAATAATATAGGTGTAATTAATAAATTTAAATTATGTATTTGACATTATTTCTAATAAAAGTATTATTTAAAGATGACTTTTTTAAAACGGGTGATTTACAAAAAATAATGTACAAATATCTGTTTTATATGCATTTGGTTTTGAGATTATTTTATGACTCACTGGTAAGTCAGTAAGTTTTTCTTCGAAGTGACATTCATGAACTTGTAATAAAACATTCTTTGCTTTAAAATTTTGAATTTTGATGATTTACAATATAGAGCCTTTTTGTTTTGAGTTAATAGAGTAATTAACTGAAAATTATATATTCTAAATGTTATATATAATATTAATATGAATCTGGTCTTTATATGTAATTCAACGATTAACCCACATTTTATGAACTGCAGTCATTTTAATCGGTCCCACTTAACTATATAACGTTGCATTTTTTAGAAAATATCAATGCTTACTGAATATATTTTAATTATACATGAAATTCAGTTTACTTGGTTAGTTCATTGACTATGCGACTTTTCTCTTGTTGAGTGCTACTAGTTGGAAGGTTTTAGTCCCAGTTTAGTGTTTCATACTTTGGTTATACGCGTTTAAATATATATAAAAACTCGCATTTAAAATTAGAGTGTAAGAAAACATGGAAAGAGCAGACACGACTCACTTCTACATTTTGACTCTTGCTGTCAGGAAGCAAATGTGACCCACAAGGCCGTCAGGCAAAGACTGTCTTCGCCTGGCGGCCTTGCGGTCCACTTCTACTTCCTCATATTCAAGAAAATTCTATCAGTTATATGTTCTTTCTTTGTAATTTGACGTCTTGCCATCGTAGACCGTTTCATTTTGGTATTTATATAACAAGATTTCTTTATATATACGTGAAATAAAAATAATCATGTAAGCCACAACATGAAATTCAGAAACTGGACTAAGATCTTTCAATCAAAATAAGTGGCATTCGTCAAGTGATGAACTCTGATTCACGAAGACCAGTTGTTTTGATCGATAGATCTTAATCCCATTTCTGAATTGCTTACTGTGTCTTATAAGCTGATATAAATGCAAAATATTCAAGTAACTCATCAATCATCATGTTTTTGAGGTGAGTTACTTATACATACTAAAAGCATTAATATCCTATACATTTCAACCCATCCATCATTAGGTGAAAAAGTGGTGGACTCAGTTTCTAGGCACCAACTTTTTTTTATTCCAGTCAGTACCTAGTCACTCAGCCAACCACTTCTTTTGATGATGACGGGTGTCGAATATATAAATGACTCATGGAGTTCTTTCTATATTTTTGTCTGAAATTTGATGTGGAGTCAGAACGTGTCTGTATCATTCACTGCCACCAGAATTTGTGATTCTGGCCGAATAGAGTCACATTTATTTCTTTGACCTAATCCTGATTTACTTCATATATATATATCAATGATCAAACCACAATAAGAAATGGGAAAACAAGACTAAGATCTTTCAACCGTAACAAGCGGTCTTCGTCAGAGTCAAAAACCCAACTCAGACTCTGACGAAGACCGCTTATTACGGTTGAAAGATCTTAGTCTTGTTTTCCCATTTCTTATTGTAGTTTGATCATTGATTGTTATTTCACGTGTTTATGTGAAATCTTTATATATATATATATATATATATATATATATAATTAAAGTTACAGCTAGAGAACACAAGAAAAAGGATATATATATATATAAAAAGATTTCACATAAACACGTGAAACAACAATCAATGATCAAACCACAATAAGAAATGGGAAAACAAGACTAAGATCTTTCAACCGTAACAAGCGGTCTTCGTCAGAGTCAAAAACCCAACTGAACACTAGATGCAGAAAACATCTGGTGAGGAGTTGAGAAGAGTGGGAGGGAAGAGTGGTATTTTAAAAGGGTGAAAGCACAGGAAAGGACTAATGTCCAGAAAGGGATGTTTGGGGAAACAAAGGAGTACAGTAAGAAAAAGTAAAAAACTATCCACTAGCTGTCAACCCTCTTTGAAGAGGCTATTGCCCTCGTGACGAAAGTATCAAGTTTGAAGAGACCGTTACTAATGTTTATAATATTAGATCTATTAAATTTAATTAGAGACGATTCAATAATATTTCTTAACAACATTGATTTTTCATAGGTAATAAATTTAGCTCCTGTCCAATCAATATGATGATTTTCATTTTTTATATGCAAGAATAAGGCACTACTGTTTTCCTGTCTACTTACGTTATATTGGTGTTGTTTTACACGTGTTTTTAATGATTTACCAGTTTGACCAATATAAATTTTATGGCAATTTTTGCACGGAATTTTATAAATACCAGCGGACTCCAATTCGCTTGGAGAGTTTTTTATTAACATATTACCCACGTTATTACGATTAGAAAACACTATATTAAAATCAAGTTGTTTGGCTAATCTTGGAAGGGGGTCCAATGATTCGTGGTATGGCAAAACTATAGAATTTGATAATAAAAGGGGCTCTTTTGAAGTATTAGAGAAAGTTTTTTTAGCACCCTTCAAAGCTAAATCGATATAAGAAGAGGGGTATTTTAATGAAAGGGCAATTGACCTAATGTTATTAATCTCTTCATTAAGGAATTCTGGGGAGCAAACTCTAAACGCCCTCAAAAACATATTTCTAAAAACAGAAATTTTAACATTTTTTGGATGCGATGAATAAAAATGAACGTATGCAAGTACATTCGTAGGTTTTCTATATACACTAAAGCGTAACTCATTAGGTAACCTATGGATCAGGACATCTAAGAAGGGCAAATTACCACTTATTTCTTCTTCCATTGTGAATTTGATTGTCGGCACTAATGAATTCAATTTTGTTAGGAAATCAACTTTATTTAAAGAATTGGGACAAATGCAAAGAAAATCGTCAACATATCTATACCATTTAACATTTTTCGGCAAAATTGAGCTTAACATTTTACTCTCAAAAAACTCCATATATAAATTACTTAGGAGGGGGGATAAACAGTTACCCATAGCAAGACCAAATTTTTGTATATAATAATTATTTTCAAATTGAAAATGACAATCTACCACACATAACTTAATTAACTCTATTATAGTGGTAGATGGAAGGGGAAGGGAATAATTAATTAATTCCTCCTGGAGTAAGCTCAACAGATCAGTTACAGGTACATTCGTAAAAAGAGACTTCACATCGAAACTGATTAATCTATAATTTTTGTTAATGTTGACGCTTTTTAATTTTTTAATTAAATCTACATTGTTTTTTATATGGCTGCCTGAAATTTTTCCAATTAAGGGGCTTAAAATACTTACTAACCATTTGGACAAGCCATATGATGCCGAACCAACCGAACTCACAATTAAACGTATTGGGTAATTATCTTTATGTGTCTTGATCAACCCGTACATATATGGCAAAGAAGGGGATTTTGATATAAATTTAGTAATAAGTTCGGGTTGATTTTTTAGGATAGTTTCAATTTTTTTATTAAATGAACTATTGACCCTTTCCAAAGGATTAGACCTTAACTTTTTATACACATTTTCATCAGTTAGCATATTCTCTATTTTATCTGAAGTTTTTTATTATGTACTTTAGAAAAATTTTTACATACCTTTCTAAGTTGCCAATAAATATAATCAAATACTACTTTCCTCCAATCGGAAGGGATGAGCTGATTAAGATGACTTTTGTTACGCACTGAATCAACGAAGGCTAATTTCACATCACTCCGGCACAAATAAATATGTTTTTTTAGCAACAAAGAATGAAAATTATCAAAAGGGCCTTCACAAATATTTAGCAAACATTTAGGAATAAGAGATTTAGGTATTACCTTTTCACTAAAACAATTATTTAAAAATTTTAATTTTAGTTTTAATTTATGGGCCTTTGTCAAGCTAGACAAACAATTTTTCACTACAGGGACAAAGCAAGGAAAAAGATGACAGAAATAGGAGCAGCATTAGGGTATGGTTTAAATTTTGTTCCTAAAAGTAACAATTTAAATTATGTTCAGGTGGCTAAGGGTTTTTGTAAAGCTGAAAAATTAAATAATATAGATATCGATAATTTAAATATTTTAAAAGGAATGGTATACGGTCTTTCAGAAAAAACTGATGTTGTTAGCGTTCCTAGACGTTTTATCAAGGCTTATTCTAAGCTTAAAAAAGATAATACTATAAAAATCACTAAAGCCGATAAATCTAAAGTAACAGTAATATTAAATAAAAAAGATTACGTCGATAAAATAGAGAATATGCTAACTGATGAAAATGTGTATAAGAAGTTAAGGTCTAATCCTTTGGAAAGGGTCAATAGTTCATTTAATAAAAAAATTGAAACTATCCTAAAAAATCAACCCGAACTTATTACTAAATTTATATCAAAATCCCCTTCTTTGCCATATATGTACGGGTTGATCAAGACACATAAAGATAATTACCCAATACGTTTAATTGTTAGTTCGGTTGGTTCGGCATCATATGGCTTGTCCAAATGGTTAGTAAGTATTTTAAGCCCCTTAATTGGAAAAATTTCAGGCAGCCATATAAAAAACAATGTAGATTTAATTAAAAAATTAAAAAGCGTCAACATTAACAAAAATTATAGATTAATCAGTTTCGATGTGAAGTCTCTTTTTACGAATGTACCTGTAACTGATCTGTTGAGCTTACTCCAGGAGGAATTAATTAATTATTCCCTTCCCCTTCCATCTACCACTATAATAGAGTTAATTAAGTTATGTGTGGTAGATTGTCATTTTCAATTTGAAAATAATTATTATATACAAAAATTTGGTCTTGCTATGGGTAACTGTTTATCCCCCCTCCTAAGTAATTTATATATGGAGTTTTTTGAGAGTAAAATGTTAAGCTCAATTTTGCCGAAAAATGTTAAATGGTATAGATATGTTGACGATTTTCTTTGCATTTGTCCCAATTCTTTAAATAAAGTTGATTTCCTAACAAAATTGAATTCATTAGTGCCGACAATCAAATTCACAATGGAAGAAGAAATAAGTGGTAATTTGCCCTTCTTAGATGTCCTGATCCATAGGTTACCTAATGAGTTACGCTTTAGTGTATATAGAAAACCTACGAATGTACTTGCATACGTTCATTTTTATTCATCGCATCCAAAAAATGTTAAAATTTCTGTTTTTAGAAATATGTTTTTGAGGGCGTTTAGAGTTTGCTCCCCAGAATTCCTTAATGAAGAGATTAATAATATTAGGTCAATTGCCCTTTCATTAAAATACCCCTCTTCTTATATCGATTTAGCTTTGAAGGGTGCTAAAAAAACTTTCTCTAATACTTCAAAAGAGCCCCTTTTATTATCAAATTCTATAGTTTTGCCATACCACGAATCATTGGACCCCCTTCCAAGATTAGCCAAACAACTTGATTTTAATATAGTGTTTTCTAATCGTAATAACGTGGGTAATATGTTAATAAAAAACTCTCCAAGCGAATTGGAGTCCGCTGGTATTTATAAAATTCCGTGCAAAAATTGCCATAAAATTTATATTGGTCAAACTGGTAAATCATTAAAAACACGTGTAAAACAACACCAATATAACGTAAGTAGACAGGAAAACAGTAGTGCCTTATTCTTGCATATAAAAAATGAAAATCATCATATTGATTGGACAGGAGCTAAATTTATTACCTATGAAAAATCAATGTTGTTAAGAAATATTATTGAATCGTCTCTAATTAAATTTAATAGATCTAATATTATAAACATTAGTAACGGTCTCTTCAAACTTGATACTTTCGTGACGAGGGCAATAGCCTCTTCAAAGAGGGTTGACAGCTAGTGGATAGTTTTTTACTTTTTCTTACTGTACTCCTTTGTTTCCCCAAACATCCCTTTCTGGACATTAGTCCTTTCCTGTGCTTTCACCCTTTTAAAATACCACTCTTCCCTCCCACTCTTCTCAACTCCTCACCAGATGTTTTCTGCATCTAGTGTTCAGTTGGGTTTTTGACCGTTCATATATATATATATATATATATATTTATGTATAAATATAAATATAAGGATATATTTATGTATATATATTATATATATATATATATATACATAAATATATATACAAATAAAACGTGATGAAAATTAATGAAGTAAAAAGTCGCAAGCAAAAATCGAAAACAAGAAAAATATGTTCAGAGGTGTTTCACATTATATCACTAGACGCTCTCTGATTGTATGGTGTAAAAGGCCTCAGAGCATTTTTTCTTGTTTTTGATTTTTACTTCTGGTTTTTTCCCCATGTATATATAAAACAAGATTTCACAATAAACATGTGAAATAACAATCTATGTTCAAACCACAATATGCCTAACATCTTTCATCTGTAACAAGCGGTTACAGCGGTGGGTGGAAAATTTGCTCTGAAGCTATTCAAATTTATGTAATCAGAGAGCAACTAGAAACTGAAAAAAAAGGATTCTTTTTGTTTTTCAATTTCTAGTTGTTCTGACAACATACATTTGAAAGGCCTCAGATTTTAACATAAATATGTTGTGTTTTATATAGGAATTAAAAAATAGATATGTTTAATTATTTTTTAAACATAATGATGAATAATTATTAAAATCTAACCAATATCTTATATGATCAGTGGTGATTCTAAACAGCCTAATGGTCTATTTTTGTATTTTGTTTTATCATAGAAATGCTAATAGGGGTTGTAAAGAGTCTTTTAGAATGCTATGGTTTTTTTTAAATTATCTTATTTTTAGAAAAAAAGAGGTTGAAACTGTTTATTGACTTGTTTTAACATTAGCTGTGAAGTAGATATAGGTTTATTGCTTGGAAGTAAAATTTTTCCCATAATCATGTAGCTCAGTCTCCCTTTGTTTTCTAAATCTCCACAATTACAGTCAAAACGTTTTAACAGTTGGCTTGTTTTCTGGTTTTTAACAAAACATAACTTCAAAAAATATTATCGCAACTGCTATTTGCTATTGTGAAAAGGGTACTTAGCTTTGAACATCATGAACTAGCTTAAACTTTTAGTGTTTGAAAGAAACCTTTAGATTGGCCCTAATGGTTTTTTAAGTATGGGCACCTGAATGGACTCAGGAATGAGAGTATATTACCAACCTTGGCATTTTGGGCTAAATTAGGTAGTTAAGTGTTTGATCTGTCAAGTCCACATCTTTTTCTTTATTACAGAAATGTCTATCACATAATTAAAAGGATTAATGGTTACTGGAGATAATATTTCAATGAAGATATAATTATTGAACTAAATTCAAACTTTAAACACCGTATATATGATTGTATGAGAATTACTACTACTTGAATTATATCAAGTGTAATAAGAGCAACTATTCTTGCTCTACAGACTTCTTAAATAGAAAAACATTACCATTTAGATTGGAAAATTGTAAATGTATCCTGAAAACATATAAAAATAAAAAAATAACACTTAAAGTTAATAACTATAAGTATAAATACGGCATCACTAAATCGTATCTTATATTTATAGTGGTTCTGTTAGATTCCCGGTGCGGCTAAGACTCCCGGTGCGTTATAGATTTTTAAGCAAAGTGTATCACAGCAACATTAATGATATCAAAATTAAATAATGAGTATGCGAAAACTTTCTAGAAGTAAATTTATTATCAATGTCATCTACAATCAATTTAATTCAATGATTTACTTTAATGTAGTCGTCTCTAATTTAACGAAAATGAATCCATTATACCTGTTCAAAAAAATCAAACAAGTACCGACGACTAATAATTAAGATGAGAAGCATTCCTTGAGCAATATTGTTAATCAAATCAATAATCTGAATCATGGGTATATAATCAGATTCGATATCAGTGCCAAGTTTAGAGTTTTCGTAGTCAATTACATTCCCAAGTTGTGTTGTTATCATGTCAAAGAGTTTATAAAAGATAACAATGGATAAGTTATTAATTATTAATTAATTCATATTATTACGTTAATAATAAATAAACTATTTTTCAAATGGTATTTAGGATAGAATGTTTTTTGATTTTATTTTTATAATGTGAAAATAAAATCAAATTATTTTAATTTAAAATTCAGCATATTTTATAATTAACTATGGTACATTTTTTTACTTAACTTCAAATATAAATGAATTTACTTGATTGTAGATTACTGATTATAATTTTAATTTTAAAAATAAATTAATTTTTTATACAGAGCTTGTTTTAAGGACTAGAGAAATGAAACTTAATAACTTAGTATTATTCCTATTTAGTGTTATATTGTTTGTTACAATAATCGTAAATTAAATTATTATTATTATTATTATTCAATACCAATATTAAGGCAATACTAAATGCAAAATTGCAATTTTTTGGAGTGATTAGTACGCATCTGCTATGATATAAAGTATGCTAAAATATTTTTTCAGTGATGATATATTATTTATAAACAAATAGTTCATTTCCAACTATGTATCTGTCAAAGTTTATTAAATTCGGTTAAACGGTATAATTTGTAGTATGTTTACAAAAGTTTGGATACACCCACGCATATCAGAATATCATCAAAAAAGTATCAAAATTGGATTAAAGAGACCTCAAAACACGGAAACTATCAAAATTTCCAAATTGATTTTTTTTTTGAGATCGCTGTACATAAGTGCCGTAATAAATTGTAAAGACAGTGTGTGTTGGTATTATGTAGTAGATAATTACTGAAATAAGTAACTTGAATTCATCAGAAAGTATTTTATGAAATATTGTCCCATTCATGATAACCGGGATTATGTTATTTTATATTAATATATTAATATAGTTTTACATTAGCAATAAAATTGTTCTGCTATAAATTTAAAAAAAACTTCGGAATATGTAAATAAACATTTAAATGGTTATAATCGTATATCAAGCTTGCAGTAACTTACTTACATTCTATGCTTCTTTTAAGCTTATAACATTTTCCTCGTACATTAAAAGTTTAGTAATGGAAATAACATTAAAACATTCCTTGAATTCGGTATATAGGTAGGTCAATACTGATAATATTTAGAACTTACTATTTTAAAAGTGAATATGTAGAGAAATTTATAAGTTATTGTTAGAATAAGGAAATGTAAAATCAGACTAAGTATAGTTACCCAAGAAACTGCTACAAAGGAATGTTTTGCAGGTCAGTTAAAAGAGGGTAAGTAATGTGCGTACAGGTCAGACAAGTGGGACTGGACAAAGGCCTCGGTAACGGAGACAGGATCTCCGCATGGTTTCTACTGGTCAACCAGGTTAGCACTGGTGTCGACAGTAAACAAATGATCCATTCATCCTATTCTCTCATAAGCATGCTTCCGTGTTTAACACTGTAGCTGGCACGATAGTCTCTCAGCGTACCTACATACTGGCCTGATGATATAAAATTTCATATATCTAATCACACAACTCCAAGTTCAATAGTTCAGATATTAGCTTCTTCAAAATTGAGGTAAATGAGTGGATGAGGTTATTTATTAAATTAGCACTAACTGCATAGAACTCCTTAATTAGACTCTATTTCCCTTCATTTAGTGGGAAGCTGATTTATCACACAATGGGTTTGAGACTACCCCATGTATATCTGTTTTTAGGTGTATAAAGCATCTGTTCCCACAAGTTAAGACTCACTCAAATGATATCAAGAACACCCCACAAACTGTTTTCAGGTGAAACCTACGACTGAAGTCCTCAGCCTCTTGTCACTATGTCATTCAACCACTTCTCACATATATAATGAGTACTTGACACTAAGAACAGTAGGTGTACCCTTCTTGTATCAGAAACTACAGCCACCACGAGTCAAACATGAATGCAATAGATGCTTATATGCATGGAGTTATTCTTGTCACCAATTTTAACAAAATTTAAATTCCTTGAACTTCAAAGTTATAATATTAATTTAAACTTATCTCCATACTCAAAATTTTTAAATCATCGTTATATTTTACAAAATAATTTTGCACAATAACTTCGGAGTCACTCTATAACGGATTAGTACTTTGGAGGAAATAAATGCTAATTGTGAGTTATATTATGTTCAGACCTCCATAATAGTGTTCTGAACAATGAGAAAATAAAGGCGCATGGAGTACTTTAACAACATATGTGTTATTTTGTTGATAATATGTCCCAATAATAATAATAATAACAATAATAATAATTGCTTATTCTGAAATCATGCAATTTTTACTTTTGAACAATGATGATAACTTTTATTCTCTCATTATAAATTCTTTTTTATACAGTTTTAATGAAATATTTAATTTAGTCGATACATTAGCTTCTATGGGTTCATTTTGAAATATATAGGCAGTAAAGACCAATAATAACTGTTCCTTAAGATTCCATTAAAAGGCAGCTTGAAATGGGATAATTCTGATACATCAGAATGTCTAAGGAAATATGTATTACTTACACTCTGTTATTTATGAGATAGACAAGGATACTCAATACTTCATATTCTTTCAGTTTAATACCTTTAATTAAATAAATTTATTGAAAAAAATTAGAGGCTTATACCAAAAAAAGTTTTAAATTAAATCAGTACTTCATATATAAATTAATAGTATTGTAAATAAATATATTATAATTAATAGACTCGTAAATTCTTCTTGACTGCTAATTTAGGGGTCTTCTGTAATAAATGTCAGTACAATTTACTTATTTTAATTGGAAAAATATTAATTTCGTATTATCAGTCAGATGTACACAAAATAAAATTATAATTTAGTGATATTTGTAAGGTAGATTATAAAAATGCTGAATAATACATTTTCTCAGTGTATTTTTAAATGTAAAAAACTGAATCCTTTTTCACTTAGTGAAAAATTATTCAAGACGTTAGTCAAACTTCTTATCACCAACAACAAGATAATGGAAAAAACTATGAGGTGATTTATTATACAGTATAGGAAATATTTTACTAACAACGATTTTTGTCTCTCATAATATATGCTTGTTTATGTATTATTTGAATAATTTGTGTGAACTGGATTAGATAATGCTTAAATATTTGCCAACGTTTAAAAGTAGTAATTTTTCGAAAACAAAGTTTATATATGAGGGAGTTTTAATTTAAATAATAGGAACAAGGTGGTGTTTTAAAAGCAAAAAAGTGTTATTTGAGGGTGTTGACCTGGCAAAAGAAGAGGATGGCTAGCGAAGGCTCAAGTCCGGACGGACACAACTGGACAACCCCTGAGGCTGCTGTTTGCCCTCCGTCTCCGGGGCGATCCCCTCCCCATTCAACAAGTTCACTAACCTTCATCACCTCCCTCACCTCGGCCTCCCTAATGGCCCTTTGATTTTTCCTAATTGTTGAAATGTATATCGAATTGTCTTCCTTGCCCTAATTCTATATGGACATTTCTATTGTTTTAACATTGTAGAATTATAATATTACTAGCAAACGTACCCGTCTTTGACGGAATCAAAAATTCTATTATACTTGGTATTCCAAAATATCAATTATAGTATTATATATACTAATACTATAATTAGAAATTATAGAATAGTAGAAAATACCATATTAGTACAGTGTTAAACAAATGCCTCTGTACACACTACATTAGCTGTCTGTCCTTCAGGTTCACGGAAGAACAAACAGTTGGAACCTCTGACTCTTGAGCAAGTAAACTACAGTTGACCATGTGAGAAAAACTTGGTCTCGCTAACATGAATTCCTGCGTTAAATAAAGTCTCCCTTTGCGACTTAGTTAACGTCATTGCGAAATAGGCTCTGACAGGACTTTGCAATTATTTCAACGGAAACAGACAGTGGCTCGGAATCAATGGTATGGGTGGTATACACACAGACTCCACATTCCACAGATTCCACCCAGTCATGATGGCCGCCTCTACGGCTCATCTGTGCAGAACACGAACTCAGAGTCGTGACCCGTTGCACAGTTTTGGGGCACTCATGTTTCGTAACATGAAATTTGTTACTGCTACTAAATTGCAGCAAGATCGGTGCTACTACCAATTTATCGGTGCTATTACCATTTATCCTTCCTTCCCAACCGGTGAACAAACCTGGAGAGGCGCTCCAGTTTGACCTCTCTGTGGAGAAACTCGTTTGGGGCGTAACGGGGTGCGAACAGGATTTCTATTGTGTTGAAACGCATAGATACGTCGCATCAACTTGCCAGCCGGCTTAGCCCAGGCAGTCACCCCGTACGTTATGATCGGCCTCAACAGTGCATTGTATAAGTTTACCCTGGTCCGAAGAGAGAAACCAGAAGTGGGTTTTAAGAGGTGATAAATGCTACTCCTGGCACCGTAAGCCTTGCCAAAAGTGTGAGAAATATGACTCTTTAGTGGTATTTTTGAATCAATGTTAACCCCAAGGTACCTAAAGGTTGTTGTTACAGGTATGTTTTGTTCGTGTATGCGCAGTGTAGGTGTATATCCGAGCCTCTTGCGCAGGTTGACAGTGAAAGTGCATTTGGAAGGATTAATGTCCATCCTCCATACCGTAGTCCATTCCACTATCCTGTTAACGTGTTGTTGGAATTGTCTTAGAGGGGTTTCTATTAAGAAGGACCTGCACGAAACCAATATGTCATCTGCATAGATCCCCTCTAGTGTTTGCATGTTTCTGTTGTTTTTATTCCACTTGGGAAAGTCCTGTATGTAAAAGCTGAAAAGGATAGGACCAAGGCAAGAACCTTGAGGTACACCCCTCTCAATCTGGTACTCAGAGGATAGAGTGTTACGGGCGTTGACTCTAAAGGACCTTCCAGTGAGGTAGGAGTGAACGATCCTTTGGAACCACACAGGTAGCCCAGCGTCTCCTAGTTTCTTAACAATGCCTACATGCCAGACACAATCAAAGGCCTTGTTAAGGTCGATGGCTAGGGTGTATGTTCTAAGCTTTCTTTGCTTAGCAACGTGTAGAAAGTTGAGGGTGCGTCGAAGCAACTGAACTCACTCGTGTCCTTTTTTATAACCAAACTGAATATCTGTAAATCTGAGGAACTCGGATACGTGTTTAAGTAAGGCCTTTTCAAATACCTTACTTAAAGAACTGAGCAGGCTTATTGGCCTGCAGTTGTTTGGTATTGTTGGGTCCTTACCTGGCTTCGGAATAAGAACAATCCGTGCCTGTTTCCAGGCTAACGGAAAATAACCAGTTTTAATGCATGCATTAAATATAGGTGGTTATCCATTTCCGTGTCAGGTCAGGGAGCTGCTTCAGAACGTAATTATTTACGTCGTCCGCACCCGGCGCTTTGCGTCTCGGGAGCCCTTTCAATATGGCTTTAACTTCTTCCATATTGAGAGAAATGGACTCCTCCGGAGGAGATACACACGAGGAGAGTTTAGGGCCATTCTCCATGTATATATCACCGAGGGACTCGGCGAATGCCTCGGCAATGTCCTGGGGAGCAATGCTGAGACGGTCTTTGTGCTTGAGGGCCACCGTCGTCCGTTTGGTCCCTCTCAACACCCTCAGAAACTGCCAGGCTTCAGGGGTGTTGTCTAACCTTTTCCTGGGTTCTTGTTTCTATTTATTGGCGTGCATCACTTTGGGTATAACTATTGGATGTTATTGGAAGGTAAGAGAAATGCCATTATCTCTTAATAATTATCTCCCATAACCTTCTTACTGGCTCTGTATTAAAGTTTTGTTTATACCTCACTATTAAGAGGACTATCAGGAAAATCTAGTCTCTATATTTTAATAACAATGGATTGTGATGACGAAGTTTTTAGAATGCCATTAACTTACTAAAAAATGTTACTCAAGTTAGTGGCAATCTAAGGAATGATTTGAAAAAGGATATTCTTAAAGCTATCAAATCCTTTGAAACTATATATAAAGTAAAGTGTGGTGAAATAAAATCATTAAAAGACAGACTTGCTATTAGCGAATCACAGAAGAGACCACAATTGAGCTTTTCAGAAGTACTCAAACAGACAAAACCTAGAGAAAATGTAAACCAATGCAAAACCCAGTCCTTTAAAGTGATAGTAAAACCAAAAACTTGTCAAGATAGTGCAGTAACTATGAAAGACATAAAAACTTTAATTAACCCACAAAAATTGAAGATTGCAGCTAAGTCTGTGAAAAATATTTCGCAAGGAAGGATTCTTTTTGACTTTTCAGAAGAGGCAGCATCAAAAATACTAACAAACGAGATAAACAAAAACTTCGCAGACAAATTTGAGACCAACTCAGGGAAACGATTCCTCCCCAGATTAAAAATCAATGGTGTTCCCGAAGAAGTAAATATTGAGAATGCAATAGAAATAATAAAGGAACAAAACAGTGATATTACTTCAGTTGATGATTTGCTGAAAGTAATAACTTTGTATACAACAAAGAAAAATTACAGGTATTTAATAATACAAGTATCCCCTAGATTAAGAACTAAATTTCTCGAAACGGGAGTGAAGCTGCTGTGGAACTTATGTAGAGCAGAAGATAGCATAGCTGTAAAGCGATGCTATAAATGTTGTAAATTTGGCCATCATGCCAGTGAATGTAGAGGTGAAACCACCTGCCCACTGTGCTCCGCGAACCACAACTTAAAAGCCTGTAAAGCGCAGAAATCCGATTTTAAATGCCATAATTGCCAAGTGTTTAATACCCATGCTCCAGCCAGACTGAAAGTAAACTGCCAACATTCAACAATAGACAAGAATTGTCCAAGTTACAGCAAGCAAATTGAAAAACTCAAACAAAACATTTATTATGGCTGCTAATAACGCTCAAAATAACTTCTCAGCAAACGAATATACCCTACAATGTATACAGGTCAATCTACAGAAATCTATAAGGGCAACAAGTAATTTATGTAATTTCATTTTAGAGAAACAAATAGACCTAGCATTTTTCCAGGAACCCTACACTGTAGACAGTGAAATAGCCGGCTTTCCGTCTCTCTATAACCTCATCTATCAAGGAAGTGGAAGAATAAGAGCCGCAGTCATAGTCACAAATAAATATATTTGTCATAGTCACAAATAAACAAATTGCACTTAGGACGTGCAACTCCTAAGCCAAGTCAGACAGAGTTCTAACAGAAATTCACTCCGGCCCTTTTAAATTCTTTGCTGCTAGCCTATACTTACCACACGATGGAGACCTAAGAGAAGATATAAATCACTTAGATGAAATTACATCCATTTGCCCATCAAAATTTCTGTTGGCGATGGACAGTAACTGCAGAGACACCACATGGTTCGATACATTAACAAATGACAGAGGACAAATACTAGAAGAATACCTTTTATCAAGATCCCTGTTCCTTCTGAACGAAGACTTAGGAGTTCCCACCTTCGAAACTATGAGAGCACAAAGCAACATAGCCCTGACAGTGGCGTCCATTGCACTGTTCCCCATAGTCCATGACTGGAATATTTCAACTACGGAAAGCCTGACAGATCACAAATATATCACTTCCCAGATAGGTAACGGATGCCGCAACTACCTCTCCAGGCCTGAATATAAATATCTCACCAAGCGTGCCGACTGGAAAACATTTAAAACAAGCCTCAAAAATAACCTCAGTACCCTAATACCTCAAACATCAGGCAGCTTGCAGCAAATTGACAGTGAAATAGCAAAACTTTCAGTAAACACTCTTCAAAATAACTTCAAAAAATGTGTCAAATCAATATTTGAAGGGGTACTTGACTCGTGTCAACAAAGTATCCATATAGCTATATCAGGAAGGAAAGAACCTAATAATTTAAAAAATAAAACAGCAAGCTGGTGGAATGAAGAACTAGAACCTATCAGAAAGAAAAGTGCTGCCAGTCGACGAC
The DNA here is from genome assembly GCA_026182355.1 of Hermatobates lingyangjiaoensis. NCBI lineage: Eukaryota > Metazoa > Arthropoda > Insecta > Hemiptera > Hermatobatidae > Hermatobates > Hermatobates lingyangjiaoensis. The sequence goes on from JAPFBL010000084.1 coordinate 1,580,624, forward strand.
GATTCCAAAGAACAAGAAATAATAACATCCTTCGAGAGACAAGAAAGGAGGAATATTATACAAACAAAAAGGAATACCAAAACAAACTGCACCAAGCAAAACCTGACTCTTGGAGAATATATTGTAATGCAACTGGGCCAAATAATCCTTGGAATGCAGTATACAAAATAGCGACTAAGAAACTGCGTCCTTGAACATGTCTATCCACCATTAGGCGAACAGATGGTAGCACTACCACCAACATAGAAGAGACTTTGGACGTGCTAATGGCCCATTTTTTTCCTAAGGATACACCTCTCCAGGATGACATTACCCACACACAGTGCAGACAGGAAGTAACAAAACCAATAAATACAGAAAATGATGAAGACTTTTCAGCTGAAGAAATAGCAAATGCAATAAAAAGATTCAGCCTTAAGAAGGCCCCTGGGCTTGACGGATTAAGTAGTGATATTTTACACCAAGTATTCTTCCAGTTTCCACAAACAGTGACAACAGTTTACAACTAGTGCCCTTCCCGTGGAATTTTTCTAAACGTTTGGAAGATCTCAAAAGTAATTCTAATTCAAAAACCCGGCAAGGAAAATAGCCAAAACCCTTCGAAATACCGACCAATTAGTCTTCTTCCGGTAGCAGGGAAGGTTTCTGGAAGCCTTATTAGCCAAAAGAAACATGCACTATTTAACAGCAAATAATTTACTATCAGAAAAGCAATTTGGCTTCCGACCACAAAAAAGCACAGTCGGAGCTCTAAAATACTTGTCGGCATTTGTAAAAGGATATCTGAAAATAAAATGGGAAATCATCATTTTCTCACTAGATGTTAAAGGCGCATTTGATGCTGCATGGTGGCCAAGAATATTGGAGAGCCTTCGTGAACTAAATTGTCCAAAGAACCTTTACAAACTTTCCGAAAGCTACTTTACTAACAGGACAGCACATATATTTCAAAATTACACATCTAAATTTGCTGAAGTTTCAAAAGGCGATCCTCAGGGTTCTTGTAGTGCCCCTATGTACTGGGTCGTCATGTTTGACTCCCTGTTAAGATTACCTCTACCGCAACACTGCGACGCCTTAGCTTTCGCTGATGACTACCTTCTCATGGTAGCAGGGAAAAACCTGCTCGAGGTTGAAACTTCAGCAAATATAGCTCTGGAGAAAGCAAAAATGTGGTCATACAGAAACAAGATAACTTTCCAATGAAGACTTCGGGTGCCTACTTTTGAAACCAATAGAGGACAGAGCAACATAGACTTAACTCTGGTCTCAAATGCATTGTTGCCATTTATACACAACTGGACTATATCATCAGAAGAAAGCCTATCAGATCACAAGTGCATAACATTCGAAATAGGTAATTATAACAACTTCAACAACACTAATGCAAACTTCAGATTTCTCACAAAGAAAGCGGAATGGGAAAAATTTAAAACTGCATTGGAAATAAACTTTTCATCTCTCACAAATCACACACAAAATAGAGCAGACCTCGACTCAGAACTAGCAAAGGTTTTAACTGAAACTTCTAAAATACAACTTGAAACCCGTATCACAGCAATATTTCAAAAAATCATAGAATCATGTAAACAATGCATCCCAATAGTAAAAACTGACAAAAAACCATACAACCCTGCAAAAAAGAAATCAGCAAGTTGGTGGAACGAAGAGCTACAGGATATCAAACAGAAAACGGCGGCCAGACGACGCAGATATCAACGAACGACAAACAACAACACACTAAGACAAATAAGAAAGAAAGAATATTCCAATTAAAAAAAAGAATATCAGTACAAACTACAAAAAGCAAAGCTGGACTCCTGGAAGTCTTTCTGTAGTGAAACAAGGCCCGACAACCCCTGGAATTGGACCTATAAAATGGCAGTCGGAAAATTGAGACCACAAACATCACTGTCTACTGTTAAGAGGCCAGATGGAAGTTTTACAAGGAACTTAGAAGAAACTCTGGAAGCACTTATGGACCATTTCTTTCCGAAAGACTCACCAGAACTAGACGACGCTGACCACAAACAATGTAGAAAGAAAATAGGGAAACCAATATGCACAGCGAATGACCCAGAGTCATTCACCCAGAGCCCCAAAGGGGCAAAATAGAAAGAGCAATCAAAAGATTTAAACCTAAGAAGGCACCAGGTCTAGACGGCATAAACAGTGATATCTTACAAGCAGTCTGTTCAGAATTTCCACATACCATTACAACTATATATAATCAGTGTCTCGTCAGGGGAATATTCCCAACAATATGGAAAACCGCCAAAGTAATAGTAATCCCAAAACAAAATGAAGATACACATGAAGACCCATCTAAATACAGACCACTTAGCCCCTTACCAATAGCAGGAAAGGTTCTGGAACGATTAGTAGCTGAAAGAATAATACACCATATCACATCAAATAAGCTAATATCAGACAAACAATATGACTTCAGGCCCCAGAAAAATACAGTAGAAGCTTTAAAATACGGCTCAACATTTGTGAAAGAACATATTGATATCAAATGGGATGTTCTACTCATCTCCTTGGACGTAAAAGGAGCCTTTGATTCGGCTTGGTGGCCAAAAATACTAGAAAGTCTCAGGGACCGAAAATGTCCAGAAAACCTCTATCAGCTTTCTGAAAGCTACTTCACTAATAGGCGAGCAAAAATATCATCATGTTTCACATCCAAATCAGCTAAAATTCACAAAGGCACTTCCCAAGGTTCATGCTTAGCCCCCACTTACTGGATCACTATGTTTGACTCACTGTTGTAACTAACCCTCCCAACACACTCTGATGCCATTGCGTTCACCGATGACTATTTACTAATGGCGGCAGCCAAAAGCCCTCTAGAACTAGAAAACAAAGCAAACACCGCCCTAGAAGAAGTCAAAAAATGGGCATACGACAACAAAATTATGTTTAACACCAAAAAATCAAAGGTTCTAATCGTGTCAAAAAAATCTGCTCCACCTCAAGAACAGATACACTTAGGAGATGATATCCTGAAAACCGTTGATGTTTTACAATATCTAGGTGTCCTCCTAGATTCAAAATGGACGTGGAGTCACCATATAAAACATATTTGTAAAAAGAGTCTCCAGACAATCAACGTTCTTTCTAGGGCTGCGAAGGTGCACTGGGGACTGAATGTGAATATTATGCTGAATCGGATTTTGAAAAAATCCGAACATTACTATTCTTGCTGAAAAACAGTCATCGTTTCTTTCATAAAGGTCAAGGCACAAACGGGAGTAGAAGGAAATGAAGTGGCAGATTCATTGGCAAAAGCTGCATCCAGGCAAAACGACGAATCACATTAAAAGTGGCAGGTACTCTGGACTAACTCAATCACTGGTGCAACTACAAGAGAATTTATCCCCTCAGTTGAGAGAAGAAAAAAGCTAGACCATCTAGCCATAAACTGGAAACTAGCACAAATCCTAACCGATCAAGGGAGATTCCAAAGTTACCTCCACAGATTTCAAATAAAAAACACTGCAGCTTGCTCCTGCGACAACACAACTCCACAAACTGTAGACCATCTACTATGGGACTGCCTGAGCTTGTATCCTATCAGAACAGCATTAATGCGAGAAGTAGTGGCGAAGGGTGACACATGGCCACCACCAAAACATAAACTGATAGAAAGAGAATATTATGTTAACTGTGTAGAGTATATTTCAAACATATTTAAATTTATAGAGTAACTCTTAGAAATAAGTAAAATATTTAAGTGATAAAAAAATAATAATAATAATTAAAAAAAAATATAGTTATAAGATGTAAAACAAAAATGTAGCGTAGGTTAAATCTTTAAACTAACATACCTATTGTAAATAGAAAATTTTAATGTTGTGAAAACTGACAATGCAGACTATGAATATATCATTTAAATTTACAACTTTATAAAATAAATTTAGAATTAAGCACAGAAGTAAGACTGTATAGCCATAAGAAGAAAATTGCATGTAGTACAAATTGTGGAACATGTTGTTATTTAAATAAATTCCCCCATGGCAGGGGTACTGCCCGTGGGGAAAAAAAAACACACACACACACACACACACAGGTATCATGGAAAAATGAAAAATGAACTTGAGGGGACCTCACTTTACTTATGGTCAAGTATTGAATGAATAACGTAGTGACTTTTTTTCTGATGCGAATATTGGTTCCTTTATTAATGAAAATTTGAGTTTTTATAATTTATTTATTACAATATTTACATTTTCATTATTTTCATTTGTTTGCGTATCGCATTTTACAGCTATTTTACAATAAAATAAATTAACAGGATTATCTTCTTTATTTTCCTGATTACATTTATTAATTCATCATGCAAAAGTAATAAAATGTTAGTGTTACAAAAAAAATGTTTTGGAACGTGATTTACAGTAACGTCATGATATTGCTATTTTTTTATGAAGTTAGACGTAATGTAGTTGCCATCGACTAATTAAATGGGTCATCGTTTATATAGAGTAAATTACCACTGATTTTTCAGGAAAAAATAAGGGATTGTAAATGTTATTTCAGACCACTCTTCGAAAAAGAGTAAAGTAAGCCATCGATTTGGAGTCTGTAGAGTGGCAGATACTCGTTAAAATGCCTGCTCAAATGAACTAGAGTCATGGAAATATAACTAGCCGCGCGGTAATGTTGCTCCCCATAACTAAAATAGGTGCCAAATAATAAATGAGCCACATTTTATTCCTCTAGAACAACATGAAAGGCCTACAGATGTGGCGATGGAAAGAAAAATAAAGCTATAACTTGTTTACAAGTATTTTCTTGTAGTTATTTATAATTTAAAGTGATGTATACTTGCTTAAATCTACAATGTTCTTCTATTTTATACTTTAATATAAGAAAAATGTTATTCATGTAACGGAACCTTCGATGAAAGTTCATATACTCATACACTAATATCATGCTACATAGTAGTGTATTTCAATTATAGAGGTCATGAACTTAACCAGTATAAATGTTAGTTCATATTAAAATTTTTTTTCAGCTAGGTGTTCTAGGATATATTTAGTTTTAAACATACCTCGGAAAAGAAATTTATTACACTTCTCTTGTATTGAGGCAATAAAAAAACTCTTGTTTTAAAGAGTAACATATAGTCAGAAGAAATTTTTAATAAATTAGTTAAATGAAATATGTTTTTGTCTGATATGAAGAAAAATAGAGTTTGGGGTGTAAGGTTGATGACTGAGCGGTGATATTGGGGGGCAAGTAAAAGTGAATCGGATGCAGCGGGAGGTGGCTCTCTCACTCTGTCTCCGAGCCTTGCTCCTATATCGCTCTCAAGACGTCATAAGAGTTTAACGTAAAATATATATGAGTTATTGTTTTAGAAGTGAAAAGAGACATCTATTTATAGGCTATGGAGGGAGGGAGGCTATTTTGGTCAGTCGGTGGAAGGGACCCTGCTCTCTCTCTCGTGTTCCACATAGCCGCTTCGGCATCCATTGGCTATTTCTCTTTATCTTACCTGTGACATGTGATTAATAACAGGGTAAGTTATCATATGTTTCTTAACTTTCAAACATTTGAATTGGACACAATAATAAAAAATTCGTTAAAACTATCATCTTATCCATATGATAGGACTCACAGATAACTATTTTTCCCATGCATTACACAATTTACCAGGAAATCAAGTCATTCTACACATTCAAAGTATTTTTTTGCGCGCTTTAATATTCATAATATACTCAACAGTTCTGTTAAAAAAAATTTTTAATTCAAACAGTTGTTAATTCTTATTGTAAAATAATGTGACTAATTATAAAAAATTACAATTACGTACTGTCACATTGTGTGTATTTCTATGGAAATATGTACAGGTGCATATTTCACTCTCACACCACAATTAATTTAAAAATTATAAGTCGCACCAAAGTAAATAATTATAGAAAAAAATTAATATGTATTTAATTGCTAATCATTTTTATATTAATACTAGAATACATATGTAACGTTATATATATGTTTAAAATTTGTTCAGAGTTAAACATTTTTACATGCTCAAATTTTATAGTTAACTTTATGATATTGCATATAATGCCTCTTAATATGTGTATGTTGACTACTCTACAATTTTCGGGTACGATTCGTTCTTTAAGTTGTGGAATACTATTACATTCTGTATTGGAGAGAAAACTTTTCCGGATATTGTTCTTTTTTTGATGATTGTAATTGGAAATCAGAAGACAAATGTGATGTTAAACTAGAATTTCAGACATGTGCTACAAGTATTTCAAAATATTTGATATTTTGGTGGCTATCAGATTTACTTCTATGTCTACTTGTAATTAGTAATTAGTTTTTTCTCATATTATATATAATTCAGGTTGTCTCTTATGTTAAACGTCTTAAACTACTGTTAATAATAGATTAAGAAATATATAAACAATTTACACAGTCACAGATGGTTTTTTACATAAAATTATAGCTCAAAAAAAATAACACTATTAATTTGTGAGTTAATCCAGAAAATGGCGCCAAAAAAAATCTTAAAAAAAATAACAAAAGAAATACTGAAATATTGCAGTAATTTCTATTTGGCATAATCCTACCTTTCTTTATTTTATAGATTTATAGCGACTTTTTGATTCTAATTACCTAAATTCAAACTGTCTTGGTTTGTTGTTTGCTTTTTGTGTGCGAGTGTGTGTATGTGTGCTTGATATGCTCTAGAACATACATATGTATCATGGGAATAGATTTTGAATCAACTTCTATTTAACCAACATATATATATATATACTTATTAGTACCTTCTATTCTATCTTACTAAAAATGAATTTGATCTAAAGTTATAAAAAGTGACCTAAATTGTTTTTAATTTCATTTTATTATGTATGGTATAGTTGGCCCAGTAGCCTTTGCTCGTTTAAGAGTATTTCTTTGATCATTGTGACTTTTATTGGTTCATAGTTGCCATTTGTCCATCCGCAGGATATGGTTGCCTCTTCTCACCTCATCAGATTTCCACTAATGCAAGTTCTTATTTTTCTACTGACCGTTCAGTGCACAAGTTAGTCATAATTAGAACAGTGTTTTGACTACTACTCAAATTTTAACAATTACAAACTATCTTTTAATGTGAACATCAATAAAATATCATTACCTAATTCCATTCAATTTCGGTACAATTATTTAATTTAATCTTTTATAAATAGTACATTAGTTTTTTAATTAATTTATTTTATAAAATTTTTTCACAGCATGTCAGAATTTTTTTATGTATGTTTTTTATAAATATTAGCACCTAGAGCTGCTTTCTTTATTAAGCTGGTTTGCTACATTTGACTCATGCACTCTCCTTTACCTAGCTTCAGTTGTCTGATTAGACTTCATGTTGTATCACAAGTATTAATTTTTACTTTACTAAGTATAGTGATCGTTAAAAATTCGATCTCGAGATTTTGACGGAATTACATGTTTTGAGGTCCCAAAAGTCGTTTAATGAAGTTTCTTCGATGATGTCTGTATATATATATATGTATATATGTGTGTGTGTTGAGGGGGGGGGGGGGGGGTAGGTTTGTTGTTTTCGGTCTGTGGATACTCTACCGTCTAGAATTTTTGATGGATGAAATTGATATTTACACCACATAGTTTAGATGTGCTGTATAGTTTGGGAGCTATTATGAATGATGGGAAAGTCACTTTTTTTGCTAAAAACCTGTTTTTAGACATAATTTTTTTCCCATCATCAGTTTTTAGACTATTTTTAAAAAAATAGTGTAATTTTAATAACTACAATCAATAAAGCAATAAAAACTTTATTGTTGGATTGATCCTGGAATAATAGTTTACTTGCTATACTTGTCGTATTTGTTTAAATTTATTTACAATGTTTGCATTGACTTAGAAATTTTTTGAGTAAATCCACGAAATAAAATTTGTTAGAGGTTTAATGAATCATTTTTAAATAATTTAATAACTTAATATGAGATGTAAATGAATAAAGTTTTGATGCTTTCCATGCTATGGTGGATTTGTCTCACAAAAATGCTATAATCAATCTATATCTTACACCCTTGAACAAAACTTAATACCAGATGTAAATTTTTTTGTGTTTATGAATCATAGTATTTTTGTTACATTGAAGTGTGAGGAATGAACTCTTTCCTCAAGAAAAAGCTATGACGTTGTTGACAAATGCCCAGTTTTTTCACTATTTATGATAATTCATATCTATTATTTTTAAGAATTTAAAGGTTCCAGCAATAAAACTTTTAAATTATACTGAAAAACCGGTTTTGGATTTGATTTGAGTATGCAAAACTGGTTATTTACTTATACATTTTTCTCATTATATATTTTACAGCAACCTTATAACAGAGTACAGCACGCAGGGAAAAGATAACACTCGCTCAGAGTAAGTTGGATTTTAATGATTTTTGAAAAAGATAAGAAAAGTGATTTTTAAAAACACTAACATTTTTAAAAACACTGTAATTCCCAGTATATTAATTTTATAAAAGAACAAAAATATAAAACATTCTTTGAAAAATTGAAGCATTAAATTGAAAGCATTCTATGAAAAATAATAAATTAAATTATGCTAAAACTTAAATTAAAAATTATCATGAAACGACATTTTTTTTACATGTTTCTGACATTTTTAAAACAAAATAGGAATATTTTCTAGTTAAAATGGGAAACTTTGTCCTAAATCTTTTATGTAGAAAGAGGTCAGATAAACTATGAAAGAGTCCACTTGCTATTGGAACAAAAACCATGTTCTCCTGTAAGAGATAATTAGGTAACACTAAATCTATATTTTTGATTTAAAAAATAGTTATTACAATAGTTATGACTGTTATATTTATACTAATAATATTATACGCATCCGTGGTGTGATATACAAAAATAAGCATATATATTGATAAGTGGGTCAATCACTATCTGTACTACTTACAGGAATGAAAGACTAATAAACATCTCCCATTTAGACATTTTCGTATTTTATGCCTAAATGGGACATTATGTATTATATACCCAAGAAGTTGGATATTATATTTACTTATAGTAAAGTTGAGTGTAGTCCTCTTCTATTTTTTTTTATATAAATGTTTTGATATTAGTAATTGAACTTATTGTTGTAATTGTTGAAGTCTAGTGTATCAGAAATCAGCAAATTGAGAAATTGGGTGATGCATGGAAACCCGCTTTATGAGTATAGTTTTATTTTTTGTTCAAAACTTGCTGAACTAGGTTTTGTTCCATGACCACTACTGGACATTTAGCCTTTCACTCTCTACACACTACTATCTGTGAAAACATAAGCCACAGGTGTCGTTCTTCTCTATTTCAGTTTACTCTACTTACAGATGCAATGGTATGCCTAATTGTTAACTCCAACTTCTCTTTAGTCCTTCCTGTCATTTAGTCACTGAATATAATTTATTAGGATTTAAATATCTCTGTGAGTTAATGCCATTTTGCTTATATTACCTGTTATCTAGAAAAAATTGTTAGACATATTTTCATTTGTTTTTATACTCTTCATATTTCTACTGTATCTTGCTATAAAACCATTTTAACACCATATCTTCATATATTACAACTAGTTCAATTACTTTTAAACATATTAATTTTTATTAGACCTGATTTTTGTAAGAACTTTTCCTTGAGTGAATTTTTTGTTTTGAGAAATAGTTTAGGTTAGTCTTCTTAAAAAATTTTCTAAATTACATTCCATGTAAAACAGTTACATGTCACTTTTTCTCTCTCTCTCTGTCTGTCTGTGTGTGTTTGTCCGTCTGTCTGTCTGTCTTTATCTCTCTCCCTCTCCACTCACCCACAAACTCTCTCACTTTCCCTGCGAACGCGTGTAGGTGCGTATGTGTGTGATGTGGTTGTTCTTGGTTTTTTTACTTTGTACATTAATTTCTATGGTGTCATTTTTTTTAATTATTTCTATAGCTATCATAGTTCTATAATAGCATTAGTTATCCTAGTCTTGCTTTTAATATCATTCTAACATGAAAACTGATTTTTATTACTTTGTAGTAGATTTTTTAAATAATCAGGATTTTGAGACTAAGCAATACAATGTGTAATATAATTCCACAGTGTCAGTGTCAATACAGTAGTAAATGAACTGTTTTATCATGCAATTTAAAGAATGTCTCTTGTGGTTACATTACTATTCGGACAGCGGAACCTAATTGTAATGAGGGTTGACTTCGAAGATGCTGTATGTTCCACTTGATAATTAACTATAATCTCAGTAAACTTGACAATTATCTTCATTGTGTTATAAATTCGTCTGTGTTTGACAAAACTGAAGACGAATGGAGTCCGCTTCAATAATTGTCCGAAAAAGTTCGAGGCAATTTTATTATCCTGTTAACTTTTCCCCCTTATTTTGATAGCCAGGGGAGATTTTTGTTACGGTTGTAATTTTCTTTCTTGTTCATTCATAATATACTTTTTCGAAGTTCTTTCTTGATTTGTGCGTTACAAGGATTGCATAATTTTACAAACACTACTCTGAACGACACTGGGGCTGAATTAAAGAGTCAAACTTGACTTTTCTTATTTGCTTTATCTTTATAGATATTATTTTGGATAAAAAGAAAACAATGGGTAACTAAAATGAAACTTTTTTTGCCACCGTTATATGATGGGAAAAATATTTTATAAATAAATTGTATTTTATTTTTCGTTATAAATTACAATAAATAAAGAAATATTGTAATTTATAATGAATTAGATTTCCCTAATAAACAAAATCTCAGAAGTAAACGTTTTGTATTTTTAATAGTTATCATGCTATTGGTTGTCTATCAAAACATACATGCCGCAAATGAATAGATATTAATATAAAATACAATTTAATTCTGTTGATTTGACTTAATAAATTGCTATCAACAATTATCGTTATTAAGACAATTTCAAGTTGACCTGAATGACCGAAGCTATCAAGAGTCTAGGAATTCGAACCCATGTCTGAATAACCAAATCAAGTGGCAGTCACGAGGAGTCTCTGCAAACATACTCTTTAATGATCAAACCTATGACAACAAGAACTAATGTTTTCACTTCTTGATTACTTTAACACCTGAGTTTTTAAGTATCTTTATTCTATGAGAAGAAAAGTTTAAAATATATATAAAACATTTATAAGAAATGATTAGATTAAGGGAAAAAACACACTAAGTTTCCATATAAAAGATTTTATCCAATGTCAACGCGTTTCTAACACCCAGTGTTCAACTGTTGTTAGAACTGGGTTTATTTTATATTTATATTTACATCTACAATACAGAATATGAAACTAAATACACAAAAACTCAACCCAAAATATGAACTAAGGTATAAAACAAATGTCATACCTGCCATTTAAATTGTATGCTCGTTAATATTTTATGTTGAGTTTTTCTGTATTCCGTTTCACATTTTCTATTCATATTTCATATTGTAGATATAAGCTAAGGATGAACACTAAGTGTTCGAAACGCGTCAACATTAGATAAAATCTTCCATATGGAGATTTAGTGCTTTCCCTAATTCTATTCTTGAGAAGATACCAGAAAATAAATGACTGAAAAGCTCGTGATTTATAAAACGTTTTTGATTATTGAACTTATTTCAATTCTAAGTTTAGAAGAAATTATTAAGCACTGTGTAGTATTGAACAAGGTTGAATTTTAGAGATATATCTAGTGTTTAGTAATGTTAAAACATATGAACTTTATTAAATTAAAAATACAAATTTTACTAAGTAATTAAAACATTGGTTTAAAATATGCATTGTCAATTGTTGATTCGTTTTTTTGGATTGCAGAAGATTAATTGAGAATGAAAGGCAATTTACAAGGAGTTTGGCATGTGTCTTACGATAATACTTCCTAATGGGGTTGGAGGAGTATATTTATCTCTAGCGGTGGGACAATCATTTTGGCTCTTATACAAACATGCAGGCAGCCTTTATAGCGCCAGTGAACACTTTAAACAATCATTTCTCAAACATACTGACACATTGAAAGCACCAATATACATTATTGGAACATCATTTGAAAATTCAATTTTTTTAAAACTGTAACGATCTGAATTGTAAAGGATTTTCAGTTGATCCTATAACTTATCTCACGTAGAATTTATAGTACAGTAATTTTTACATTTGCTAAGTTACAGGCAAATTTAGTTGAGGTTCTGAATTCTAATAATACTCCCAACTTTCATTTCTATAAAAAAAAAAATAAATTTATGATTTTGAATAACTAAAAAATGCTCATGAAAATACATCAATAGACATTTAAGAGTAATAAAAACAAATCCTTAAAATAGTTACAAAATGGAAAAATAATATTTAAAAAACATAAATATTTTTCTTATATTTTAAAATTACTGTTTTTTTATTTGTTAAAATTATTTTATTATATTATGTAAATATTTTCTTCTTCTTTGAACTCAAACTTTTTAAAGATCATATATCTATTATTTATGAATTAAAGGAAATAGAAAAAAAAATAAAAAAATATATTTAATTTTATGTTACTTTTTGAACTAAAAACAGTATTGTTTTTTTTTGAAAGAAGAAAATGAAATTAAACGATCCACTGACTTTTATTTTTGAATTTGGTTTTATCAAACATTTTTCATTCCCCTCACTTCTTCCTTTATCTATGAAAATGGCCATTGTACTGTTAAAAACAACCAATGATACTAAAATACAGTCAATATTATTTTTTGGTATCCGTGTAGATTGAAAGAATTAATCGAAGTTTTAAAAGTAATAATAAAAATTTAAATAAGGAAGCTTAAAATAAGAAAAATGAAATGTTTAATAAACTTATTACAGTTGAATTTTGAAGAATGTGTAACTACCATATACATTGTTCAAATGTGTAAACTCTTTCTTGTAGAAATAAAATAATTCAATTTAGAATTTTTTTAACCTAGATAATACTGTTTATTATATATATATATATATATATATATAATATATATATATAAAGATTTCACATAAACACGTGAAATAACAATCAATGATCAAACCACAATAAGAAAATGGGAAAACATGACTAAGATCTTTCAACCGAACAAGCGGTCTTCGTCAGAGTCAAAAACCCAACTGAAACACTAGATGCAGAGAACATCTGGTGAGGGGTTGAGAAGAGTGGGAGGGAAGAGTGGTATATTAAAAGGGTGAAAGCGCAGGAAAGGACTAATGTCCAGAACCTGCGCTTTCACCCTTTTAATATACCACTCTTCCCTCCCACTCTTCTCAACCCCTCACCAGATGTTCTCTGCATCTAGTGTTTCAGTTGGGTTTTTGACTCTGACGACGACCACTTGTTACGGTTGAAAGATCTTAGTCTTATTTTCCCATTTTCTTATTGTGGGTTGATCAATGATATATATAATATAAATTCAAAACGAAGGAACACACAGAAAGACACAGACAAAACTCACATCGAAATATCGATGTGAGTTTTGTCTGTGTCTTTCTGTGTGTTCCTTCGTTTTGAATTTATTTTATTTAAAAAAGTCCGGTGGACCGTTTCTTTTAATTGTGGTATATATATATATATATAATTAAAGTTTCAATTAGAGAATACAAAAAAGAGGAGTAACACTCACGATTCTTGATCATTTCGGCTGTTTTAATTATAGATATATAATTAATTTCAGTATGTAGCAAATATTATTTCAAACTTTTTTAATTCAAGTTTACCACAGCTTGGATATTCATGATCTTTTGACTAAAGTGTTACACTAGGGGTGTCAAATTCAATTTCTTTCGAGGCCCATCAAAGATGTGGTAATTACTTATTGGCAAAACTTACGATTACAACTTATTTTGATTGTCATCCTGGTTAGACAAGAATACATTATTTGGGTTACTCTGAACTTACACATGTAAAATTGGTCTTACCTCATAAATACACAATTATGACAAAGGAAGGAAAATAATATGCAAGTATCTGGGATTATAGTTAAAACAGTGTATTACTGAAATTCATAGAATTTTAAAACAAATAGGAATTTTGTTGCAAAAGGTATGTGCATAATAAAAGAGAAAAAAAGTTGCAACTGTGATTTTATACTTAATTTTTACTACACTGCATACGTATTCCTTTGAAAAGTTTATCAAACTTTGGCTTCAGTGGTGATATTCCAATTCGCAGGATGACATCCAAATGTTTGACCATAACTTGGGTACGGTACTTAAACTTCTTCATCTTCATCAGAGAGAATGATTGTTCGGATACGTAGGTTCTACCAAACTAAACAGCCCAAAAACTAGCATGATGATGTATAAGTGGTAACTTTTCCCTGTTTACTCGCGTATAAAACGCAACAAGAGTGTGGTTGATAAAGAATCCTTGAAGAGCAGGAAGTCTCAATATCAAGTATTTTCATTTACAAATCTGCATCATTATAGTCCTCTATAGCCTCAAGGAATATAGGGATCTGTTGTCTTCCATGGGAATCTTGAAAGCGATTCTCAAAATTATCTTTTAAGGCATCACAATGTTTGACAAAACTACTGTAGTCAAGCGGTGTTACAATATCACTAAGAATTGTTTTCATTGATTTAAGCTGCAAAAGGGTGTCCTATTCTAGCTGCTTTTAGACAAAACTTAGGTAATATATTTATATTAAACACACTGACTCTTCCTTCTTTCTTAGATGAAAGGCACACAGAAGATTATTTTTAGACACATTTATTAACATTTCTCCAAGATGGAGAGGATAAAGTAAATTATTTATATTGTTGATTGTTGTTTTGTAATAATTATAAGTTTATATATATTATGACAATTATTATGATAATTTTAGATTACCTTAGTTCTTCGTTTATTCGTAATGTATTATATTTTGTCAGTTGGACAGACATATCTCAATATATTATCTATAGATACTTACTGTGTAAAATGAGAAGTTCTAATGCTTAAAAGATGCAATACGCAAAATAAGAGAATAAAATAAGAAAAAGTATAAATAATATAGGTTACATGTTGTTTAGAATTTTTTTTAAGTATTCCTAAATTATAAGACAATAAAATTAATTATATATATATATACCACAGTAAGAACATCAGAAAAATGACTAGGATCTTTCAAGCAAAATAAGTGGTAATAGCCAGAGTCTCACTCACAGATACTCTGAGTTTCAGTGAAAGTGTGATGAAGTTAGACGTTGATTTGATTTCAGGTGTTCACTGTGAAATCTTGTTATACTCGTACATATATATGTGGTAATGAAATATTTAGTCATAAGACCTTGTATACCAATATTACTGTAACCTTGAATGATATATATATATATATATATACGAGGGTCGTCCAGAAAATAAGTTCCGTTTTGGTCTGTAGGGCGGTAGAAGTGGTTTTTGCCAAATCCGGCAACACCGCTCGAAAGAGGAGAGGTGGGGGAATAGAATGAGAGGTTGGGGACCTCAGTCGGTCAATTACCAACGTCAGGGCAGGTAGTTGAAATGGAGCCCTCCATGTCACGTCCCGCCACCTCGATGCCCGTTCCCTCTCGAGTTGTTTTGCGCGGAGTGATTCAATTTCTTTATGCACAGGGTTTCAAATCAGTTCAAATTCACGAACAGCTCATTTCTGTTCATGGAGAAGGTGTAATGAGTGAATCAATGGTGAGGAGATGGGTACGTGAATTTAAGGCGGGAAGACATTCACTTGAGGATGAAAGTGGGAGAGGCAGACCCTCAGTTGTGACGGACGAAATTGTCGCAGAAATCGACAATGCAATTCGCAAAGATCGTCGTTCAACCCTGGATGAACTCCACCTGAGTTTCCCAGACATCTCACGATCCCTCATCCATGAGATCGTGTCGGAAAAACTTGACTTTCGGAAAGTTTCCGCCCGGTGGGTCCCTAGAGAGCTGAATGTCTTCCCGCCTTAAATTCACGAACCCATCTCCTCACCATTGATTCACTCATTACACCTTCTCCATGAACAGAAATGAGCTGTTCGTGAATTTGAACTGATTTGAAACCCTGTGCATAAAGAAATTGAATCACTCCGCGCAAAACAACTCGAGAGGGAACGGGATCGAGGTGGCGGGACGTGACATGGAGGGCTCCATTTCAACTACCTGCCCTGACGTTGGTAATTGACCCACTGAGGTCCCCCACCTCTCATTCTATTCCCCCACCTCTCCTCTTTCGAGCGGTGTTGCCGGATTTGGCAAAAACCACTCCTACCGCCCTACAGACCAAAACGGAACTTATTTTCTGGACGACCCTCGTATATATATGATCAAACCACAATAAGAAAATGGAACCTCAACCCCTCACCAGATGTTCTCTGCATCTTGTGTTTCAGTTGGGTTTTTAACTCTGACGAAGATCGCTTGTTACGGTTGAAAGATCTTAGTCTTGTTTTCCCATTTTCTTATTGTGGTTTGATTATTAATTGTTATTCACGTGTTTATGTGAAATCTTTTTATATATATGTACGTAAATTTTGGTAGCAGTCCTTCCTTGACACACACATTATTGAAAATGACACCAAATTTAGCTGATACCTGTTTCTTAACAAGTTTCTCAATTTTTCTAAATAACTCTCGTTATTTCGTCTACACAATAAAGTACATCTCCTATAGTGGACATGTTTCGAATGATCAACATTCATCATCAGTACGTGAATAAGATCTAAGGTGAATTATCTGGTTTATTATATATACATGGAGAAGGGAGAAGGGGTAGTTTTCCATAAAGTTTAAGAAATGGTGGGCGTTAATCCTGTGGGGTGAGTGGCCTCTCGGCCTGAGTCGCTACCTGCAAGGGTTTCTGGATGCCCTTGATGTGAACTAAACAGCTTCAAAATATGGCTACTGTTTTCGACCTGAATATTTAGGAGTGGCTTCAGTTTTGAATTAATATAGCCTCTAAAATTTTCAGTTTATGGGGGTTACTTTCTTTTTTTATAATTTTAGTATTTTTAACCAGCATCTCTCGGGTTAATTTAACATTATGCTTGTCTTGCGTATGTTTTTTGGGTGCTCCGTTCATTAGGTATATGGTGAGCCTTCTTGATAGGGAAGTGGTAGTCATACCAATGTACGAGTGTTTTTGGGTTTCACAGTCCCCATTAGTACATGTATACTCGTACACCAGATTTCTTCCTTTAAAGGTGAACTTTTGTCTTGGTTATTATTTTTAATAAACAGGCTACTCACAGATGGGCTTTTATAATAAGTGACCAGTGTTACTTTTTCATCCTCGTTCTTGCAACTGATATTATTCCTTATAATGTCTTTTAATATTCTCTCATCAATCTTGTGTTGCTCTGAGTACTGGTTTTTATAATAGACTTTATGCACTATAGTTGGTATATCTTCATTGATTTGCTTCACTCTTCTTACATGAAGGTATTGTTTCAATATGTGATCAAAATTATCATTCGAATAACCATTATTAATAAACGCTTGCTTCGTTCTGTTAATGTCCCTGTTGAATATTTCCCAATTTGATGCGATCTTATTCACGTGCTGATGATGAATGTTGATCATTCGAAACATGTCCACTATAGGAGATGTACTTTATTGTGTAGACGAAATAACGAGAGTGTTATTTAGAAAAATTGAGAAACTTGTTAAGAAACAGGTATCAGATAAATTTGGTGTCATTTTCAATAATATATATATATATATATATATATATATCATTCATTATTAATAATGAAAAGTTCATAAGCATGTTACCATAAAGTGCTAATATAAAGAGAATACTAAATGTAAAATTTCAAGTTTCTAGAACAATCAGAATAGAGAGAAAAAATTAATATTTCTTTTGATATAATGTTTGATAAGGTACGTTTTTCCATTATAGAATATTGTCCAAAAAGCAATAAGCCACATTTTAACATAAAATAATGTCTATTTGACCAATTTTGTTAAAATTTATCAAACGCTGTGATTTGTAGACTGATTAAAATATCCAAACATCATCTCAAAATATCAGAAAATGTGAAAATGTCGCAAGATATGTGACAGTTATTTGAGTGGTGATAGGACTTGGTGTTTTCATATTCTTGTATATAAATGATAGATTTTGGTTTGTTATGAGTGAATAATCGTAAATATATCTTAGCATCATTTATTTGAATCCATAGAAGCCAATTTTACGACCAAACTATTTAAAGAAACGTAATTAACTAGGAATTCTAGACATTTGGGTTTGCAGTTAGTTTAGTTCTAAATCTTCATTTCTACTCCGACCAATAGAATTATTTGATAGTTATTAAGATAAATGTATAAATAAACTCAATTTTTTTATTGAACTATGATTTTTCAGGAAATTTTATGAGGTGTCCCAATAAAGAGCAATAAGATTAGAAGAAAATATGCCGTCCTATAAATGTTGGAAGACAAATAAAGATTATTTAGCTACTGTAAATTAAAAACAGAAAAAAAATGGATGATTTAACTTGAATACTTGATAGTTCTTCCGTCTGCATGATCGAAAGGAAGAAGATCCATGCAACGAACGAGAAGCACAAGAAGATATATAAAAAGAAAAAGATCCTGGGCTCAAAAATGCAAAGATTATATAAGGCAGTTTGTAGCGTTTATGTTCAGCAATGTTGGAATCATAGGCCTGGTCATAGGTTATACAATAGCCGGATCATTTATGTTCATTGCGATTGAAACAAGTTCGTACATGGATCGTGTAGAGGACATGATAGCTTTGAGAAAAGAAACTGCTTCAAGGTTATGGAAGGCCACTTGCTGTGAGATCAATCTTTTCTCTGAATCCGGCTGGAGGGAGTTGGTTGATAAAGAGCTGACGAACTACCAGGATACAATAGTGGATGCCATCCAGGCATACGGCTACGAGGGAGAGCACCTATCCGGCAACAAGTGGTCCTTCTCAGGAGCCTTTCTCTACTCGCTCACTGTCATCACTACTATTGGTAACATTCTTCTACTTACTTGACCATTCATGAATATTCTTATAACGTATTCTTAACTTCTAATTATTTAACAAGTGTAACTAATTATAGCAATTAAAATTCACCATTGAACCAGGAGAGGTTTATTCTGATATTTTCATATAGAGAGCATGGAAAATGAACTTTTCGCGCATTGTCATTCTGAAATCCCTCACAACTCTCTTTTCCTTGTCACCATTGATGTGACTTTTCTATACACTTCATTTGACCATGGTCAGTGGTTGGATGTTTTGTTTTCCTTTATATTAGATCTATACCGTATTTCTCTTACACTGATTGCAAAGGCTCTCCAATTAATCTCAAGTTTTCCTCCACAATGTTCTGTAAAGCACTCAGCATATCCTGCAGAGAGTTTTACAACTTGCCACTCTGGGTATTTTTTTCTTTCACAGATCAGGGAATTCCATTATCATTGGCTAAGATAATATACAGAAAAAGTGGTGTCATTGTTAAATCTTTCAAACTTATCCCATCATCAATTCTCTTTTCCATTCCCTCGTTTGTAATAATAATTTTTTCTATATCAAAACAATTTTTTTTCTTTTTTTTAGTTTATAGTTTCTAGTTTACTTTAGTTTCTACTCAGATGTTAACTGGATGCATCTTTTAGATTACATTACATCTAATTATTCTATTTTGGTTTGTCATTGATTATGTTTAGCCTAAGCATGAATGTTCTTTTACTAACCGAGGTATTAAAATTTCCTTTGCTCTTTTTGCTATTTCATCCAAGTTTTTACGACTACTTAACAGTTCAGATTATTAAATGTATAGTTAATAAACGGTAATTTCTTATAAATGACACCTTTAAACTGTAACATCTCCTGAGGAAGTACACATGCCTCCTTGGCGATCTCGCTTCCTCCTGACTTCAACCTAAAGTATTAATTTTTGTTGTTATGATTTACCATTTAGTGATTATAATAGTTTTTACTTTTAACCTTTTCCAACTACTTAAGCTTAAATCTTCTTTCATAGCATCTCTGCTTTTTCTTTGTCATGTCTCAGACAGTGTATGGATAACTTCGGGATCATCACATTTGAAGTCAATCGTCACTACTGAAGCATTCACCTATGTAATTTGGTTTGACAGTTCCTTTGTTACCACTTTTATCTGGTACTTATTTATCTCTTGATAGTAAGAATCTCAAAATATTGAGAATGTTACCAAGAGTGTAACGTTTTTCTTATGTTATGTATTTTTTAAATTTTGTCCATTTGATTCTTAGTTTTACATAAAATTAACACATACAGAACCAATATAGTTTCATTGGTTTAATAGTTTAATAACACACACACACATACACACACAAATAAATGGACGAATATACATATATATATATATATCTTTTCCGACTTTGGAAGTTGGAAAAGATATTACAACATATAAGAGGTGAATTTAGTCCAGCATATATATACTCGTATATATATATATATGATCAAACCACAATAAGAAAATGGGAAAACAAGACTAAGATCTTTCAACCGTAACAAGCGGTCTTTGTCAGAGTCAAAAACCCAAGAGTTGCGTTTTTGACTCTGACGAAGACCGCTTGTTACGGTTGAAAGATCTTAGTCTTGTTTTCCCATTTTCTTATTGTGGTTTAATCATTGATTGTTATTTCACGTGTTTATGTGAAATCTTTTTATATATATATATACATATATTTGTGGGTGTGTGTGTACGTCTAAATCACAGTAAACTTTAAGAATTGAGACTAACATCTTTCAACCAAAACAACTGATCCTTTTCAGTGTCACACTTGAACTGTTAACTCTTCTCTTGAACTATTCAAGTGTGACTCTGACGAATACCGGTTGATTTGGTTGAAAGATCTCAGCCTTATTTCTGAACTTCTTAGTGTGGTTTAGATGTTCATTTTTTAACGTGTTTACCATGAAATCTTGTCGGATATATATTTATACAAAAATTATATTCCTATCTCTTGCGATATGGTATTTATGCTTGTGATTAGTGTGTAGGTTGTAACTTTCTTATTCTGTAAGCACTCTTCAAGAGTAGACAGTTGTTAGTGGTATAAGGACCTTATAATGTTTTGTTATACCTATCTAATATTTTTGTTATACTCTACATTTCATACTAATCTAATGTTAAATATATTCATTTCAGATAAATAAAATCTGGTTTTTTAGTTAGCTACATATATAGAGTTTAATTACTAAAAATGAACATATCAAAACACTGACAAAATTCGTACTTCTATTCTTTGGCACCAGTCATCATTAGGAGAAGAAATGATTGCTCATTAATTATAAATTCTTAATTTAATGTTTTGAAATCAGTTATGACCATAGTACCTATGTTTTAAGGTTCTTTGTGCTGTTACATACACACACGTGGACAGTTACTCTCCTCTTCCATTTCTTCATTTTATTCAATCCGCAGGTGTCAATTAATTAAATTAGATTCCTGATTTAAGTTAATCTAGGCCGTCAATATTTATTTCCGAACCATGTTAGGAAGTAAAACTTCCTTTTTCTCTTTGTTGGTAGACATTCTGTGCAGGTCACTTCAATTCTGATAGAGATAGCGTGTCTACCTGGAAGATAATGTTCTATGATTACTCAAATAACATAGGCTAGTTTGATTCCTTGATAGGATAGATATGATTCCTAGGTCTCATAGCATTGTATATCGTCGATGCTATGACAGTGCTATCACGCCTGTCAAGCTGTGACACTCTTTCTGTGAATCGCCTTTGAGTGGATCGGTTCATCAGTTGCTATTTCCAAAATTATTTTGTTCAGCTTTTTCTAAAATTGGATAAATATTGAAATGCTTGCTACCTAACTTAAAGAACTTATACAACTCAAGAGTAGTTTAATAGTTATTGCAACTTCTGTGTGGAATTGAATAAATGCTTGGATGGGAACTCACAACACTTTATCTAGCTTAAAGCTCTTCTGTTGCTAAATATTGGTAAGTCACTGCAATGACCAAAAATTTAGAAAGATATGGCTCTTTATCTTTCAAGGTATAGAGCAATATCTTGAATTACATCTCCAGAAGTAGAGAGGTAGGAGACACCTTTATCTTTCTTGCACCTTTAAAATCCCAGAATAAAAAAAGAAGGGTATTGTCACTAGAAAATCCTAGGATGTGCACACTATATTTTTTAAATTACTATGAAAAATAAATAATTTATAATTATATGTTTTATAGTCCTAGTTTTATTTAATATTTCATTTTTTTTCATGTTAATGAGCACTACTGACATTGCTAAATTACGTTGATCTTTTTTTTTGGTCTTCTCTTTCTTAAAGTATCAATCCCGGGAAAAGAAGGGGTTTTGAGCTGGACGATCTTCAGAATCATTGGGTGGTCTGCTAGTTCTACTGAAATAGTAAAATTTGTGACCTGGACTGATTTAGATAACGCCTTTAGGGACATATCGAAGCTTTAGTCTGACATATAGTTACCCTCCTTTCAGTAGATCACCAGCTTGTAAGGAGTCATTGGTAAAAAAACCTCAAGAACCAAATTAATGTGGTCTTGGTAGTATTCCACATTTCGACATGGGAGGATGGGGCGGCAGGGCTTTTATTTAAATACTATCATGCAAGCTTTAAGTAACTCTCTTTGAACCATTTCCTACTTTCCTTAATAAAATTGTTCCATTTGTATTACTTTTGTTAACCCTATCCGTGTTTGATGTTGTTTATTATCTCATAATAACGACAGGATAGCATGACTTTGTGGGGGAGATATCTTCTTCTGTTTTAATGTAAGATTTAACACCCTGATCTAACACCTTTATTAAGAATATGTTAGCTTAATTCTTTATCAGTAATTTCACTTGTCTAAAGATGTTTCTTAGCTTTCATAGCAGAAGGTACTCCTTCCAATTTTCATTAAAAACTTGTTTCATTGAGTTCAGCAACAGAACTATAGGCTTTGAGAAATGTCGTTATTCCATTTGTGCTATCCTAAGTGGCATTAGTGATGATGCTTTCACTGGATTTTGTCTGCCTATTAGTGGTTTGTGTATTCTTCATTTCAACAATCTTGCTCAAAGATATTAAATTTTAATTTATTTCTTTTTTTGGTATTTTATTACCAGTGCAATGGCCTCATGAGGAGATGCCATTGCACAGTCTTCCATACAGTGCAAAACTATCAAATGATTTCATATTACAGTCATTGTTGTAAGTAAGGACAAACATCATCTAAAGAAAAAGATAAAAAGAAATAATAAATGGTGTATACGAAGGTAAGAAAAACAGAGAAGTATTATAGGAAAGGTATAGGTAAAAAATTGTAATGAGATGGTTTTCTTGGATTCCAATAAGCCGTTCTCATTAACGCTTAAACATATGAAACAACTTTATAGGGTTCGTCACTAGAACGTAGAACAGCGTTGAGTCAGTCATACATTATGCATTGACATATCGTTAATTAATTATGAATTATACACCATCGGCAAGATTAACTCTGTTGTTTCCTATAAACACAGAGATTTAAAATAACATTGTAAAGGAAATTTATTTCAAACCTCGAGATTTTATCAATACTTATATTTCTATTTGCTGGTAGCTTTATTGGCTATTTTGAAAACTGACTTCTTATTACAAAATATACTACTCTACCTTTTACCAGCTTTAACCAAATGTGCATGAACCTGACAAATATACTGGTACGAGTTTCATGAGACATTAGGTAGAAAAAGCAATATTCCCAGGACATAGTTTGAAATATTGAACCAAACAGATACTGTGTTTGCTAAAAATTACATTTTTTACAAAAATTTAATTTTACGTAAGTATAACTGTTGAATTGTTTTAATTTATAACAGTTTGCAAGCTGTTTATAAATTAAGTCTTGGTCACACCCCTTACGTGCCAGCATTCATGAATATCAGTAAAAATATTACAAATAAGAAGTAAGTAAAGCAGGTTCTCAATAGATAAAACCTCAAATTTAGGGATTAATTTTGGCTTTCCTTCCTTGACCACTTTATATATAGGAAAGTTTAATTTAATTTTAATTTAAATGAAGTATTATCGTAATAT
The DNA here is from genome assembly GCA_026182355.1 of Hermatobates lingyangjiaoensis. Lineage (NCBI taxonomy): Eukaryota > Metazoa > Arthropoda > Insecta > Hemiptera > Hermatobatidae > Hermatobates > Hermatobates lingyangjiaoensis. Next base: position 1,604,616 of record JAPFBL010000084.1, read on the forward strand.
GTCCGTGTGTTGGTTTTTATATATCTCCATAGTAGGGAATATTTAAACAGACACAAGCAAATGCGTACAAAATATTTATTGCTCCTTCTTCATTCCATTAAACTACATGTGAAATAATTTTTGAATTCTTGCCAATTACATCTTTTTAACTTGAAAGTTAATTACATAGAAATTACTTCTAGTTAAGTGATCTTTCTTTTACGGAACAGTTTTTATTTTTTTTACACGGTCAAAACACAGTCCAGCTATGCTCCAAACATGACATAATTGAAGTTCAAGACAGAGATCATCACTTCAGAGTGTGCTGGCTAAAATACCAATCAACTTTTTAAATAACTTTCGGTTTTAATTTCATAAATTGGAAAAAGAGAAAATGATGTTATGGAGAAGTTGTGCCCATATTTCAATCCTTACCTAGCTGTGTTATCCTTATAGGTTTGTTGTATTAAAATATTAACAAACACTTCAGGCTCATTCACTTATTAAAAGTTGAAATCATAGTTAATCTTTCATAAAATAAGTGTTTTTCTGAATTACATGAAATAACCGTTTTTATAAGAAAATTTAAAATATTTAAATATTTTATTATTAAATATTTGAATATTATTCATTATTTAAAATAATGAATGATCTATTAATGAGGTAATAATTTCAGTTGGTAGTTTAAGAGGTACTATGGACATACATACATCTTTAAATTAATGTGTAATTAAATGTCTGGAAGTTTTACAAATTTAATTAATTTGAATTATAAAAAAAACTGCTATATAATATTATTATAATATTATAAATATTATCATAATAATATTTATTATAAGAATGTATTATTATAATTTCATAATAGTATATTAAATATATAGCAGTACATTAAATTATATAATAGTTTATAAAAATACGTTATTGATAATTAAATTATAAAAAATTAGTGGTTTTTATTAATTTACGAATTTTATTAGATTTTAATTTAACATATCATAGAGCGTCATAATCAGTTTTTATGGCTTTATTTGAAGACATTGATAAAAGATATTGAGTTATTTTATATTTCTTGTTTTACCAATTGGTTTTAATTTGGTTTTTGGTTAGATTAATGTTGTTCTGAGAGTTATCAGTTACATTTTAGTAATTCATACACTCGGTTATTTGGTTTCTTAAATAGTTTACTCTTATAACGAGTGGACCATAATGATCAAAAAAGTGTTAAATGCTGCTTTTTCAGATTATAAAAACAACATAGAGTAGTAAATATATAGATTGCATAACTGATGCCCAGGAGTTTTACATGCTATCTAAGAATAAATATATCGATGAGATGAAGCATTTGAAGAATTTGAAAGTATTTAATCAAAGGATAAATTCCTTTTAAGTTTACTGTCGACTTTGTGTAATAGCATATTTCGTTCTCTGCACTAAGATATGTTTGAGTTTGCCCTAGAGACTTCCTCTTCCTGGTATTGCCAGTCTATGAGAAATTTGTGACAAAATCAATCACCTTTCGGGATGGTGCCCCTGGCGATAAAAAATACTGTTAGAATTTTCTTTTAGCCGCAACAGTAGATACTGAAGTTATGAAGTATTCTTCGACTACATATGCAATTTCTCTTGGACTAACGGTATTATGATGAACATCAAAATCTGAAGGTAATATAAACTTTTAATGTAATATTCTGATGTTAGATAACATGTAAAACTCCTGTGTTTGAGTTCTATAATTAATATATTTAGTATAATTGTGTCATGTTTATGAACTGAGAAATAATATTTAAAATTATTAGCCATCTGTTATATGCCAATAATTAAATTAATTGGAAAAATTTAATGAATGTTTTATTATTTATGATGTTTATCATTGGATAAAGCAAATGATTAGGATACGGAAACGTGGCACCGCGGACGGAATGGGGTAAGCTGGCCACAGTTCTCTATGCCATAGTGGGCATGCCTCTCTTCCTTCTGTATCTGTCAAACATCGGAGACATCCTCGCCAAAAGTTTCAAGTGGACCTACGCTAAGTGTTGTCTCTGCAGGGGTTGCCAGGGGAGAAAGGCTGCCTTAGCTGCCTCCCTCAACAACCAGGTACTCTAATCCATTATTATTATTGTTGTATAATATTATTTAACTACTTTAATTAGTCATCAAAATTTTAACTTATTTCTTAGTAATAGAAAAATTACTTAGTTTAAGTTCTCTGGCATTGCACAATATTCATGTTATTGTTTTTCTATTTACTACCACTTCAATATCTGACCTAATTCCATTTCTTGGAAAATACAATATTTTTGGGCAAGAGCCGAAGTTATTCTTGATAGACTGCTAAAACAAGCAAGCTAAATGTGTGCAATATTGATAGATCTCCGGTAAAACTGCTCCCAAGCTCTGTAGCTGCTTATAGATTTTTAATAACTGTGAATCCTATGAATGGCATGGAATTTATTATTTCAAGTACAATCGCAGTTAATTTAATCATCAAGGAGATTATATAAATAGAAATGTATTACACATAATTTATTCATTATTTATGATAATATATATAACAGTTTAACAGTTTTTGAACTGTTATTGTATCGTTTGGATCGTCTTTCCGTTTATCAAATGATAATATATATATATATATATATATATATATGGATTAATTTACCACAATGAAAACAATTTTTGATACAATGCTCTAAGGCCTTTCGTCAACACATCGTCAGAGAGCAAGTGAAATAAAAAACAATAAATACTTGTTAACTTGGCTGATTGAAGTTTCCAGAATTGTTAGCAACCCTAAATGTGTTTAATACTGAAGTTTAAAAAAAAAACTTAATCATTAAACACATTCAGGGTTGCTAAGAATTCTGGAAACTTCAATCAGCCAAGTTAACAAGTATTTATTGTTTTTTATTTCACTTGCTCTCTGACGATGTGTTGACGAAAGGCCTTAGAGCATTGTTTCAAAAATTGTTTTCATTGTGGTAAATTAATCCATCTATTATATCAAGTGTTATTTTGATTATTATTCATATATATATATATATATATATATCGAATTTGTCAGAACTTTAGACCAACCAGGAGCAAGATCCGCTCAGATTGCTACTCAGTTGACGAGGGAGATGCTGGTTCAGGGCACTGCCATCATACAGGCGGAACAGAATGCGGAGAAACTACAAATATTGGAAGCCCTGTACATAAAAGAAAGGAACCCCTCTATAAACCTCCAGGTTAAGGACATGTACGTAATACCGACGAGCAGGAGCCTGGAGCCAAACATGAGGTCCAATCAGAGCAGCAGCCTTAACCCTGTGCTCTGATTGGTTCGAATTTGTCAGAACTTTAGACCAACCAGGAGCAAGATCCGCTCAGATTGCTATTTAAGCTCTTAACTACAAGCCATGCTCTACCTGATGATGACCAACGTTTATATGGTCGAAAGCTCGAAAAATTTCAACGATGTCTCTAGGAGAGATGTTATGGCAACTGCAGCCAGAAGAAAGGAAAATCGCCCGAAGAATCGAGGTCACCAGCGCAAAGTTGGTGAGTGAAGAAGCTGCTGCAAATTTTAACCAAATATATATATACATATATATATATATAAATAAACTTTTTTAAAACCGTTTTAAGTACAACTAATATATATACACTTAAAATAAACTATGACACATAGACAAAAACATAACAAAGACTCACTTTTCAATATTTCGACCGTAATGGCGGTCGCTCTCAGGAGAAGAAGTGAATTGACGGAGGGATGACAATTCACTTCTCACTGAAAATTCACTTCTTCTCCTGAGGACGACCGCCATTACGGTCGAAATATTGAAAAGTGAGTCTTTGTTATGTTTTTGTCTATATGTCTATTAGACTATGGATTAAATTAAATTAATTACATTTTTTAAATTTAATTAAATTAAATAAAAGTAATCTGTTACTTTTATTTTAGCTTCTCAGTTTTTAATTTGTTTGCTCTCTGATGACATAAATTGAAAGGCCTCAGAGCATTTATTTCTATTGTTTTCCATTTTCCATTGTGGTTTAAACTTCATTGATTGCATTACATGTTTATTTATTGTGATTTTTCTGCATATATATATATATATATATATATATATATATGCTTTTAAAAACTGGATGTCTGTTTCCACTTGATTCAATTTCGTCTTATATTTTTCCAAATTACGAAATGTTTTCTTCAACTCAGAACTCAACTTAAAAATTAAATCACCATAATTTTTTATTTTATTATTGAACATGTTTCGGTGTACGTTCACCATCTTCAGCAAAAACACAATTAAATTACAATTACACTTAACAAATGAATCTAATACTTAAAATTACATTGCAAAAACAATAAGTGAACAAGGTAACTGAAGGTTACACAGCCAGGTTAGGGGTTGTCAGTGTTGGCATAACTAGCCCTAGGTTTCCAAACAAGCACAACTGGTTGGCAAAATTACCTTTTTGATCGTTCATGCTAGGAGCTTTTTCTAGTATGAACAGCGCTTCTAATATCCTGAGTCTTCTTCCGTCCTTTTCTTTTGCTATAATTCTAGTATTATTCACCATAGTTTCCCTCGAAATTTTTGTTTTATGAATCTTTTGGAAGTGTTCTTTGGGGGCTCCTGAAACCAGATGCATCGTCAGCCTCCTAGAAAGGGTAGTAGTTGTTGATCCTATATATGAGTATTTTTGGAATTCAGAGTTTCCCAGTGGACATTGAAACTCATATACCAGGTTCATTTGTTTCAGCGGCTGTTTCTTCTCATGCTGGTTCCTTACAATCAGGAGCCCCCAAAGAACACTTCCAAAAGATTCATAAAACAAAAATTTCGAGGGAAACTATGGTGAATAATACTAGAATTATAGCAAAAGAAAAGGACGGAAGAAGACTCAGGATATTAGAAGCGCTGTTCATACTAGAAAAAGCTCCTAGCATGAACGATCAAAAAGGTAATTTTGCCAACCAGTTGTGCTTGTTTGGAAACCTAGGGCTAGTTATGCCAACACTGACAACCCCTAACCTGGCTGTGTAACCTTCAGTTACCTTGTTCACTTATTGTTTTTGCAATGTAATTTTAAGTATTAGATTCATTTGTTAAGTGTAATTGTAATTTAATTGTGTTTTTGCTGAAGATGGTGAACGTACACCGAAACATGTTCAATAATACAATAAAAAATTATGGTGATTTAATTTTTAAGTTGAGTTCTGAGTTGAAGAAAAAATTTCGTAATTTGGAAAAATATAAGACGAAATTGAATCAAGTGGAAACAGACATCCAGTTTTTAAAAGCATGTATTGAAGAAGGACTGCTCCCAACTTTTACTAATATATATATATATATATATATATATATATATATATATAATTTTGGCCCTACAGCAATTCAAAGTTTTATCTAATTAGGTGCAGAAAATATAAATAATAGATGTATGCCAATTTCTGACTTAAGTAAGTCTAACAACAAAGAACCGATTGTTAATTCATTTGTAAGTGAATTTAAATTAATTTTAAGAAACTACGTGTAAAGCGACTAGATAATGTTAACTTTTTGCATTCAATCATTTCACATTTATAAAGCGTTAAGTAGTTATAGTTTGGAATTTAGGAAATTAGGTTTGGAATTAGGCTTCTTTACTAATGGCTCTTATTTGATAGACACTATCTAATTAGGAATATGGAAAGAATTTAATTTATTGGCACTTGTTAGCACAGCTAACGGACAGCTATAATTAAATACTTCTCAAATAAAAATCTTGTCTTGCCAAAAGAGCATCTTAGAAATTTCTTTACATATCAGGTGATGTGCTTTTATAATTAGGTTCACCGTATATTCTTTGAAAAAATTGGGTCACTGGAAAAACCAAAAAAAAAGGGAAAGATGTATAATATTTTGAATTAATTAAAAAATAGATAAAAAAAAAACTCATGGATCTACGTCCATATTTCGACTGTCATCGTCATCAGGTGGTCCGGCAAACAATCCAAAGCAGTAAATCTTCTATCACTCAGGGAAAGTGATTATAAATTTATATTATAAACTGATAGTACTAACAATCAGAGAAAGACGGACTAACAGGGAAGGAAGAGGATAAAACAAATAAATGAAGAAAAATAATGCAAGTAAAAGAAATAATAATACATGTATTTAATTTATAAAAAAATAAAATACATAATGTAACAATTATGTAATAACTAATGTATATGTGAAATTAAACGATTTGAAAGAGCAATTAAATTTATGTGAAAAAGTAAGAAAACACTAATAAAATCAATTCAGTGTTTTGTCATCTGTCATTACGCGGAGAAGAAGACGTAAGCTGTTCATTTAATCAACCTTCATTAGCAAGAGTCCTTTGAAAAGTAGTATTAGTTTTTTGATTTTAAAATTAGAAAGAATAATTTAAATAAAAGCTGTTTGACCAGTCTCAGTTCAGTGCTTGTTTACTATTTTGAAGTTTTATCCCGTTATTAAAATTTTTTATATTAATAATTTAAATATTTAAAAAATAAGTGAAAACAGCTTTACTAATAAATTTTGCATATCCAATGTGAAAAAGAAAGAACAAGTTTCTGTTAATCTTTTGTTTCCTTAAAAATATCAAAGAAGGAGAGTATCATCGTTTCATCCATAGCAATGCTACTACAAAAAAAAAATGACAGCTGCATAAAAATCAGATTTATCAAAAAATCTGATAAATTTGAGGCTACTGTTTTATTAAAAAATGATATCGTAATAAAATGTTGAAACTAACGTTTCAGAAATAGTTCTTTTCATAGAATTAATATTCCCTTTTTCAAAAGCAAATAAGTTTGTTGAATTTCATTCAGGTTGGAAACCAGAAATTCTTCAACGGAATTTTTTGATTCAACGGATCAAACCAACACTTATCAAATTTAATCCTACATATAATAAATTATTTAAAAATAAGAACATAGAAGAAAATATAAAAAACTTTCTACTCATCTACTTTATATACCCGATCGGACACTGTCCTATTTGACCCATTGGAAAAAAAATCACTTTGGTAAACAACTTTATACAGCATCAAAGATCTGAGAAAATATTGTTGAATATGTCGAATACTGGTGGTGGATGATTATGGGGCAGGGATATAAACATCTGTTCAACGATATGATCAATATTTAAATTTACGTCATCTCAAGTTTTGCCTTAAATCCTTCACTGTTTCTTTTTTAAATTTGATTCACCACTACTCTAACCTTATAGAACCTTGTAATTACAAAGGCAGTGTCAAGAAAATGTGCTAATGCTGTAATAGAACAGTCTAGTCATGTTTTTTGATGTGAATAAATCATTTCAGACTTATAATTATATTAAGAATATAATCAAATTTTAAAACTTCCAGTTTGTGGAACAGTGTTTTTTTTATTATTCATATAATTAATTAAGGAATAGATGCAGGGTTGTTATCTACATGTATAACAAAGAACAGTTCGATTGCCAATTCCGAACAGTGTTCGGAATAGCAATGCTAACGAAGGTTTCATTATAAATTTGTCTAGCAATGTCTTTGATAGAGATAACAAGGCTACAGGGGGGCATGAGTCTAATTTTATCTCTGATGATAAGGGATATTAATTATGTTTAACTTGCCAACAGTTTTTGCAGTTTGGAAAAGAAAGTGACTAATGACAACTTAACTTCTTTTGTAAAGGGGTTTTTATGCTTTCATTCAAGATAATCCTGTACTTGTTTGCTCCGGGAGATTAACTTTTTAAGTACTAAGAAAATAAAATTAGATTCAAACCTTAAAATAACTAAATCTGATAAATTTGAGGCTACTGTTTTATTAAAAAATGAGATTGTAATAATATTTTGAACTACACTGACGTTTCAGAAACAGTTATTTTCAGAGAATTAATATTTCCTTTTTCAAAAGTATTTAAGTTTGTTGAATTTCATTCAGGCTGGAAACCAGAAATCCCTCAACTATTAATCAGTAAATTAATCATATATTTATAGTAAATTATTTTAAAAAAAAAAGAACGTAGAGGAATATGAAAAAATTCATATTTATAGTCTTAGGAGAGAAGTGAGTTACTCTAAAGGCAAGCCAACACATATCAAAAAGTGAGTTGCAGGTTTTCTCTCCTGATGACGACGAATGTCGAAATGTCAAAATGAGTTCTTGTTTTTTCTTCTATACGTTTTTCCCTGTGAATTTGTTTTATTTAGTTCATTGGGTCGTTTCTGATAATCGTTTACATGTATAAGTGTAAAAATGATAGTAATGAAGAAGCACAAGAATGCAGCGTTACCTGCTTCATTCACAAAGTTCGAATCCGAGAACAATAATGAGAGTGTTGTCAAGATTTGGTATCGCTGATTAGTTGATATGGATTTCATACCTATATGTTATTAAATACATTTTAACAAAAAACACAAAATGATTGCATATAAAAACAAATCACAGTCCTATAATTGTAAGAAAATGAAATATTTTATTTCTTTTGTTTATTTAACATATAATATTCATGATAAAATTGCTACTCCTCTTCTTCAATCAACATTTTCATTGCGAGCATAACATTCTCATTCCTTTTTCCAAAAAAAAAAAATCATTTTTCGTTTTGTTCCAAAATTGAAGTATGACCATTATTTTGAAAAACCAGTTTGAAGATAATAAACTAATCTCAAGGGAGGACTCAAATTTTCTGTTAATTTTTTAACTTAGGAAAGTAAGAATTCTTAGCTTACATGTATAGCGGTCAAATTTTCTACCGTTTCAGAATAACTGTTCTAATATATACAGCAGAAAAGATGTAGATATGTAACTTTGTATACTCACAACAACTTTTGAGACACTGGAGTGATTACTTTCAGGTTTTTACGAATAATTTGAGCAGCTGGGAAAAAATCATAGCAGAGCAGCTGGGGGTTTAGAATAACCAAATGTTAACCTTATTATAGACACAACACCTACAATTTATCTATATTTGTTCATGCAACTACCGTTTACCGCAGTATTCTTAGTCCAGAATTTTACTGTAGCTTTATTTTTACTATATGCAGTTACATTAAAATGCGGAAGTTATAACTTTATGAAATGATGTGGTCAAGAAAGAAAAATTGGATATCTCAGCCCCAAAAGAGATTAAGGTAACTTCGTAGGTTTATAGATTTAGGAAGTTTATGGTTCAATTCTGCTTGTTTGTTTAACTTGAAGTGAAATAATTATTGATGCATTTGTACATTGAATGGTGAAGTAAAAACTGTATTTTTATTAGTATTGTTAAAATGAATGTATTTCTATATTCATTCTAGATATTTTTTGTATGAATGTTAAGCTAGCTTATTATTATTTTGTATATTCATAACATCTGTTTATATTTGATAATATCAATTATAGACAATTCTAAAGGGAATGAATTGTATTATAAGTATTACTAGATTGATTAATTAAGTAGTGAACGAAATAGCAATACCTTCAAACGAAATGAAATATTAATTATAAATTCACTATAAAAATAAGAAACTTAATGACTCATGCACCATGATAAATATGCAAATACGAGCAGCTATAGACAATTTAAAATAGTTGACACAACGAAAAGACTCTTGTTAAAATTTGTTGGGAAAAAATAAAATACTGGCAAGGTATGATGAAATCATGTACTTATGAATCACAATTCATGGTCTAAACTCAGTGGGAAGTATGTAAGTTTTCAGAGAATGTTAGAAATATAAAGATGAGCCCCATCCAGTATCACTAAGAATAGCTGGTCAGTCGAAATAGTTCATCCAAAGTCAAAACAAGGTTAACGTAAGAAGATTACATGGCTACGTTCAAGGTTAAAATGAAACATATAAAATGATGTTGATGCAGATGGATTAAGCTATAAACCATTAAAGACGATGGAGATTTCAAGAACCCTAATTTAGCCATTGTTACATCCTAATTTGAATGAAAGCCAATAGTCCGGCGAGAGTCCCTTCGCCTTGCTAAAGATTCCCTGCCGCTCTCTGAGCTTGATGTCCTCAGATATCACCGTCAATGAGTTCACCCGTGACATTAAACCATAATGAAATCCTGATTAGTACCGGGTATGGTCAATCATAATAATGTAATTGCCATGCATCAAGTAACCATTTCATAAATCACCATGAGAATAAATGTAAGCACCCGAAAATATCAGTTCATATTACAAAAACAATTCATGAGCAACTGTTTAAATATAAAAATAAAAAAAAACTTAACAACTGTCATTAATAATTTAAACAATAATGAGTTCAAAACTAAAATTAAATAAATTATATATGTTGATATTAATTGCAGTAGCTTCAGATGATAGCAAAAGTAAAAATTTTCTTATCTGATTGTTTGTATGCAGTAATTATTTATTTACTTTATGCTAAATTCTATTTAATGTTAAGAACTGCACAGGCTATAAGCTCACTAAAATGTTAAGGTGAAGTGTTCAGGAATAACAATGAAAAGAGTTGCAAGTTAATAAAGGTTTAACAGTGCAAATTCCAGATTTCAAGGAAGTATCACAATATGATATGCTAAAAGTCAAAATGATTAGAGTATATAAGACAAGACTTCTATTTTTTTTTTTGATTTTTTTTTACTAGGACATTGAAGAAGGAAGTGAGGAAGAGGAGGAGTCGGGGGATCCTCAGTCGGTCACAGTACCCATCACGCTTTGTCTTACCATCATGGTGGGGTCAGTAGTATCCTATAGTCAGTACTGGCACAATAGTAGCCGTTTAATAATAATTTCATACTTTTAGGTATGTGTATGGAGGTGCGATTCTTTTTGGCAAGTGGGAGAACTGGGAACTTTTGGATGGTGCATACTTTTGTTTCATTTCTCTTAGCACTATTGGATTTGGAGATATCGTTCCTGGAGATATGATAAGAAAAAATAAAGGCATTGAACTTAGGTTGCTCAATTTACTAATTTCAATTAAAAATTAATATTTATTTATTTTTTTTTACAGAAAAAGTATTCTTTGTTATTAACACAAAAATATTGCTTACACTTTAGAACTATGCAGCATCTAGTAAACCCAGTATTGCACAAACATTATTTTTGGTTTTTTGGGCACTCTATTACAAGACGACAAAATTAAATTGAATGGCTGCAAAACTGCACTTTGTTTATAGATCGTAAACCAAGTTTGCTATTACAATTTTGTTGTTGTAGTAAACCACTTTGAATCATTCTATAAAAGTAAGGATAATAATTATAAAAGTAATTGAAAGGAGATATCCAAATAATTAAAATAGTTCGTTACACAAACAGAGTGAAATATACATTACTTAACATTAACTAAACTAATGGTAGAACAAAGAATTACTTTTATATTTTGAGAACATTAAGATTTCAAAAGTGGTAAAAATTCATGCTATTCAAAAATTAATAGTGTTATCTTATTAACAATCGTTACTAGCAAGCGTTAAAATAGTGGAAAAACATGAATGCAAAAACAGCTACTCAATACTAAACATTTTGACACGTCAATTCAGTTTAATTATCCAGAAACATTGCAAAACAATAATGAATTTAGTTAAACAATGGATCAAGGAAAATATTATTTAATTTTTAATGACATAATAAAAGGAATTACTTTAAAGCCGATTAATGTGACATGGATGATTGCTCATGATGCAGAGTGGTGGACTTAGCAAAATTAGCTTTTAAGTGTTCGTTATTATTTTGTATCAATTAACAATATACCTCAAAACGACCACTTATTTAAACTTTGCCTAACATATACAAGTAGATTTTAGTATGAATGTAACCTGCTACTAGAAATTCTTACAGCAAAACGCATTCCTCCATTAACAAATATAATTTAACACAGAACATGGACGAGAGTAAAACATTTACTATAACGGATATTCCGAACCGTGGTTGGATTTTTTATTGCCTCTGCTCATACTTAAGTAATAGTGTCTCTTGGACACATGATTTGGGAACTAACACCAGCCCACCGTAAAGTTGTTAGAAGACTAGAGCAGACCAGCTTAAATGTCGTAAACGAAGAAGCTCCTGTGTACTTTAATGAAATATATATATGTATACGAGTATATATCATTAAAAAGTTTGCCTAGTTTAATTTTTTCGTACTTTGTAGAGACTTTTTCTAATTTCCTAATTAAGGAATTCCAAAAAGACTCAAAGAAGTACGAAAGAATTAATATAGGCAAATTTTTTAATGAAATATTTGTAAAAGAAGGTCTGCACCTTTGAAACTTTTGAAATATTTGCAAAGAAGATGGTCTGAGATTTCTGTACATTCACATTCTTCACCAGATTTTCAATATCAGGTAGGATTTCAGATGTTGCTACTCTTAAACTAAGCTGCAAATGTTCATTAGTAAGTCTTGATTTAGTTTTCGATGTGACATGTTTCATTCTAGAAAATAACTGTTCACATAAATAGGTACTTCCGAAAATAGAAATATAATTTCTTGCTTGTTTCAGTATCTTCGGATACTCTTCCCTCGGCAACAGCTTATAAAACTTCAGTAGAGATGTCTCTTTGAATCTTTGATGAAGATTGTTATCTCCTTTTAGCTCAAGTAATTCCATCTGCAAATTTTCAGGAACAGATTCAACATCTACTTCAAATGGTGAAGAAAGCATTTTGAAATAAAAATCTTGGTGATTAAAATCTTGGAATCTGTCAGAAAATGTCATCTTCAGTGACTGGAGCTCATTTGCAAAGGGAGAGAAATCTGCTTGTCTATGCTGTGCCAATGTCGGAAAGTGGAAAACATTTCCATTTCTTAGTTGTCTCTCCCATAGCTGAAGTTTAGTTTGAAACACTTTGATATGTTTATACATATCATAAACAAGTTGACCCTTGCCCTGCAATTTCAAATTTAATTCATTTAGATGGGATGTAAGGTCCACAAGGAAACCTAAATCACGGACCCAGTCTTCATTTTTAAGTTCCGAAACAGACTTTCCTTTCATTTCCATGAATACAAAAATTTTTTCCCTGAGCTAATAAAATTGCTTCAACATTTTACCCTTACTTATCCATCGTACTTCACAATAATAGGCAAGGTTACCAGACTCTGCATCCATATCGTCTAAGAATTCTTTGAATTGTCGATGATTTAGGGCCCTGGATTTTATGAAGTTGACACATGACACAACAGTGGATATGATATTTGAAAATTTCACAGACTTTGCACATAAATTCTGTTGATGGATCATACAGTGAAATGCATTAAAGCTGCTGGATTCCCTGTGCATCGAAATCTCTGCTTTCATTTTTGAAACAAATCCATTTTTACTTCCGACCATGGAAGGTGCACCATCAGTCGCCAAACTATGAAGTTTGTCAATTGAAAGATTGAATTTTTTCATTAAATTTTTCACTTCATGAAAAATATCATCGCTTGTTGTGGTTCCTTTCATTGATTTCAATCCAAGCATTTCTTCTGTAACATTAAGATCAGAATCAACACCACGCACAAACACTGCAAGCTGAGCTACATTAGTTACATCAGTACTCTCGTCTATGGCTAAAGAAAAAGATTCGAATTTCAAGCATAACTTCATTAGACTTGATTCTATATCAGATCCCAATTCTTCAATGCGCCTTGTCACAGTTCTTCGAGATAAACTGATATTTTCAAAGTCTTTCTTTTTTTCTGGACACACGATTTCAGATACAGCAAGTAAACATTCTTTTATAAATTCTCCATCACTGTAGGTTTTCGAATACTTAGCAATTTTTTCTGCAACAATGTAACTGGCTTGCACAATATCATTATTCTTATTCTGTTTCTTAACAAAAAACGTTTTCTGTCCTATCAAGGCTTTTCTCAGTTTTTCAACTTTTTCTTCTCTTGGTCGACCAGTAAGATTGTGATATGAAGGATGTTTTGTCAAGTAATGTCTTTTCAAATTATACTCCTTCAATACACTAATTACATCTGAACAAACGAGGCACACTGGTTTCCCTTTCCATATCACAAAAAAATAGTCTATCGTCCACTTATCTTAAAACACACGACCTTCATCAATTACCTTTCTTTTCTTCGACGTACTTGGGGTTCAAATATTTCAAAAAATGTATTCTTGGCTGTGTGGATACAAGGAGAACTATGCTCTTCGTGGGTTGATAGAAATGGAATGAATGACATAATGATTTGCTCTCTTTTATATGGAAACACAAGACAAAAAGGGAAAGCATACGGACTAATCCCCAGTAAATCTCCAAACTGACCGACAGACTATTAACTCGGATTAAGATTCTGGTTAAAAGGGGGGTAAGATAAATACCTTTTCCCAGTGGGATTTCCGCGGTTAAATTGATTTTCCAGGCCGATAATCCCCCTTGGGATAACCTTCGACTGAGAAAGGAATTTTGAAGACGAAGGCTGGGCATTTACTAATTTCAGTTTTTTTGTTTTTTAAGAAACCTAAAAAGCTCCGCAGGCCGCATTTCAACACGTCGCGGGCCGCAGGTTGCCCATGCCTGTATAAATGCATAAAAAATTAAATATATATATCGACAAATTACAAAGAAAGTAAACCGTAAAATCAATAACAGAAATCACTTCGTTGTTCTGATAGCGATCGTAACTAAGAAAAAGAAGGCAAGTTAAAGTAGTTTCTGAGAACTGCGCTATACTAGCTAAGCTCTTCTTTCCCTGTATTAAAAGTGAGTTTTGCTGATGTTTTTTTGTTTTATTCTGTGATGATCCTTTTGGATCGTTTTATATGATGGTTAACTACAATATATATATTTGTATTCTTCTTTTTGCAGTTTTATATTCTGCTCCATGTATTTGATGCTGGGAATGGCTCTAATAGCTATGTGCTTCAATCTTATGCAGGAAGAAGTTGTCCATAAAATTAGAAGTTTGGGAGATTCTGTCAGAAGGATTACAAGATGTCAACGGTAGTAAAGATAAGGTAGGTTTTACCTGACCAGTAGTTTGATATCTATTTGAGACCAAAAAAATGTCGGCAACGAGCGTTTGATTTTTGTACCTGTAAAATTGACCTAATTTCGATTATATAATACACACACACACATATATATATATATGTAGATAGATAGATAGATAAAAGCATCGACTGTGGAATAGAAACAAAACTAAAGTTTATCGGGACTCGGTTAGTTTTAAGGTCTCGGTCAGAACTGACCGAGTCCCGATAAACTTTAGTTTTGTATATATATATGAAATATGACCCGAAATGGACAAATAAAATTCAATGTAGAGGAAGAAACATAGAAAAAATAAAAACACACACTTAACAGTTTCCAATGTTCGGTTGTAAGCGTCTTCAGGAAAGATAAGAGAGGGAAACCAAGTGCTCTAGTACAGAGAAGGTTGGAGACCGTCTCTGTTAGAGACTGTTGAAGGGATAGTTGAAAGTTAGTAAGGTAAAAGAAATAAAAGAAAAAACTACTTAAATTTTCTTTTGTAATCATCTTCAAAAGAGCAATGGGAACAATTAAGAACTTAATTCAACTTGACTGCGTCGCGCGTTTGGTCTCACTCTGTTTACTCTCCTGAAGAAGGTTGGAATTAAAATTAAAAAGTACAAGTGTATGTTTTTCATTTTAATTATATTCCTTTATTAATTTTGAGCCATTATATATATATATATATACAAAACTAAAATTTATTGGGACTGGGTCAGTTCTTCAGATTCAAATTAAACTCTCAATGCCAACTTTTCTGTTTTTATTTAAAACCTTTTTCATAGGCCTACAAAACAGAGGATTTTTGATTCAAAAATGAAACACACATAAAAAGCGCAATTAGTTACAATTAAGAAATTACAATAGAAATTTTGACGATAGGTTAGTGAGAGAACTTACAGAATTATAAATTTTGAAACAAAATGGAATAATATCAACAACTAGAAGAAAACTCAAAAAGCCAGCTAAGTTTTTGGAAAAAATGGCCTTCAACAGCTACTAAGGAGATACGAGACAGCAAATATGCTAAGACAAATGCTGAAGTGATGACTTTATATATATACACAAGTTTTGTTAAAACTTATGCCTATTTCCAATTTCACTCTTTTTCGGGTTAATTTTTCCATTCTTCTGAGTTCTGGCTTCCAAGAGTTCGGGACTAGATATATCAGTTCTCCATAATTTTTACTTTTGTACACCAACATGTTTCGGTCCACATCGACCATTTTCAAGGTTATTTTTACACAATTAAACTATACACACTAAATAACAATAAAAATCTGGAGTGGCCTACACTCTACTTTACTATAAGTAACTCAATGTCAAATTTCTTGAGTATATAAAACATAACGTATCATTTAAGCATAACATAAATATCTAAATGGGATATAATTATTAGCATTGCATTCGTGAGGTAGTACAGATAGTGATTGAAGGACATATCAATTTATAAGCTTATTTTTGTACATCACAAATAATTTATTATTTGCAAATAATTTCATTAGTATAACTACAGCAGTAATATCATTTTTGAAAAACCAATGTGAACATTTCTTGAAACGAAATATTATCCTACAAGAGAACATGGCTATTGTTCAAATAGCCAGTAGATTTCTTACATCGTTTACTTAACATCCTTCTACATTGAATATTAATGTAAAATTTTCAAATTTAAAACAGTAAAATACCCTTTTTTTCTCTGAAAAACATCTTAAACAGCGAAGAAAATGTTGTTTTAAGGTGATTTGTTAATTAAAGATGTACGATAATTACAATTATTAATCTCTAAACGAAACATTTATATTTTGAATTATCTTTTACATTTTTGGTTTTTAACAGAATTATTATACTGGGAATTTTATGGCTTCTTAGTATTTAATAAGATAATTTTCCTTCCCCTTTGTCAAATAACATATATACGATTTTTTTTTAATGAGTGTTATCATTTACCTGCACAATATTATTCCTCTTACATCTCTTATAAGTCAATAATATATATTCATTTTTCCATTAGAAACATCAATTTTATCTCAGTGGATTCGCTCAAAAAATTTCTAAGTCAATGTAAACAATGTAAAAAAATACAAAAAATTCGACAAGTATAGCAGGTGATCTCTTAGTCTAGGGTAAACAAAGAGTTTTTATATCGTTATTGCTCTTTTCCGTAATTGAAACTTCATGATTTTTTTTTTATGAATTGCTAATTTTTTGTTCCATTTTTGGTCAAATTTTCATAATTTTTTAACGAGCCATTTAGCGTCAAAAAAACATTTTCTGAAAACACAAATCGTACTCGAACGCCCCTTTAGCGAATGTAATTTTAGAAAAAAATATCTCAACTCATTGTCCATATAATGTTCTATTTATAGGCATAGTTTCATTTTGATCCGTCAAACAGTATGGCTTGTATCGCTCTCACAAGGTTTGAGATTGATTTATAAGTCAAAATTTGTACATTTTATTGAAAAAAAAATATTTCCTGTTGATATAAAATTTTGAATATATTTTTCGTTTGTTCCATTTGTAACCTCAAAGATAATGTCAAAATCTCAAAACTCTAGGGTTAGTAGTTTAGGAGAAATAAATGTTTTTAAAAAAACTGTTTTTGGCAAAAAAAGTTACTTTCCCATCATGCATAATTCTTCCCAAACAATAGGGATCTTCGTCTAAATGGGGCCCATTTTTGTGTAAAATATCAACTTGATCCATCAAAGATTCTGGACCGTAGCGTGGTAACAAGCAATGCTAACACACGCACCCACCCACGCACCACCCACCCACCACACACACACAGACATCATCGTAAAAACTTCATAAAACGACTTCTGGGACCTCAAAACATGTAATTCCGTCAAAATCTCGAGATCGAATTTTTTCACGATCACTATACTTTACTTATAGTAAAGTAAAAACTTAACATTGATACTGATCTATTAAAATACATTACTAAATAGTTATAGTAAGTTACTAAACAAAACAAAGATAGCTAAATAAACACGCAAGGTTAACAGTCATAATCATTGGAAGGTTGTAGCACGGTATCCGCAGGGTGAGGTTTCCCCAGGATTCTGGTTACCTTCCTACAGTGAATTCACCAGGGTGGGGGATTCACTAGAATTTTAAAGCTGTTCGACGGAAATCTGAAGAAAAACCAGTCACTGAGAGTGAACGAAGGCAGTCCAATACCTTCCCAAGCACAAACGGCTGTAGGAAGGTAACTAGAATCCTGGGGAAACCTCACCCTGCGGATACCGTGCTACAACCTTCCAATGGTTATGACTGTTAAACTTGCGTGTTTATTTAGCTATCTTTGTTTTGTTTAGTAACTTACTATAACTATTTAGTAATGTATTTTAATAGATCAGTATCAATGTTAAGTTTTTATTGTTATTTAGTGTGTATAGTTTAATTGTGTAAAAATAACCTTGAAAATGGTCGATGTGGACCGAAACATGTTGGTGTACAAAAGTAAAAATTATGGAGAACTGATATATCTAGTCCCGAACTCTTGGAAGCCAGAACTCAGAAGAATGGAAAAATTAACCCGAAAAAGAGTGAAATTGGAAATAGGCATAAGTTTTAACAAAACTTGTATAGATGAAGGCCTGCTCCCCAAATACACTAATATATATATATATATATATATATAAATAACAAGATTCGCATAAATACGTGAAATCACAATCAATGATCAAACACTATATGAAATTGGAAAAAACGGTTGAAAGATCTTAGTCTTTTTTTCCCATTTCATATTGTGGTTTGATAATTGATATATATAACAAGATTTTATAATAAGCACGTGAAATAAAAATCAACGTCCAAACTACTGTAAAAAAATAATCAAAAATTAACCAAGATCTTTCGACCAATGCAAAATTCGACCAATAAGAAAATTAGAAAATGGCTAAGATCTTTGAACCAAAACAAGTGGTCTTTGTCAGCATCTGTTAGGCACTCAAGAAGACTACTTGTTTTGGTTGATAGATCTTAGTCTTTTTTTTTTTTCTTTTCTTACTGTTACTTAAAAGTTTCTATATAATATACATATAAACTAAATTCATAGAAAGAAAAAAAAAAGAGAGATCACAAATACTTAATGTTGTATTTCGACTGCCTCGTCATATGCTAGAAAGATATAAGTTGCTCCAAAGAGAAACGATGACTGAAGTCAAGTCTCATTGAAGAGTCATTCAATCGGTGTAGCCAACTTACAGAGGGAGGGGAGACAAGGATAAATAAGATAAATAATAACAGAAATAAATAATAAGAACACTTTAAATAAGAAAAATATTAATGGAGTCCTAGCTTGTTTTAGTGATTCCTTTGATGTATATTATTTCTGTAGATTTAGCTTATTTAGTTCTTACTAGCAAACGTACCCGTCCTTGACGGATAGAATCAAAAATTCTATTATACTTGGTATTCCAAAATACCATGGAATACTATACCAATTATAGTATTATCATGAACAGGCAGTCCAGGAGCAGTCACGGAGTCAAGAAATTCAGTTGGATAATGAACTACTTCCTCATTACTAATCACTCTCTTTACTGACCTTTAAGTTCTATCTTCGACTTGATATAGCGTAAGAACTTGTTTGTTGATTTTTTCTGCCTGTTCATATTAAGGGCTGAGAATTGCTCGTTCACAAAACTATTTATTCTTAATAGATAGTACATCCTCATCTCTGGGAAACACCTTTTCAATGATGTCAAATACGCAATATATTTGTATGCTCCAATGAAATTAAAATCAACTAACAATACCTACTTACCACACCTGTGTATTTTCAAAACAAACTTGTCTGTGAACTTAGGAAAATACAGCTTAAAGCCCATATCTTCACTTCTACGTTAAATTTCCAATCCATTCAGATCCTATATTTTAAGTTAGATGTACACAAATATACTGTAAAAGTTTCAGCCCGCTATGTCTTATGATGGCTGAGTTTACTTGTGACATAATTTTGCGGACAAACCGACAAACCTACAGAAATTTTTCTAAGGGTGGATTCGGTTTCTCCAATGTGTAAAACGTAAAGAAAACTTAAAATGAGTCAGTTCTAAGCAATGTACGGACAAAATCATTATTTTATTTATATAGATAGATATTTATTAAAAGTTAAAATTTATGAAGCTAATCTATATAAATAAAATAAAGATTTTGTCTATACATTGCTTAGAACTGACTCATTTCAAGTTTTCTTTACGTTTCATACATTTGAGAAACCGAATCCACCCTTAGAAACATTTCTGTCGGTTTGTCTGTTTGTCCGCAAAACTTTGTCACAAGTAAACTCAGCTACCATAAAACATATAAAGCTGAAACTTTTACAGTAGATTTGTGTAGGTCTAACTTAAAATATAGGCTCTGAATTGATTGGAAATTCAACGTAGAAGTGAAGTTATGGACGTTTAAAGCAAAAACGTTTGTCACAAGTAAACTCAGCCACCATAAGACATAGCGAGCTGAAACTTTGACACTGGATTTGTGTATGCCTAACTTAAAATAAGGGCTCTAAATAGATTCATAATTAAGTACAGAAACGAAGTTATAGGGCTTTAAGCGTATTTTCCTAACTTCACAGACAAGTTTGTTTTGAAAATACACAGGTGTGGCGAGTAGGTATTGTTAGTTGATTTTAATTTCATTGGAGCATATGAATATATTGCGTATTTGACATCTTTGAAAAGTTGTTTCCCAGAGTTGAGGATGTACTATCTATTACGAATAAATAGTTTTGTAAACGAGCAATTCTCAACTCTTAATATGAACAGGCAGGAAAAATCGAGAAACAAGTTCTTACGCTATATCATACCGAGGAAAGAAGGTACAAGTCATTACAAGTAAAGAGATTGGATTAGTGATGAAGAAGCAGTTCATTATCTAATTGAATTTCTTGACTCTGAATTTATTTCTCCTGGACTGCCTACTATGAGTAAAAACTTAAAGTAGGAGAACCAATCATGCTGCAATTTAGTAGCAGTAACAAATTTCATGTTACGAAACATGAGTGCCCCAAAAACTGTGCAACAGGTCACGACTCTGAGTTCGTGCTCTACACAGTTATGCCATAGAGGAGGATATAATGACTGGATGTGGTATTGGGGAGTCTGTGTGTATACCTCGCATACAATTGATTCCGAGCCACTGTCTGTTTCCGTTGAAAATATTTCAAAGTCCGGTCAGAGTCTATTTCGCAATGACGTTAACTAAGTCGCAAACGGAGACTTTATTTAACGCAGGAATTCAAGTTAGTGAAACCAAGTTTTTCTCACATGGTCAACTATAGTTTACTTGCTCAAGAGTCAGAGGTTCCAGCTGTTTGTCCTTCCGTGAACCTGAAGGACAGACAGTTAATGTGGTATATACTGAGGCATTTGTTCAACACTGTACTAATAATGGTATTTTCTACTATTCTATAATTTCTAATTATAGTATTAGTATAATACTATAATTAATTAATACTATTAATTAATGTGTTTGTATTAATTTAATTAATATGTCTCAAATGGTTTTAATAATTAATGATTTTAATAATCATTTTAATAAATAATTTATTAAGTAGTTAAATTAATTTGAATAATTAATTACTAAAAGTGTATAATTAGTAAAATTTAAGCCTTGATTATTAATTTTATATTCATACAAAAATAATATCTAGTATTATAATTATGTAGTACGGTTTAGTAGGCATCAGTATACTCGTAAATAAAGTACTTCTACTAATAGCCTCCGTTGCTTTTTATGTGTCCTGTAAAATCAAGTGATGTAATCCGTTATACAAGGATATAATGGCTTTAGATTTTAAAACAAGCTGCTATTAATGTGAATATTAATTAATATCCAATAATGGCATAGATCTAACATTAGTTAAATTCCCTTGATTATGCTACTTGATTGTACCACTAACAAACCTTAATACATTAGCCTTCAGTTTAGAAGAAAATACATATTATTATTTGGCTATAATTAAATTGGATTATTATAAAGTAAATAATTTTTCCATGATTCATGGTTCCATGGACTTGGAAAAATGTCAAAATATTGTTTAAAAACAGGTTTTTTAAAAAAAAAAAGATTTTCCTGTCATCCGTAATTGCTCCCAAACAATAGGCACACACACACACACACACACGCACGCACACACGCACACACACACACGACATCATCGAACAAAACTTCATAAAACGACTTTTGGGAACTCAAACATGTAATTCCGTCAGAATCTCGAGATCGATGTTTTTCAGAACCACTAGACTTTACTTACAGTGAAGTAAAAACAATGTAGTACAATACTATATCAAGTAGTGTAAATCTGTAGATCTAATATGTTTGACTGGAAATGATTGCTTTTCTTGACAGCCGCCCCTGGCATATAGATAAAACATGCCGTTAGAAGGACTAAGGGACGAGTGAGTTAGAATTGGAGATACAGCAAATGTCAATCACTGAAGCTATAATATCCACAAAAATATCAGAAAGTCATTAACATGAATAGGATAAATAATTTAGTGAAAGACTACGATGATTTAATACATCCAATCAACATTGCAGTTAAAGTTTCAGTATTATTAAAGGAATTCTTCAATTTGAATTAAATATTTTTTAATATTTAAACCAAATTAACACGTCAAAAGATTAGATAATTATTCACAAATATATAATTTATTGAATTTTTTAAAATAATTGAAGTAATTTTACTCTAAACAATTCGTGTTCTTAGGCCTTGGGAATGTATTCAATAATTCGAACAAAACTAACAAAATATTCAAATCAGTCAATGGTTTGATCGTTTATAAAGATAATTGAGTATGTTTATTTTTTGTGGAGGAAATATTTACTGAACTACGATGATTTGACGAAATTAAAGCTAATATAACAAATACATGTATATTGTTAGTGCCACAGAGGTTAGTAAATAACGTATCATTATGAACCGTCATACCTCGTCTATCGCTGGTGAAGTCGCCCGACCGGTTTCGCAATGGCTGCATCATCAATGGGACTTTGATTTCTATTGATGATGCAGCCATTGCAAAACTGGTCGGGAGACTTCACCAGTGATAGACGAGGTATGACGGTTCATAATGATATCTAATGTAACAAAGTAGTCACAATTACAACCTCAAAGATTTTCGTTTTTCACAAATAATATACATTACTTACAATTTATTATAATATTTTATGTTACTCCACATGCAATATTTTATAAAGTGTGTAAAATAACTGCATGTTGGCGGGGGTAAAGTGTATTTTCCGTGAGCAAAGTCAAATAGGTGCCCAACAGGGTGAATTCGGACTACCAGGAACTGTTATAGAACGGTGCAGGAAAAAATCTCCCTCAAAAAATCCGTTTGCCCTCCTGCCAAAAAAAAAAAAGAATGACTCTATTTTTTGACTAGAAGTAGTATATTAAAACATACCAAATTACCAAAACAATAAAAACTTCTGGACAATCAAAATTATTTTTACAGATCATTATAGTTATTTAAACAAAAACTAGAAAATAGCTCAATATATAAATTCTGAAGTAAATCAAATTCATCACTCAAATAAAATAAATTAAAACAATAACCAATACATTTTTTGATATATGAATAACAAAATCATTTCAGAAAAATAAAAACATCCAAATAAAAACAATGTAAACAATAGTGTAAAAGTATAATGTCGTAATGTCAAGTTAAGTCTCTAATTATTAACTGAAAATGCACAAAATCCTAGATCAAGTAATCATATTCTTTTTTCTTTGCTTTATATAGCCGAATGCTAAATTATATACATACATACATAATGAGAAAAAATTAGTGATAGTTTACCGTATAATTGTTTTTTCCAGGGGGATGTTTTCCTAGAATCGTTATACGACCCATTATCGTATTTATTTAGCTTATGGTAATAATGGATTCATTAATTAAAACTATAAGTACTTACATAGTGTATGAATTAAATAAGATTATTTCATAAACTATTTTCATTTATAAATAAGATATACTGCGTAAATTTATATGTCAAAGACGAATAATGGGATTGCTGTTACTATGAAATCATGGTAATTTCATGAAATAGTGGTATATCATGATATATTCACATATGCATATATCACGTATTTCAACATGTCTCCGACTATTTCAAATCTATGAATCAGAAAATTCTTTAGAGGAAAGTCATTCATTGTTAAATAGTGATGAAGTATATTTGAAGTATATGTTAAATAGAGATGAAGATGTATATTTTAGTCAAATGAATACATAAACTAATGATTACATAAAAAACGGTAATTCACAAAATATAAACATCTTAAAAAAACATTTTACTATAGGAATGTTGCTCTATACAGATTTTTAAAGTATTAGAAAATGTTTTATTACAACTTATAAAGTGATTTAGTATTGTTTCATAGTATTTATTATTTAATAATTCTAAAAGTTTCACAAACAACTCTAGTTTCCATTTGTTTTTTGCTTATTCTCGATTCAATAATAACAGCAGAAATTGTTTTTACTTAATTTATCATTTCATTTCTCCTATGTATGATTGTAGATGTATTCCTTACGTATGAAATATTAAACTGGTCATACAGAAAGGAATGTGCGTGTTGGTCTTTATTTTTTTTTTATTGGTAGCTGCCTAAGTTAACTTGCGAAACTTATAAAGTTCAATTTATCTTTTCATTTTGTTTCATCCTTGTTTGTAAATATATATTCTTGAATTAATGATAAAAATACCACTGTATTTATTTTGATTCAATCTTTTTAATTTTTTATAGCATCTAATATTAAAGTAATAATAAACAATAAACAATGGTTTAAATGATTATTAATTCAGTATATTAGGTAAAAGAATGTGAATGAATATTTTTGCCAGTATGAAGGTATTTGGCAACACTAGGTTGGATCGATTGGTGCTGATTCTGCGTAGGCCGCCACCTTTCCTCTCAGTGCGATCTCTCGTTAGTGCCAGGTTCTTTGATAGTAGGGGATGATCATCATCATTCACATGTTGAGTTAAACAGTGTAGTAATGAGAAACCTTTATTGTGCTGTATTTTGTGATGTTCCCATTCAAAAATGTATACGAAGAAGTATATCCAATCTAATAGGAGGTTGAACTTGGATGTTTAGTGGTGAATACATTTTCTTCCAAAGTGTGCATACATAAATTCTTTTTATTTTATTCAGTTTAATTTAAATAAAATACATTAAATAAATTCATCATTATAATCAGGTAGAATTTAAATAATTATTTAAAAAGTGACAATTATTTCAATTCAATATTCTATTATGACACAAGTTATTTTTCAGAAATGTTTTCGAAAATAGAAATAAATGAACATTAACCGTTTTTATTCGTAAACAACTTCAAAAGTTAAAAAAATTAATCTTCGTTTCACCGAGTAAAACCATAATATTTACAAATTAACAATATTTTTAAATCAACATCATTCTTTACTGAATTCGGATATTTTTATATTTCTATTATTACTAGAATTTTTCAAAATTTTCAAAAAAAATTATATAGCTGTGTATGCAATAATTAATTATTTGACAATGAATTCAATCGTTTTATACCTAATCTTTGATTGATAAAGTTCCTAAACTTTATACAACTGGATCTTGAACTAAATTCTAACAAATTTGATGTTGCTCATTTTTTCAGGATTTATTTATTGAGCTATGGAGGGGGCAAAGAGCAGACTACAATATCAGGTAGTCAACATTAAATATTATTAGTAAATATAATAAAATATTCCAAATTAATTACCACTATGCCTGATGATTCTGTTTATCTGAAACAGTTATGGTCTTTAACTGTTAATTCTGATTTAATTAAACATTAACTTTGTCCAAAAACCAAATTCTATCACAATTGGAACCCAACACCTGTCATATTTAGCTGAAGAGTAGTTTTAGTTAATTAATTATTTTATAAACTTCAGAGATGGAGTGCATTCTATTCTGTTCACTATGATTAAATATTTTTACTTAATTATACTCGTATGCTTCTGTATAAAACACACACACGCACTCATATATATATATATTTATCTTCTCGTATACATAATTTCTGTATACATTTCGTATACATTATCGTTTCTGTATACAGAACCTCAACCTTTCTGCTATTATTTTCGTTTTTCATCTCCCTCTGATAAAGGAAATTTCATCGACAACTTAGCTAGTAGTCATGTGTTTACTTCTTTGATGTTGTTTTCTTGTCCTTTTGTTTTGTAGTGTTGTATATATATTAATGTGTAACACAGAATTGTGCAGAAAAAATAATTATTGTAATCAGTGGACGGTAGTTCATCATAATAGAAGAAAAGAAAAAAAACTAAGGGATGGTAATTTACTTTTGTTTCACTAACCTGAATATATCTCCCTTTTATTGACCTCTCTTATGACAAAATGCTATCAAAATTATTGATTACGCTACGTTTTTTGTCCTACATGTCTGTAGTTATTTCTTCATCTGTAATAAGTCACTGATCACGAATTTACTTATATATATATATATATATATATATATATATATATATATAATATCAATGATCAAACCACAATAAGAAATGGGAAAAAATCCCATTTCTTATTGTGGTTTGATTATTGATTGTTGTTTCACGTGTTTATGTGAAATCTTTATATATTATATATATATATATATATATATATATACACTTTAACACATAGAAAAGAACACAGAAACACACTACAGAACTCACTTCGATATTTCGACATCCGTCGTCATCGGGAAGAAGTGCGAAGTACTCAGTAGCAATTTGCTTCTCAACGCGAGTACTTCGCACTTCTTCCCGATGACGACGGATGTCGAAATATCGAAGTGAGTTCTGTAGTGTCTTTCTGTGTTCTTTTCTATGTGTTAAAGTGTTTATTGTCCATACGGACCTTTCATTTATATATATATATATATATATATATATATATATATATATATATATATATGTATGTATATGATCAAACCACAATAAGAAATGGGAAAACAAGACTAAGATCTTTCAACCGTAACAAGCGGTCTTCGTCAGAGTTGGGTTTTTGACTCTGACGAAGACCGCTTGTTACAGCTGAAGGATCTTAGTCTTGTTTTCCCATTTCATATTGTGGTCTGATCATTGATTGTTATTTCACGTGTTTATGTCAAATCTTTATATATATATTGTTAAAATTAGCAGCAGCTTCTGCATTGACCACTTTCTTACTGGCTCTCTCGCTTCCTTATCACTCTGCGGCGAGAATCTGGTAAATAAGTTTTAACCTCTTACTAACTACCAGAGTCTCCTCGCAGAGTGATAAGGAAGCTCGAGAGTTTCGGTAAGAAAGAGGTCAATGCAGAAGTTGCAGCTAATTTTAACAACATATGCTTAAGGGAAGACCTACTGCCATCGCAAACAAATATATATACATATATAAAGGAACACAAAGATAGGTATAGACATAACTCATTTCTATGGACAAGCGTCATCATCAGCAGACGAAGTTTCTTGGAGGGAGGAAGGGTGGGTTCACTGTCCTGACTCCCTGCGGGACACTTGTCGACGATTTTCGAAATATAGAAGTGAGTTGTGTCTGTGTCTATCTTTGTGTTCCCTTCGTTATAATTTTTATTTAAAGTTCTATCGGCAGTTTCATTTGATATTTATGTATAAATATTATATATCAACATCTAAACGACAGTAAGAAATTCAGAAATGGAATGAAGATCTTTTAACAAAAACAACTGGTCTTCGTCAGAATCACACTTAAACTGAAATAAGCGAAATATGATACCTGGTGTGGAATTGAGAGGTCTTCATACTGAGTTTAATTTGAATAAACTATTATTTATAGCATTAGACAATTATATTTAATTACGATTATTTAAATTATTTAATTACAATTATATTTAAATATTTTCTAACAACATCATCTTTAACTTAATCGGTTTGGACCCTGCCCAATTTATATCATGATTATCATTACATTTATGCAAAAATAAGTTGCTTCTTTGTTTACCTCTAATTAAAGAGGTGAAATTACATCACCTTAAATTAACAGTTTAACAAGCAATTTTTTGACAAGGAAATTCTAAATTTTTTCCTTTGATCACTTTTGAATCACTCTGTACATATACAGAATAAGACTTATTATAACTATACAAACATATATATATATATATTACAGATATGTCGACAACCATTTATGCTACTTTACTTTCGTTGGAGTACAATAAAGCCCATTTATAGTAGTTATAGTTAAGAGTGACATTTTGAAATTGTATTAATTAATCAATGGGCAAAAATTGTTAAAAACAGGGCAGGTTCTTAAGCTTATAAACTCATGTTTTTATTTGCATTACTAGATAAAAAAATGAAATAGTACAAAATATATAATATTTCGGTAATTTACTTCAGATTAAGACATGTTTTGATTACACCCATTTTCTTTTATCTAGATGTGAATTCGTCTATGAAATAAGATAGATCTTAACAAAGGAGTAAATGGTGGTTTTAAAGGCTTCACTGTAACCAATCATTCAGTAGAGGGGTTCTAGAAACACGCAAACTGTCTTGATAAACGCCTTCACTCCCATTTCTTGTATTCTTCAATATAAGAATTCAGAAATATAAATGATTACTTTACATAGAGTTTTCATGAGATCACTACTTAGTTTACTGTTTAATTAGCTAGACTAGTCAATATTAAAGAAACAAGTTGAATTATGCGTTTTGCTGAACTGATATTTAAGATTGAAAGTTCTGAAGACGAGCACACTTTGCTGTTTCAGACAACATGGTGGGTGAAGTAAGGGAGTATAGAGGAGGCTCGTCACCTTTCTGCCCCCAGCAGTCTCACCACCAGCAGTCCAAGTACTGCTCCAACAGGTACTGGCCAGCCTCGGCCAAACCAAAATCAATCAAAGCAGGATAGCTTCAAGTCACAAATGAAATACATGCGACCATGTTCAAACTGATTTTCAACCAAATATAATGCAAAGCTAATTTGTTAATATAATTTATTAATTAATTGAGTATATGTTTGACTATACTATTTTTAACAACTCTACTCTAACTCTAAAGATGAAAATGTACTTTTTTTAACGATTTATTAAGGCGTTTAAATTTACTTCTAGACAACCCTCTAAAATTGTAATAAGAAATTAACCCTATATTTCATTGGTAAAAAATAGGAGAGAAATGATTCATAATTATAATTTATTAATTTAATGATAAAAAATTAATTTACATTAATTAAAATTGCAAAACTGTTTTCTTGATGCTTAACACATTTTGGTTTTGTTTTTCTTTTTCTATGGGAATAAACCATCACAATTTATTATTAATTGTAACGTAGATATTGTTTTATAATTAACAGTAACAAGAAAAAAGCTGAAAAACTTAATTATTAGACGTTTTCTTTTTAATAATACTTTTTTTTCAAGGGGTATATCATAAATGTGTCTTATGAGAAAATATAGGTGAATTAGAATCTTAGAAATTTGAAAGTTAACTTAAATTATTTCATAATGTGTTAGGAAGTATAATTTATTTACCCTTCAATCTTTGAGTTTGCTTGAAGGTGGATGTAAGGTCATCTTGATCCCTTATGTTCGCCATTCTCTTTACTTATAACTATCATATATGTAGAATGGTTGAGAGACTCTGTGTGTTAGTAAAAGCTGTTTTTCAAAGATGGTGGGGTTCTGTGTCCTCGATGCTGACAAGCGTGGGAGTATGCATGCTGGTGGTAGGCTACACGGTCGTCGGAGCCGTCACCTTCATGGCACTGGAAGGTCGACCATCACCCGATCCACCAGATCAGACCAGAACCCCGGACCACGACCTCCTCCGTTCCCAGACTGTCGAGCGCCTCTGGACCATCACCGAGGACTTGAACATACTCTACAAAGACAATTGGACTCGCCTTGCCGAACAGGAAGTCCTCAAGTTCCAAAATATGATAGTGACTAAGTATAAATTAACTGCCGCTCCCACACATAACTACAATTGGAATTTTCCTTCTGCATTTCTCTACTCTCTTACCCTCATTACCACCATAGGTAAGATTTAATGTTTGAAATAAAAACATTTATAATTATACTTACTAAATTTCTTCAGTACCCTTCTAAGTATAAGTAACCCTTATATAACACGGTAGATAGAAATTCCTAGTAGTAGTTCGTAAATTAAGTAGTAGTCGGTTGTATAAAACCGTGTGATACGAGACCCAGAGCCAGCACAAAAGTGAAGTTACGAAAACTTACTAAACGCACTCATTGTTTCTAATTCTACACAAACAACAAAAAACAATAGAAAAACAAAATATTTCCTTTAATGCAACCTTAACTTAATAAATTTCTTCTCAACACTATTTATTATTAAACGATGCCATCTTTACTTCCAGAACTTTTTTCTTCATTTAGATTTTTTTCACCTTCTAACCTTCCTGTCTTAGTTTTGTAAATTTGCTGGTCCTTACCAGGGCTATTATAGATTTCACAGTTTGGAAATATATATCTTTCCAGCTCCAAATCAGCTAAAGATTTGTGTATTTACTTCTAAAGATATAAATTGAAATGCTGGTTCGTTTATATTTATCTGATATGACTTTGGACTGATATTCAATTCAAAAATTAGTTTTAAAGACAAAAAATTCATTTTTTAACTCATAGTAGGTTGACTCAGATAAGACTTAGAAAACCTTTTAAAAAAGTACCGAGCCTTCCTTGTTATTAGATTTTATCAATATTACCTACTCAAATAAGTTTAATGTTTAAAATTTCTAAAAACAATTTAATTCTTTAGAAAAAGTTCTAATTTTTACAGCATTTGAAATCGTTCCTCGAAAGTTCACGTTTCATAATAGATGATATAGTTTCTGTCATATCGTATTGCACTTTATCCTTTTAATGTTTATATATTTTCATGTAAAGATATTTCAGTTCATTATTTCAAGATAATTTAATTTTTAAATTTCTTGAACAGAAATGATGTTATCTAGTGCTGTAAAGTACAGTTTTGTGTATTGTTTACAATGAAAAACAGTTTACACATATAATTTAGCAGCTAACATACTACACTTTTTCAAGAAATATTTTTAGACAAATTGCTTTCTTAACAATTATTGAATTAATTATATTTATTGGCCACTTACCAACTCAGTTTATTGCAAATTTTGTAATAAAATGTTATTGTTGATAATAATAATTAATATTAATAAATCTAATTTTTAATTACAATACATTTATAATACTTTTAAATTGTAGAGTATAATTAAAAATTAATAATTTATTATGTGATTCTATCAATATTAATTTTTCCAAAATACTTACGTTTAATATTTCAAACTTCTCTCCCGATAATTTACTTTGTTAGTAAAAGTTGTAATTTTTACAGGATATGGAAACGTGACACCAAAGACATCATGGGGCAGACTAATAACAATCGCTTACGCACTTATTGGAATACCTTTAATGCTAGTCTACTTATCTACCGTTGGAGATACTCTTGCTCAGTATTTCAGAAATGTTTATCGTAAATTAACTCAAACAAAGAAAAAGAAACCTAAAATGGAACCAGTCAAAAATGAGCATTCATTTATTAGTTCAAAATCATCAATTCAGAATTACATTCATGACAAAAAAGTAGAAGACTTTAGACGAGAATATGGCGATAGGCAGCGAGTGCCTATACTGTTGACGTTAATTGTTGTGGTAGGCTACGTAGCAGCAGGGGCTTGTCTTTTCAACCGATTAGAAGATTGGACCTTTATTGAGGGTTCTTATTTCTGTTTCACAAGCCTAGGCACTATAGGCTTCGGAGAACTTATTCCGGGCTCTAGAAATTCTGGTAGTGAAATTTCCGTGTATGTTTCTTGCGCTTTCATTTTAGTTGGTATGGCTGTCATTGCCATGTGTTTTAACCTTTTGCAAGATGAAACTGTTATAATGGTAAAGAAAATGAACATGTGGTGGAACAAACAAGATAAAGTAGAAGATGATGATTCTGTTGCAAACCTTAAGTCTTCTTGACATAGGGAGCCACCAAGTGGTTGCGAACAAAGCATTAAAAAAATTCCCACGGAACTAAAGCATTACAGCTTGCCACGTAGGAAGGAACCCCTTCGCTATGGTGGCCGCCTGAGCCGAGCAACACCACTGCGTAACTCGACGAGCGGCGGCCGTGCCCAGGACTCCTTGGTCGAGTACTTCGTGCCACGCAGCGTCAGCGAGTTCAATCTCTCCATTCTCGTCGATCCCATTCCTCCTCTCCCTCCTTCTGCTCTACGATCTTCTTCCACCAGGAATAGAGACAAAATGGTCACTTTTGAAGATGATCAGGATGCTCAAAGTAACAAAAAAGCCCTAACTTTAGAAGATGTTTTTATGTAAGAAACAATAATAAAAGAGTAACTTGTAATATTTTATTGTGATTGAAGTGTTTGTTAGATGGTAATTTAGTTTTGAAGGATAAAAGCTGGATACTTTTTACTCATATTTCGTTATATTTTTCTAGGTCAGTTTAATGACTGTGGAATTTTTTTATGAGACTTAATGTTATGAATTACAATTCCATTTAAGATTAGAGTTTAACTGGTGGTTGTGACTGTCAATCGACTTGAATTTCATTGTTTTATCAAGTTGTTATTAGATTTTACGATTTTTTAATTTGGCGTTTCATAATAGCCTTTTTATATGATCTTGGTATTTCTAAATACTAAGTGTGAATAATATAATTAATTCAGTTAAAAGAAGTTAATAAAAGATAAGAACCTTGAGGGTTGTTGCCAAATTATTTTACATAAGGTATTAAATATGTAATTAGAAATCATAGTCAAGATAATAATAGAATATATTAAACAGAAAAGACAAGTGGAATGTGTTCTTATTTTTAAATATGCATTTAGCTTTTATGGAATTTATTTTACTGTCAACGCTTTTATTGAGTGATTATAAATATTTTCCTTGTATCATCTTTCAATAAATTTTTCTATCTATGTACAAAATTGTTAATTTTTCATTATTATTGTTTCTATTTCACTGTTAAATATTTAATATTATTATTGAAATATAATCATTAAATAAAGTTAAGCAGGATATTTGACAAAAGAAGAAATTTGACAACATTAAATTAGAAAGGTCAGATGCCTGTCTAACTATTTTGAATATTTTACAGTTCATGTACTGCATTACTTAACTCTGATGACCATTTACATCGGATTATGAATATATATAAGTTTCAATTCTATATTTCATTTTATATATTGATGAGTGACTTAGTATGAAAAAAATAACTCTCCAGATATATAAAATAAGTCAGAAGAATGGATAAATTGCTGAGGATACTAAGAAATTGAATTTTTAAAGCTTTTGACTACTTGTACTTACATGAAGGGTTATTAATCTTCTCGTCAAAATATCAATGAGCCTTCATGTATGGATTGAAGGTATAGTAAAGTCAAGTGCTTTAAATTTTATTTATCTTGAAAGTTGATTATCTTTTGCGATGACACTTACCCTGCAGTACAGTATACAGTTGTTAACAGCTCTTTATAGAGTCATTCAACTCTTTACATTTTTAATGTAAATTGAGTTAAATTTTTTTTTTTAGAAGTGGTTTTAGGCTTAAACAACTAGACGATTCCATTACAAGATGATGAAGACATTAATTTTTTGGTAGGCTTATATATATATATTTGAACCTGATGAACTGAGCGAGTCCCGATCAATCTTAGTTTTGTATATATATATATATATATATATTGATGAAAATATCGAGCATGGAATAGAAACAAAACTAAAGTTTATCGGGACTCGGTCAGTTCTTCAGGTTCAAATTAAACTCTGCATGCCAACGTTTCGGTTTTTATTTAAAACCCTTTTCATAGGCAGAAGTATACATTTTGAAACAAAAAACTAAGTATTACATTACAAATTATTTTACAAAGAAAAATAGTCTGTGAATTTCAACAACTGTCTAGTTTGAATGAACACGTGACACTTTTCAGTTTCACTATTAGGTTAGGTTAGGTTAGGTTGCAGTGGCAGTCCCACAAGGGAACACACGTAGGCCAAGCATTGGCCCTTTGTGATACCACACAATGAAGATTGATTCTACAGTGGGAGTCCTAAATTTTGCCTAACTCAAATGTATTTAGAGTAGGGATCTTTAACGAGGACCTGACATCGTACAGGCTCGGGACCGACGGTTTAACGTCCTTCTCCGAGGGACGACGTGCTCAGATTTATTCACCTCCCGCGTGAATAAATCGAGGGCCAGGTGAGGATTGAACCCCGGTCCTATCAGTTCAGAGGTGAGCACGTAACCACTGAGCTAGCCTGGCCCCCTTCACTATTAGAATTTACCATTTTTCTTTGTACAATAATTTGTAATGTAATACTTAGTTTTTCTGTTTCTAAGACAGAAACTAAGAAGTATAAGTATAAGAAAATGTATACTTCTACCTATGAAAAAGGTTTTAAATAGAAACCGAAACGTTAGCATTCAGAGTTTAATTTGAACCTGAAGAACTGACCGAGTCGCGATAAACTTTAGTTTCGTATATATATAAGAAGATTTCACATAAACCCGTGAAATAACAATCAATGATCAAACTACAATATGAAACCACCATTTCATATTGTGGTTTGATCATTGATATATATATATATATATAAAGTGTGTGTGTGTGTGTGTGTGTGTGTGTGTGTGTGTGTGTGTGTGTGTGTGTGTGCATGTGTGTGTGTGCATGCGCTCATGCGTGTGTTTAATGTTCTGCCTGATCTTAATTAAGGTCTTAAACTCCCAAATTATATAAGATTGGACCCAGACACAAATATAAATACAATATACATTGAAGTACGAAGATAAATGTACAAATTCGTTCTTCAATGTAAACTGAATTATAACTATAATTATAACTAATTATTGATTATAATTATAATTGATTATAATTTTTATTTTTATTTTAGAAATAAACATCTTAAACTAATAAAAGGTATGTCACATTTATGGAAGATAGTCACTAAATAATACAAATGTCAGAATGTTACATCGTGTAGCGTGTACGTTAATTTTATCGTTCACATCATCCGATGATTGATAATTAACAACATAATTCTCTTCAGTCACACATTTTCTTCATACAATTTCAATTTTTTTTTAAAAAAATACTTATATTTAAAGTATTGTTTTTTTTGTAATAAAAGTCGTTTTTACCAAAATCAAAGTTGATTTGACTTTGATAGTTGATATGAAAGCACATCATCATCTGGGGTCAGTTGAGGCAAAGTGGTTTGTATTTTTTCACTTACACTAAAAGTTTTAAGTTGAAATATAGAAATGATAAGAGATTTCTTTCTTATACGAGATGGTGAATCATGTGTATGCTTTTTTGGAGAATACTTCTGTTCAAGTCTTGAATAATTGATGATCCTTACTCGATAGACTTCAGTGAATCAAAATTTAAAACTTTAAATGTAGAATCACCCCAGGTTGTGATCATATCAACGAGTCTTATAGCTTATATGGGCTCTTTGAGTAAGAAGAATCATTTTAACATTATATAAATATATACTCTGTTAAGTGCTCAAATTGTATTCACTAACGAGGTCAAAAGGAAGCATGACATTTTGCATATCATGTTATGTCAATTATTGCCATATTTCCATTTCCTTTGTAATATAAACTGAAACAGTCCAGAGATATATCAAATCAGTAATGGACGTAACTTAAAAGCCCAACGAATATTTTATTGATTTAAACATTTAAAATGAAGGAATGAAAAATTAATTTGATTTTACTATGTTAAATGATTTTCTAGCCTACTTTATCAATATCCTAAAAACATTAAATTCTATGAATATGATTATTATTTTTATTATTTCTACCTTAAAAAAAAAAAAAAAATGCTTATTATCAATGATATGATTATTGATCTCCTAAAAGTCATTTTTATCATAAACTTAGATTTAAAATTTCAACCTTGTTGCTTTTAATGCTTGTGACTTTTAACTAAACGTACTAGCAACTATAAATATATTTATACGTACTTCTTCTTTGAAAAATATAAAACAGAAAGATTAAAATAATTGTCTTTTTAATGTAATTTCTATTTATAAAATAGTAGAGCTCTCTCTCTCTCTCTCTCTCTCTCTCTCTCTCTCTCTCTCTCTGTTGTGTGTGTGTGTGTGTGTGTGTGTGTGTGTGTGTGTGTGTGTGTGTGTGTATGTGTATGTCCACCTGATCTCAATATGTAATAGATTCCCAAACCGCTGAACTGAATACTTGGAAAATGGCAGATAGACTACTAGCATCTCAATGAAAAGTTTAGAGGGGTGTTCAACTAGATCAGCTGAAGAGGGGAAGGGGGGAGCAGTAAGAGGACGTAAAGGGTAGGAGGGGGGCAGAAGACTATATATATATATATATATATATATATATATATATATATATATAGAGAGAGAGAGAGAGAGAGAGAGAGAGAGCGAGGAGAATATGTTGATGTA
This sequence comes from Hermatobates lingyangjiaoensis, assembly GCA_026182355.1. NCBI lineage: Eukaryota > Metazoa > Arthropoda > Insecta > Hemiptera > Hermatobatidae > Hermatobates > Hermatobates lingyangjiaoensis. The sequence goes on from JAPFBL010000084.1 coordinate 1,641,028, forward strand.
AAACTTACCTGGTCAATGGTGGGGTTTTCAGCTAGTATATTATAAATTTATTCTTTGTACTAAAACATTTTGCATGCCACATGAATCTATTTTCTACTTAACTGTAAGTAAAGTGGAAACTCCACTATAAAATCATGGACAAACTCCATATCAAAATTTTGACGGAATCACATTTTTAAGGTCCTAAAAGTTGTTTTATAAGGGTGAGTATGTATACAAAGTTTGTGGCTATGCTACGGTCCAGAACCTTTGATGGATCAAATTGATATTATACAAAACAATGAACATTATAATATAGATGTGCCCTATTTTTGGGAATAATTATGTATGATGGAAAAGTCACTTTTTTTTGCCAGCAAACTGTTTTTTTAGGCATTTTTCCCCTCCTAAACTACTAATTCTAGAGTTTTAAAATTTTGGAATTATCATTGAGGATACAAAAGTAATAAACAAAAAATATCCTCAGATTTTTAAAACAACGGGAAATATATTTTTTTCCTGTAAACATTTTGACTTATATTTCAATCTGAAAGCATTTGAGAGCAATACAACCCATACCGGTTAACGAGTCAAAATGAAACTGTACCTAAAAATATAACTTTATGCGGAGAATGAGATGAAATAATTTTTTCCAAAATTACATTAACCAAATTATCACTTTTCAGAAAATGTTTTTTGACGCTAAACGGCTCATTAAAAGGCCATAAAATTTTACCTAAAATTAAACAGAAAATTAACGATTTATAAAAAAAAATGCATGCAATTTCAATTACGGCAAAAAGCAATGAAGGTGTAAAAACTGAATATTGATCCTAGACTAATGGTTTACTTGCTATACTTGTCATATTTGTTTACATTTATATACATTGTTTACATTGACTTAGAAATTTTTTATGTGAATTTACCAAAATAAAATTGATGTATAGAGGTTTAATAAAAAAACTGTAAATAATTTAAGAACTTAATATGAGATGTAAAAGAATAAAACTCTTACATGTAAAAAATCAATGCCAATCAAACATAATTTCTTATGCTTCCCATAGTATGATGGATTAGTCTCAAATAATGCTCTAGCCAACCTACGAGTATATCATGCACCCTTGAATAAAACTTAATATCAGATGTATTTTTTTTTTGTTTTTATGTATCGTATTAACTTTGGGTATTACTGAAGTGTGAAGAATGGACTCTTTCCTTTTATGTTGTTGACAAATATCCATTTTTTTTTCTATTCTTGTGTAATAATAGTTCATATCATTTTAAAAATTTCAAGCTTCCAGCTATAAAAGTTATAAATTATACTGAAACGCTGGCTTTGAATTTGAGTATGCAAAACTGGCTAATTACAAATATATTTTTCTTCAATATACATTTACAGCAAGCTTGTAACAGAGAACATCACGCATAAAAAAGATAACACTCGCTCAGAGTAAATTAGATTTTTATGATTTTTGACAAAGGGGAAAAAATATATTTTTTTAAACACACTAGCATGTTATCTAATTTTCAGTATAATAATTTTATAAAAGACGAAATATGTAAAACATAAATCAAAATTGAAAACATTCATTGAAAAATAATAAATGAAACTATTCTACATCTTCAATTAATACTTTTCTTAAAACGACATTTTTTGTTACATATTTCTGACATTTTTTAAACAAAATAGGAATACTCTCAAGTATTAAATGGGAAACTTTGTCTTAAGTCTCCATTATAGAAGGAGGTCAGATAAACTATGTAAGAGATCCACTGGCTATCGGAACAAAAGACATGTTCTCCTGCAAGAGATTATTTCGTAACACGAAATCTACACTTTCGCTTTTCAAAACTGTTATTACTGCGGTAGTTATACTATATATATTATATGTATGCATCAGTGGTGTGATATACAAAAATAAGCATATATATTGATAAGTGGATAATCACTAACTGCACTACCTCCAGGAATGAAAGAGTTATAAACATCTCCCATTGAGACATTTATATCATGCCTAAATGAAACAGTACATATTATAAACTCAATAAGTTTTATGTTATGTTTACTTATAATAAAGGTGAGTGTAGGTCATTCCAGATTTTTTTATTGGGAATAATAAGAAACTTTTGAAACTTAGGTTTATTCAAAGAACTAATGGATTTACTTGAAGCCATTTGTTAAAAGATAAAATTGAATTAAAGTTTCTTGAGAGTTTGTTTAGTGTTTGTTTATTGACTAATATTCGTGTACCTAAGAATTTATTACAGTCTATACTACTTTGGCGACATAGATTACTATGACTATGTTTTGAAAGCCATTACATTAGTTAACTATTTATACGTTTAATTAGCGACTTTAAGATTGAAAATAAAAGCGATTTTGGGAGATATACATGATTTCGACAACACTGGTCCTTCTCAAACACCCCCACCCAAATCATTATTCTCTTCCCTCGGTCTAAGTTGGTTGCCCTTCCCACAATCAACGCACTCCTGTCATCTATTTTTCTGCGAAGATTTTCCAAATTGCAATGTGATCGGTAGTCTTATCGATGGATAAGCTTTCCATTTTAGAAAAATCGGTGAGTGAATGAATAATCATAATTCTATGGTTTTATAAATTTTATTTCTCTTAGTTATGAAATAATTGATAGGTGTGAGAATTATCATCTATGAGTTCTATTATTCATTATCTGTAAGCACTATAAACCCTATTATCTACTATTATTGAATTAATATTTTATCTGTCGAACGGGATATATGTGTTCCTTTATATATTTATATATAATATACAAGAACTGGGGAAATAGCCAGTTTATTCCTATCTTACATAATGACAACATCGGCGACGTTGCGATTACTAATCTGCAATAACTCCTGATACAGTTTCTTCTCGATTTCTTTTTAAAGTACTTTTTAAAGTTATTGTTTATTATATCTTACATTCATATTATTGTCTTATATGAAATAGTTTTAATATATATAACCATATTGGTAACTATATTATGATTTAATTTAACCAAACGATATTTAATGATTTTCAAGTTTGAATATATTAGCACCAAAAAACCGAAATTTTCCATATGCACTTATAAAAGAAATCACTACAATAATAAATGATAAAGGAGCAAAATTAGAAGTTGTTTTCTTTTATATTGTAGTGACTTCTTTGATTGTAGAGTCACGTGTTTTCCACTGACATTTTTCTTTACTGTCATAAAAATGACACGTGTTTAATTGTTACTTACATATATATATATATATATATATATATATATATATATAAAGATTTCATATAAACACGTGAAATAACAATCAATGATCAAACCACAATATGAAATGGAAAAACAAGACTAAGATCTTTCAACTGTAAGAAGCAGTCTTCATCAGAGTCAAAAACCTGACTGAGTTGGGTTTTTGACTCTGATGAAGACGGCTTGTTACGGTTGAAGGATCTTAGTCTTGTTTTCCCATTTCATATTGTGGTTTGATCATTGATATATATATAAGAAAGGTTTTGTCTGTACATTGCTTAGAACTGACTCACTTCATGTTTTCTTTACGTTTCATGCATTAGAGAAACCGAATCCACCCTTAGAAAAATATCTGTCGAAGTTTCACCCCATACATAGGTTGCCGCAAATTTTGTCACAAGTTAAACATCAGCCTAACCATAAGACATCAGGAAGCTAAAACTTTGCACACTAAGCATTTATGCTATGTCTAACTTTGAAACATAAGCATCTACAATTATGATTATAAATTCAGTTTACGAAGTGAAGTTATGCACTCTTAGCTGTATTAATTGCTCCCAACTTCACAGATCACTCAACTTACTTTTTAAAATATCACCTACTAATGGACAGGCATGTAAAATCAACGAACAAGTCCTTACGCTATATCAAGCCGAAGAAATATCTTATAAGTCAGTAAACACAGTGATTAGTGATGAGGAAGCAGTTCATTATCCAACTGAATTTCTTGACTCCGTGACTGCTCCTGGACTGCCTGCTCATGAGTAAAACTTAAAGCAGGGCACCAATCATGCTGCGATTTATTAGCAATAACAAATTTCATGTTACTAAACTTGAGTGCCACAAAAATGTGCAACGGGACACGACTCTGAATTCGTGCTCTGCACAGATACGCCATGGAGGCGCACATCATGACTGGATATGGTACTGGGGAGCCTGTGTGTATACCACGCATACCATTTATTCTGAGCCACATCCGTTAACATGAAATTTGTTACTGCTACTAAATCGCAGCATGAATGGTGCCCTGCTTTAAGTTTTTACTCATGAGTAGGCAGTCCAGGAGCAGTCACGGAGTCAAGAAATTCAGTTGGATAATGAACTGCTTCCTCATCACTAATCACTGTGTTTACTGACTTATAAGACATTTCTTCGGCTTGATATAGCGTAAGGACTTGTTCGTTGATTTTTCATGCCTGTCCATTAGTAGGGGTTAAGAATTGCTAGTTCAAAAAGGAAAGTTGAAGTAGATCTTGAAATCTGGGAGACACCTTGTCAGTAAGCTCTAGTTGGGAGCTTAAACGCAAATTAAAATGAAATCAACTAACATCTATACAGCTATGCAGCTATACCTATACCTGAATTCTAAAATCTTCTAATAATATTTTGAAATACCATGTATCATCTCTGAATTTTCTGATACCGTCAAAGACGAGCACGCCTGCTACTATACCATATATATAATTAAACTCTCAACTAAGAATGAAAGTGACAATGAGAGGAATGTGTGAGAGGTGTGAAAAAGAAAGGAAATAAAGTGATAATGATGAATTATCAAATTATAAAATTATTTTTTTTTTGCTTCTAGGCTCAAATAACGTATTAGATAATTTATTATTATTTGTAAATTTTATTATTAATGTCATTATTTTTTTTTAGGAAAGAGTTATTACTATATGAGTCAAGTTTTATATAATGAATGTTTTCCCAATATTTATTATCTGAATATATATTACGAAATAAAATAATTTCAAATATATTGTTAACAATAATTATAGCTGAATTACAATTTATTAAATTTAAAAAGAATATTAATGAATTGAAAAAAGGAGACCAAAAGTATTTAATATTACTAATTTCTCGTCAGTTTTCTAAAGAAAAGAAGTTATCAAACATAGGTGTCTTGGAGGACATTTTTCAAAATGGAAATATCTTTAGTATTATATATTGTGGTCATTTCTTTGATTGTTAATTCACGTGTTTTTTCTGACAATTCTGTTCAGTGTAATAGAAATGATACGTGTCTGTTTTGTTGTCATATATGAGCCGTTTATTTTAATGCCTAATTCCATTTCAAAAATATTAATAGTAATTTAAATAATTAATTTTCGTTATCTTTACTTTTGCAGCAAATTGTACAAAATTTATTTAAAATTACTAAGAATTTTTATAACAAAAATTAGTTGATAAATAAAATGACAATATTTTTAAATTTTGTAAAACGCAAACCCTTAAATATCTCGATGTTAACATAAATGGACTTAGGCCACTTTCAAAATAAGCGGCTCATATATGGATTATTTTCCACAAAGAAACTAATTCAAAAAATTAGTGATAAATAGAATAAACAATGAATAATAATAAGTAATAAATATAAATTTATAATTATTTAATATAATATAATAAATATAAATAAATAAATATTATTTGTAAATTAATCATATAGTAATATAATAATTTTATTAATTATTATTGTATATAATATTATAATCTTTTATAATGGGAATAATCAATGATTATCTTAATAAAATATACTAATAATAAAATTATTAAAATAAATATATTATTAATAATAATTTATAGAAAATTCATTGTGGTAAATTAATCCATCTATTACATCAAGTATTATTTTGATTATTATTCATTGTCATATATATATTTCGTGCTCCGTTCTTCTACGTTGGAATACTCCATCCCTTCCCTATAAGCTACTCCTGAGATAAAAAGTTCAAAATTAAATTTGAATTCTGTAAGTGTTCTTTTTCTTTTTTCGTAGTCTTGCTTTGATAATTTACACTTATATATTTTATCTATAATATTATTATATATATATATATCAAGCTAACTAATGCCCAGCAATACCTTCATTTTAATAATTGCCATCCCTTCCACGTAATAAAGGCCATCCCCAAATCCTTGTCCATAATTTTCCATTAAATTTGCAGCAGTGTAAATGATCGTTCTTTCGAAATAAACTTATTGAAAAAGAAACCACCTCTGACGCACCTTCCCTATCCCTAAGACCTCTTGTACCTCTGGTAACTGCGTTTACCGTTTGGATTGCACCCAGTGTGATGCTCTTTATGTGGGATTGGCTTCCTCCAAGTTAAGCCTGCGTATGAATAATCACAGTTTGGCCATTATTCGGGAAAGTAGCAAAGACTTTCCCCTTGCTACTCATGCCAATTCTCACGGCTGCAGTTTTAATGAATATTTCCGTGTACAGGTTCTGAGATAACTAAAATAATTCTAAAGTTCTCTGAGAGTTTCAGCACAAGCATTTGTTAGTCTTCTGGGTGGCAGGTCTACTCCTGGGCTTAACCTCAATCGTTGATTATTCCTTTTGTTTATTTTAGTCTCTTAATTTATCATTTGTTTACTTACTAATTTTTTTTAGTTAGGTTTTTTGCAATGTGTTATTAGTTTTTATTTAAATGTTTTCATTCCTTTATTATTTACTTTGCTTTTATTTCTTTATCTATCCTTGTGTCCCCTTCCTCCGTAAGTTGGCTACACTGTTTGAGTACTTCTTCAAGGCTACCAGCCAGTCGTTGCCTGTCTTCGGAGCGACTCACATTTATCTTCCTGATGACGAGGCCATCGAAATATAGTAGTGATTTTCTGTTTCATTTCTATGTGTTCTTTTTGTGATAGTATATATATCAAAGTAAACACTCAACCGTAATAATTTTAACGCGAATCTTTTACTCGTTTGACCTATGCTCCAATAATAAAAATTTCACGGTAGGCAGGTGAATTTTAATTAAATAACCAAATAAATGGATTATCATATAATGTTGCTGTTATAAGGAAATTCTTGATATGCTAGGTTTTGTGTCCATGTTACATTAAGGGATGCCGTTTTGGATAAACTGAAGGGTCTCCTCATCAGCGAAGCTGTATTCAAGATAATCGTACCTTCCATTAAGATTTGACTACTTGTTGTTCGGCAACCTGAATAAACAAAATAAAGGCCCGTTGATTGTGTACTCATAAAACTATTTAAATATGTTTTTAGTCGTTTATTGACTAAATCAATAAACAGTCAGTCCACTGACTGTGTTTACTTCTTCAGATGCACCCAATGTGATGCTTTTTACTTTGGTTTAGCATCTACGATGCTGAAAATTCAGATGAATAATGACAGGCTTTTGGTTGGTAAGCGCAGCAGTCTCCCTGTCGCCACTCACGCTAATTCCCACCACCTCAGCTTCAATGATTGTTTCACAGTCCAAGTTCTCAAACAAGTCCCTAGTGATAACAGACAAGTTACACTAAAAGGTTCTGGGTAAGCCCACATTTAGCTCCCAGGAGCACGCTCCAAACCTGGCTAGAATTTAAACCGTTAATTTATGTATTTATTTGTTTATTATTAATTTCATTTTTATTTTTTTATATCATCTCACATTTTTTTACATTTTTTAGAATTTTTTAATGATTTCTTATATATTCCCTTTTTTTGCTTTTTGTTTTATTCATCTTTAATTTTTTCTTTGATCTCGACTCCTTAGTTCTTTTTTTATTTTTCTGCTTCGCTGCAGCACTGCTTTAGCCCTTACCCAGTGAGATCTTTAGTTGACTGTCGTCCCTCCATCAATTCACTTGTTTTCTTGAGGACAAACGCCATATCGGTCGAAATATTGAAAAGTGAGTCTTTGTTATGTTTCTTTATATGTGTCACTGTTTATTTTAAGTATACATATATATATTTCGTTGAATAGTTGAACATATTTTGCTGAAGTCATTTTTTTACAAGTTTTTCAAGATTTCGAAATAATTTCTTCTTTTCTTCATCTAAACGTTGGAGAATATTAATTAGGGTGTATCCGACATGTTTCGACTGGCTTCCAGTCATCCTCAGGGTAATTATACAATTTGTTTAATGATGGTGTTAAGACACAGTTTGCAGTAATCGTTGAAACGCAGCAACTTCAGCAGATTGAAGTGGTAGGTGCGTTGATGGGGTGAGGGTTGTTGGCAATCTCTGGTCTCCTGGTGTTACCAGAAATGTATAATTTGAGCACTCTCTCCCTGCTACCCGTCTGAATATTCATTGTAGGTTTATTTTGTTTAATTATTATTGCTTCTGCGATTTTTAAAGTTATTTTCTTTTTCAATTATTATATGACTTATATAATATATGATTTATATATTATATAATTTATTATATGGCTCACGGCGTTATTATTTGGTTATGTTTAAATGAAGAGGTGCTCCCAAACTTTATAAATAAATACATCTATATGCACGTATACAGATATTTCTTCTATTTTTAGAAAAGGAATAACTTTTCAACTTTAATACTGTAATCAACTTTGAATTCTGTAATACTGTATTATTCAAATACATAATACATGATCTCAGAGTTTTAAGACTATAAGATTCATACAAAAAATTCATACAAGTAAGTTCTTGTTCTCTAGTTTTAAGTACTAGGCTAATAATTGAGTTTTGTTTTTAACATATTCTGTTGAAGGAGTGTACCCAATTTCTACTCAAATACAAGAAAAGCTAATGAAAAATGAGCTATTTTTTCCTGTCACTCTGTATATGCCCTGTTTAAATATCTGACCACAATTCTTTCCACAAGTTCTAGGTAGGGAAAATATGTCACTGCAACACCTAAACTGTAACTTTCACATGGTTTCATAGTTCAACACATTTCATATTCTAGAATCAAAAATAAATAAATTTACCACTTAATTTAATTAATGAACACTTAATTACATCAGGCGTTATACTATGATGTATGAATTAAACCCTACTTCTAGATTAAAATTACATATATACTTTTATACATTAGGTTGTTGGTAATAATGTTAAATTTGAATTGTATAGTAACTGGCTAGCAGATTTGGTAATTGGGGCTTTCATGTTATCCCTCTTGTTTATTAGCATCTCTTTGATATTATTATCAGTGCAATACTACTATAAATTCAACAGAAACATCTATATTGTCGATTCGTTAATCTACCTTTCTTCAGAACTGTCCTTCAAACTCTAATGAAACACATTGTTCAATAAGTTTAATCTTCAATCAGATCATCCATTGAAATTTTACATTTTCACACACACACACACACACACACACACACACCACACACATATATATATATATATATATATATATATATAAATTAATAATCAACAATAACTCTCGATATGATATATGAATTAAATACCACAATAAACAATATATATTAATTAAAATGCTCTAAGGCCTTTCGTCACAACATCATCAGAGAGATAAATAAAACAATCAACGGTCAATTTTCCAGGATAAAAAATCAAACTCTCGTTGCCAACGTTTCGGTTTTATTTAAAACCTTTTTCATAGGCCTACAAACAAAGGATAATAAGAAATCACATATATACATCAAACATATACACAATATGAAATGGATTGTTACAACTTATGAATATTACAAGTAAAAATATTTCAGAGATACATAAAACAATATTACTTACAGAAGTAAGAATTTTTTAACTAAGAAAATGAAATTTACATTATTTAAAGGAACAACAATGTTAACCGGACAAAACCTTCGACTAGACTAATAAGATAGCATTACAAATAACCTCAACACTGTTCACTCATGGGAACTAAATAAATAAAATTTCACTAAAACTCAGCACAACACTCCAGAATAAATATTACTTAAATTAGTAATATCAAACCGGACAAAACCTTCGACTAGACTAATAAGATAGCATTACAAATAACCTCAACACTGTTCACTCATGGGAACTAAATAAATAAAATTTCACTAAAACTCAGCACAACACTCCAGAATAAATATTACTTAAATTAGTAATATCACTTCTATGATTAATCGAACTTAGATCCGTTTTAATATATAACATCTCAAGTGTCTTCCTTCTTTGCTCATCTTTTTCTTTTTCTATTATAGTTGTATCTTCAAAATCGAACGTGTGACCTTCGTTTATGGCATGACCAGCTAAGGCTGTTGCGTTACTTTTATTTGTTCTTATCGAATAATTATGTTGGTACAACCTTTCTTTGAGAAAACGACTAGTTTCACCATAGTAACACTTGTCACAGTCTTTACATTTGATGGCATAAATGAGGTTACTTTGTAACTCCTTCGGTATTTTTTCTTTCAAATCTGAAAATAAAGATTTATTTTTTCTTTTATTATAAAATGCCAGTGTAACTTCAGGTACGTTTCGTTTGAAAACTTTTCTAATTGATTGTGATAAGCCCTCAACATAAGGAAATTTGAAACACTTCCTATTTATAACTTCCAGTTCAGCATGATCTTCATTTGAATGTGCTGGTTGCTGTCTTAAATATCTTAACCAATATCGTTCAACTAAGTTCTTCGGATAACAATTTTTCTGTAACAATAATTTCACCCTTTTCTTATTTTCATTTAGAAAACAAGGACTACTTATTTCAATAACTTTTTTAACCAAATTTTGGACGCAATTTAATTTTTGGTTTATAGCATGAGAAGAATGGTAGTTCAGGATTCTTCCAGCACTGGTAGGTTTTTTAAACCAATCCGTTAAGATATTGCCATTTTCACCTCTTTATAACTATTCACATCTAAAAATGGCAGATTTCCAACTTTCTCTACTTCACAAGTGAATTGTAGGCGATTATGAAAAGAATTAAATATATTTAATACATTCTCTTCTTCTCCCTTTTCAATAATTAAAAACAAATCGTCCACATATAATTTAATAAATTTCACCTTCATACCTAATTGTACCTATTATTGTACCTGTTCGTACCTATTATGATTGAATTATTGGAAAACAGTATCAATAAATTAGGTAACGTATAGGAAATAGGAAAACCTATTAATGTACTTGCATATTATCGCTTTTATTCTTTCCATCCAAAAAATGTTAAAATTTCTGTTTTTAGAAATATGTTTTTGAGTGCGTTAAGAGTGTGCTCTCCTGAATTCCTTAATGAAGAGATTAACAACATTAGGTCAATTGCCCTTTCATTAAAATACCTCTCCTCTTATATCGATTTAAATTTGAAGGGTGCTAAAAAAACTTTCTCTTATACTTCAACAGAACCCCGTCCATTGTCAAATTCTATAGTTTTGCTATATCATGAGTCATTAGACCCCCTTCCAAGATTAGCCAAACAACTTGATTTTAATATAGTAATAACGTGAGTAATATGTTAATAAAAAACTCTCCCAGCGAATTGGAGTCCGCTGGTATTTATAAAATTCCGTCCAAAATTGCCATAAAATTTATATTGGTCAAACTGGTAAATCATTAAAGACACGTGTAAAACAACACCAATACAACGTAAGTAGACAGGAAAAAAGTAGTGCCTTATTCTTGCATATAAAAAATGAAAATCATCATATTGATTGGACAGGAGCTAAATTCATTACCTATGAAAAATCAATGTTGTTAAGAAATATTATTGAATCGTCTCTAATTAAATTTAATAGATCAAATATTATAAACATGAGTAACTGTCTCTTCAAAATTGATACTTTCGTCACGAGGGCAATAGCCTCTTCAAAGAGGGTTGACAGCTAGCGGATAGTTTTTTACTCTTTCTTACTGTACTTCTTTGTTTCCCCAAACATCCCTTTCTGGACATTAGTCCTTTCCTGCGCTTTCACCCTTTTAAAATACCACTCTTCCCTCCCACTCTTCTCAACTCCTCACCAGATGTTTTCTGCATCTAGTGTTTAGTTGGTTTTTGACTCTGACGAAGACCGCTTGTTATGGTGGAAAGATCTTAGTCTTGTTTTCCCATTTCTTATTGTGGTTTGATCATTGATTGTTATTTCACGTGTTTATGTGAAATCTTTATATATAATCATATATATATATATATATACACTTTAACACATAGAAATAGAACACAGGATAGACACTTACCAGAACTCACTTCGATATTCGACATCCGTCGTCATGGGAAGAAGTGCGAAGTACTTCGTCAAGTTGAGCCAAACAAATCTATTGCTGACTTGGTTCCTCCAGAGTAATCGTGGAACCACCGCAATGCTCTCCTAGCGGAGGAGAGGAAAAATTAGAGAATCCCTCCAATATTTATTTAGAAAACAAGATAAAAAATACATAAATTACGAAATAATAACTTTAATAAAAGAAATTAAATAATAATAATAATAAAATAAAAAATAATTAACGGTACAGGTTGAGACCAGGAGGAGAACGAGCCCCAAGGAGGCATATGAATGCCTCTTCGGAAGCTTTAAGGGTGACATGGGAATTAGACTCGGGGATTTGTTTGAGGATATATATATATATATATATATATATATATATATATGTGTGTGTCTATATCGCACCAAGAAATTCAGAAAAGGGACTAAAATCTTTCGACCAAAATAACGTCAGAGTCAGAGCAACATTAGAGCTAATGAAGGCCAGCCCAGTTAAGTTACTTTAGTTACAAAGCTCTTAGCCCAATATCTAAATTTCTTATTGTTGTTTGGACTTTGATGTTTATTTTCACGTATTTATTGTGAAATACAATATATACTTATATACAGATAAATAAAAATTTCAGTGTGATGGCATTATCTTTTCTAAATTATATTTTGCAGATAATGTAAGATTCATAACAATTTCTAGATGGTTATGAATACGTAATTAGCTATCCCTCTTGTGTCTGAATAAGGTACTTACGTCTTTTTTGGAGCTGAATGAACTCAGCTTTCTTATATTAGCGTAATTATATAAATGAATTACTATGGTACACAAATCTCTCTTCTCTTATTCTCACCAAATATGTGAAAACTGGTAAGTAACTCGACAGGTCAACGGAGTCAACTAGTTGTTATAATTTCAGTTGTGCAATATGTTCCACTAATCAACCTAACTACACAGGTAATTATTATTTGAAAAATTTTGAATACTAGTATAATGGAAGAATAGTAAGGGTCAAGAATATATATAAAAATCAATTTTCAGTTATCTACTTACTGACTCACATGAACTTTCTTAAGTGAATATATCCTGTGTTGAGAATGTAATACTAACCATTAAAATGTTTCCTTTGGACTCTTAAGGAGTGTTATCTTTTTTTCCATTTTTCGTTCCATTAAAGGCCATTCCAATGTTGAATATCCAGTTCTATTACAAGTGGATGGATGTTGTGAAGATAACATTAAAAGTAAGTCATAGTTTAATGCTTGAATCTAAAACTGAGGCTTTCAAAACTGTTATTCAAATTCCATTTTCAGCAACTATACTTAGTATTTAGATTCTAGTTTTTATATAAATATGTAATTTAATCCACAATTTATTTTGAAAAATAAAAGTAGCAGGAAATAATGAGGTGTAATTTGAGATATCTTCAATCCAAATCAAAGAGAATTCTGGATGATAAAAAGAGAAAATTATTATTAGAGGATCAGAATATCAGCTGTAAAGACCGTTAGCAGGTGCTTAGAAAGAATACAGTTAGTCTCTAAGACCTTTGTTAACTTTCACAAAAATGTTAATGACATGAAGTAAGTTACCTATTGATTATATTCAACACTCTATAAGAACAATTTATTAAAATTTTACAATTAAAGAAAATATGTTCATACAAATTTTAACACTAAATATATTATTGTTTATTTTATTTTGATCAGTTATCTCCAATCCTAAGAGAAATGATTACCATTAATATCACGAATGAATGAGCTTTTTAAGTACTGCTTAATTAATGTAAAGGACAGGCTAAATTTTACCCAAGTCATTATACATTTTACTTTATTATCTGAATTCCCTTTATTGATTTTTTCTAACCCTGGAATGACAAATACGTTAAACTAAGATAAAACGGTCAATTAGAACTAAAGTGTAATATAGTTTAATTTAAATGGTATTTTAAACTATTAAACTATAAACTTTATAGTTTAACTTAAGTCATGCACAAGTAGATGAAATAGAAATACAAATGTGGAAGAGCATTACATAAAAGAAACGTATCTAACATTTTTTTAACAAGATTTTTGAAGGTTGACCTATGTGAACCTCTTAACAATATATTGGAATAAAACGGAATAATATTGAAGACGTTGGCAGAGCATTGTAAAATTAGTGGTCGCCAAAACAAAGCCAGGTACTTTATATGTTACCATATTTCTGCATAATTATGTCTCATGCAAGTAGAAGAGGCTTTAGTAGTCGTGCTTCTTTGTTATTTATAAATCAAGTCAACCATCGACCCACGCAATGCATGGAAACATCCTGCATGGAGTTATAGCCACCTAAATGATATAACAATTTACTTTATGAAATAACCAATATACTGTTCATCATTCATTTCATGTTTTGTTAAAAAATGTTACTGTTTTTATAGCTTCTATTATAATATGAATGTTATATGTTTATATGGATTCATAATACTATTAATAGAGAATATAAATGATAAGCTGAAACCAACTGGCTGAATGAATTCAAAGACATGATTTTAATTAATTTCCATGTAGTATTTATGAATTACAATTATAAGTGTTGATTTGAGAATGTTAAATGTATAGAATACCAATACAGTGTTCAGTAAAAATTTAGAACGACTATTAACAAATTTCTGTGAAAAAAAAATGAAATTTAAACCAATTGGTTTTTGTAGCGTTATTTATTTGAAAGAACTTCATTTCCAAAGTAAGAAAGTAGACTGAAGTTCCTTAATAATAAATAACTGACATCTTTAGTTTCTTAATGAAACTGAAGCCTTTTCACACTTGAAAATTGTATTAAACTGTATGATTTGGAGGAAAAACATATTACACTGATCTTCAAGAACTTCTGATCATTGAATTCCCTCATCCTCAATATATTCAAATGTCCTCCATTAATCTGTACTAAAATGATAACTAGGTCTATCATGTTTTACGTAATTACTTCTTATTAAATATGAATTGAATCAAATATTCAAGTTTTAAAGATGTTTGAAAATCATTATATTAATATTTAAAATATAAAAATTACTTTTTAAGTATTTTGAAAGAACTTTTAGTTAAAACCTATTTGCAGTCGGCAAAATACTTTTTTTATCCACATAAATGAGAGGTATATATACATGAAAAGAAATCTTTTCATGGACATATTTTATGAATGCAGATAACTGTTTAGGTCAATCAATTAATTAATTTAACAAACTTTTAAACATTCAAGGAAAAAAATTGCATAACTAGTTAAAAAGAAATAAATGTTTCATAACATTATAAAAATATACCTAACTACAAGGAATATAATCATGAAAACTAACAGAAGTAAAGAATAGAGTTAAATTACAATTAGAAGCTAAGGTCGACATTGCATCATATAATTGTATTCGATTATACAAAATATATGTTGAGTAAGTATTCCGAATCTGTAAAATATTTTCTTCTCTTGTGCATTCAGTCAAATGAGCTTAACTTTGGTATGTTTTTTTTAAATTCTTTTCAAGTATCAGTTTTACAAAATATTATATACAAAACTTCAAAGATCTACAAAGCAAAATAATTCTATGTGTATGTTGGGAAGATTTGTATGTGAGAGTATTAATTTTGAAAGAAAATATGATTGTAAACATCATTTAATTATTAATTGTAATATGAAGAATATTTGCTATGTAAAACTATGTTATTACTATTATCATAATCACCACAGAGGTTGTTAGTAATGTTAAGGGGAACATAAACTTTGAACGCGTCGTTCATTTTGATCTTCAAGAGAGTCATTTTCGAAAACCATCAAGTAGAAACAAATATTTACGACCTAGGATAGTTTACGCTCCCCAACATCACTTCTGAATTTTTAACTTATTTCATAATGACCATCACCAAAAGAGGGTTAAAATATGTCACTAACTCCCTGAAAATCTTTTAAATTTGAGGTTAAAAGAATGCAAATATACAAAACATCAAAAAAAAAAAAAAAAAAAAAAAAAGCTTTTTGTTTTAATAATTCTGACAATTCAACATAAAACCCTGATTCTTAAGTTGCTTTCATAATACTATATTAACCACTTTACAGTGATAATTATTTGAAGCAATTTATATGATGCTTTATTGTAAATAGCATTACTCTTTATACCTTTCCATTAAAGACTGTGAAAGGCAAAAGAGGTCACCATAAAAGGTTTATGGCATGCATGATTCCAAATAAATTCTAAATTTTTCTAAATGCTTCTAATGTCATAAGTGCATGTGTCAAGTCATTGTATATTTGACTTGAAATCATATAATATAAATATTATACATATCTTATTTATACATTTCAAAATATATTTATCATGAATTATGTACATAACAGCGAGAAATTTAAGAAATGCTAAATGTACAAATCTTGTAGACTAATTACGGTCACTATCAACAAAATATATACTTTGTAAATATTTTCATTAAACAGTCCATTTTAAATTGTTAAAGAGATTAAGACTGTTTATTTAAATTAAATCAATAAATTAATTTCTCTTATTTCAACTGGTTTGTCAAAATGAAATAAGAGTTAACTTGATCAATTTTACAATTTGTTTTTATTAATTATAACTGAATTACCACATTAACTAGTGTGACATTTCAAGTCAACAAAATTTACATGTCATATAAAACAATTGCAAAATTATAATTTTATTTCAGGAATTTCAAATAGGCTTGAAGTATTATTTGTAATATATAAAAATCAGATTAGCAGACTTGAAAAAATTTAGCTTAGTTTTTGAGACAATTAATCTTTTATAGCATAGTTGTTACCAAGAACAACTGAGATATAACTAGACGCACATTTTTGTTAAAAATGCAGAACACAAGGCACTTAATAGGTAGATATCTGTAGGAGTGGTATTGAAATATTGGTCTCATCATGTACATATGTATAACTAAGTCATGCATTATATTATGAGTTATTATTATTATGTATTATATTTCTGTGAGGGTAATTATATCTCATAATTATTATTGATAGTAAATTTGATTAATCTGAATAATATGTACTAATCATTTGTTATTAATATTAAAATAAAGATTTAATGACTAATATTATAATTTTAATAATGACGCCATGATAAGTATTCATTATAATATTAATAAAGTAGTCAGCAACCGAGGAAATTTGGAATATTTTACCAACTTTAAGACATATTCGTCCTCATTATATGTACTGGCATATTCACTTCACATTTAGTTCAAACAACGTACTTGCAGTCAAACCAAGATTCATACATATCTCAATTACTTTATCAAGACACGTCAAACAAAAAAACTGAACCTGGTTAATTTAAAAATTGGGGTGAAACGGAAGGGAAAACAAATAATACTGTAGCCTATCAATAATAAAAACTATGAGGGAATCAATTAGAAAAAGTGACATCGCAGTTATCGTTTTTCACTGTTAAATCGGCTAGTTCAGTTTCCTGGAATATTGATATACATAAATTGGTTCAATATAGCAGGTATCTATATATGAAGTTAAAAGCAGGCCGCAGCTTGCACCAGTGGTTGATTAACTCCAATACTGTGTGGGTGGGAATGTTATTTTATTGGCTGATTGAAATGAATCACCCCTGCCCTACTTTAGATAAACAAAGTAGAAAAAAAAGTTTTAACTCCTACTTTATGTGGATAATATTTTATATTAAATGGTTATTACTTAAAAAAAAAAGAAAAAATAGTTTGTAGCCATTGTAATTTAATGCCAAGTCATTTAGAATGCAGTGTCACACACGATTTTTAATATACTTAATAGCATACTCGGACTGAAAGTCATTTTAAATGTAATAAAAATTGTCATGACTAGAAATTATAAGTCAACGTTGAATAGGTGCTCATGAAGGCCCTTGTCTTGCAATTATTTAAAAAGGAAAAATTATACAGGGAAACTAAGATGCAACTGACTGTTTATAATTCATACTTTATGAAATCAGAACTATTGGTTTGGAATAACGGGCATATTTATGGAGTGTATCTTAGGATTCAATTTTCACATCTTGATTAAAGAAATATTGACTGAATTGTGATCAATTATAAATACTGGGAAACTGCCTCTTTGGTGGAAACCCAATTTTTTTACCATTTTAATATTCATCTTTAGCCATAATAAATTATATAAAAATTATTTGATATGAGCAATGACGAATTTTTTATACTAAAGTGAATTTATTACTTTTGTGAATAAAATAAAAAAAAATAAAATATATGTTATTTATCAAATAAAAAAAACTTTAGATATCTAGTTTCACTAATTCTTATATAATAATTCTCGTATTATCTCTGTTTATGGTAACACTTAAATATTTGTTATTGGATTGGTAAAAGAGAAAAGTAAATTTTTCGCCTAATGGGGTAAGATATACAATTAAATCTACTGACCGACTAACAAAAATGTAACTACTGTACACTGGTTTAACCACAATAATTGTGGTATAGTTCTTTAAGTTTTATAGGAATTCTGGTAGTTCGTGTGATTGCTCATATTTTAATTATCCTTAGTAAGACCGATTGAGAAAATTGTTGTTCTTACTGACAGTAAAAACCCAACATAATCTTAAAACATTTGTCACTACTCTATGGAAGTTGAAAAATTGCTTAATAAAATTTAATTTATTTAAATACCTACTTATAGTTTTTGATAAAAAATTTGTTCATTTGTGTCAAACGGTGACTAAACAACACTTTTTGTAATTGTTACAATAAAAAAAATATGTGTTCCCTCCAATTTAATCTTTCATTTAAAAAAAAATACTTCAGTTTTCTAACAACTAAGTATGAATAAAAATGATATTATGCAGTTTCCCTCAATTGAATGTTTTATTTGCTGAAATAAAATTTAACTGGAACCTCACAAAAGGAATCTATATTCTTAAACCCAAATGTTATTATTTAATTTATTTATGTTTAACGAATTAAACACATTTCAAGAGATTTATCAGCATTTCTTTTGTTTTAGCATTAGTATAACGTATTTATAGTAATATTTTTTTCTCTTTCAAGGAGAATACTTTTTTTCTAACCCAGTATATTTGTATAGTATAGTTTTTCTAATGACATCGATCTTTATCTATACTTATTCATTTTTGAAACAGTCGTAATAATATCAATAATATTTACAGCTGCAAGAATCTGATGGGAGGTTAAATATTTTAACTTCTAAAATTACACAATGTGATGAACAGTCATATGAATTTTCTGCAGATTCAGAAATAGTGGCAAGTATTAACTTCCTTCTTTTAATTATTTCTTACTTTCATATTTTTGTAAATTTATTATTTACTAATATATTGGATTATTTATATTAGTCGGAATGAAAATACTTTTAAACGAGAATATATAAAATATTAAACATTAAAATTGATTTATACTAACTACTTATAAAATTGATTTATACTAACTACTTATAAAATTGATTTATATTAACTACTTATAAAATTGATTTATATTAATGTATAACATTAATTTATACATTAATATTGATTTAAACATTAAAATGGATATAAAAACAGACATAAATTAATTTCAGATTTAATTTTCTCTATATTTTTATTTTTAGTTCATAAAATATTGTGAATAATACTGATGTGCAATAAAATTTATGTTTTAGCATTACCTATTACTCACAAATTTTTATTTCACAAATTTTTTACCCACAAATGAATGTTATGTAAAGGTAGCATTCAAATTATATAATTACATTAAAATGGAGCATTTTCGACCCCATATAATAAAATTTTAACCAAAATGAAAATGATATTTATATGTTTTAAATTTGTGAATTTAACCATATGCTAATGACTATATTTGAATTGTAAGTTAATGTTTCATTAAGTAAAATGTGTTTAACCCGTGAATACGAGTATTATTATCACTCATGAATGAATAGTATAGTATCACTGATTCTATATTACCAACTTTTGTGATAAGCACCCACAATATTTATTATTGAATATGTATAAATGTGAGTAAATTTTATGTTTAATGAGGTGCTCCTTTTCCTGTATTCTTCCATAAAATAATAATTCTTCAAGTGATACTTATCACCTATTTTGTTGTAAAATAACCAACCATTATTAGGAGTGCTTCTTTTTTATTACTACACGATGAAGAAGTCTTCTTTTTTCTTATTCTGTTATAAAATTCTTTATTTATCGTATTTTTCTTGTCACAGGCTGTAGAGGGATTGCTAGAAACCGTAAAACAAGTGCAGTCCGAGTATAACAATTTCCAGAAAGACTTGTTGGAGGTGAAGGTACTTCAACAGCAGGTTCACGCCGCTCTTCATGAGGCAGCCTTCCAATTGCGTCAGTCAATCCAGTCCCTTAAGGGGAAGATGATTGCCCGCCACCTTTTTCCTCCACCCCCAAAAGAGGAAACCCTTTCTGATTTTAATGAAGAAACATAAGCTATCATATCTTAATGTACTGAAACTTTAGAGATAAAATATATCAACAGAGAAATTTAGCGTAATGCAATGGAGCTTTGTCTCTATAAAATATAAAAGACTTCTACTACTGAGGGTGTAGTTTGAATTTTAAACTATTTTCCTACGAATGTTTTTTATTATACACATAACAATTGATGTCGAGTAGAAGTTACTTTTTCAATTGTATCTTTCCAATGTACAAACATCCCTTTTTTACTGAATATATTTGTATTAATATAAAAATAATATGTTTTTAAATTAAAATGAACATTCATTGCTCAGAAATTACCATTTTTTGAACTTTAAACATATTTTTGTGTCTAAAACTAAGGATACAATATTTTTTATTATATACAAATATATTGGTTAGTTTTATGAATTAACTTTAAAAGTACTTTATACCTAAGGTTTTTTAATCCTTATCAACTTATAAAATATTGTTTATTATTTTTTTTTGCTTTTGAACTTTCCTACTCTCATCAGAATTATATTAAGTTCCAAGTAATAACTTGAAAAACAATATTTAATGGTTAGTAATTTATTATACTATACATAAAGTCTTCCGCAATCTATTGATAGAAACTTGTCCGATAAATTTGTTAAATAGGATTGAAATTCATATTCAATAGATAATTATAAAAAAAATAGTAATGTGTATTAAAATGACCACACCTTAATTGAATAAAAGTTGCCGAAGGGACATGTTCTACAAAATGTACGAACTTTCGACCCCATGGGTGCTTGATAAGCTTGATAAAAAAAAACATGGTAAAGAAGTCGATGGAATTCAGTTTCACACTCCTGTTATATTTTGTCAGAAGCAAAACTTTTGCAACTACACCATAACCTTTGTTGGTTCACTCTTCAGATAGCTTTAATATAAAAGGAAGTTTTTTAAAATTGTCAGGCTGAGATTTATTATTCCTTCTAAGAGAGCTACTGAAGCTGAAATAAATTTTGTTTGAAGAAACTAAGTCAAACTCTTGTCAAAATAACCTGCTCCCTTGACCCTCACCACTAAGACAGCTCTTATTCACCCTGACCCTCTCATTTTACTTGCATATTAATGCATATCATCACTTAGTATACCCTTAGTTGGTCTGTGAGGGCTTTATAAACTCACACATTCAATGTAAACATGTCTTTTGGACAACTTATTTCAGCTGACTGCTAATATCATGAGGAATACCAGAGAAGTAGAGTATAGTAGGTAAAGAATCATGAATGCCTAAACTATGGTAGACTTTATCAACATATAAAATAATATTTGTGTATGCTTATAGTTATTGTAGATGAGTGAGAGAGATTGATATATTTACGCAGGAAATTTAATACGTGACAATGTACAGATTTCAGAAATATTGTCTATATTAAAGAGGGACAAATATACGAGCACTATTTTACAAAAAAAAAAAAAAAAAAAAATGGTTCAACATACTCTTAGGCTGTGGAGGAGTTATTTGTATAATAATGTTTTTTATGAGCCTCTGACATTCAAGTCCACCGATATACTTGAAGTTTCCAAGTCCTATTGAGAAGTAAGTAATTCTTTTATAATTGTATTACGTGTAACCATGATAAAGGTAGAATAAGTCTATTCAATAAAATGTTTAACTTAGCAATCATTAATAAATTAAATCATTAGCAAATTTATGAATAATTAATATAACAAATTTTACTAATTTTATAATAAAATGTTTCATAGTGAATAGTTTCTTATTTTAGAAATAATGACTCTATCTTTAATCTATACAAAAAATGAAGACTTAGAAATCTCTGGTTCTTTAGAATGTAATGTCTTCCTCAACTGATTGAGATAATCTTTCCTATAAGACGACGTTAATCATGTATTTCAAATGTATATTTCTTGGAAAATATTAACAATAAATGAAAGCACTCTTTGTATTCTCTAGGGTAAAATACTTTCTACAATGTTATAATAAAACAGTATTAATTTAAAGTTGAAATAGGAAAATACATATTTGATGGAAGGATTAGATATTTCATTTAATTCAAAAAGGTCGTTTTTTTTCAGGGAAATAAGATAATAGAGTGGGCTCTTGAAGTATTTCATTAACTAGTTAAGGTGCATTTAAGCTGATAAACTATACACAAATTACTGTGTCATAAATATAAATTTTTTTTATAAAATAATTTTTTTTTGTCTTAAAATAAAAGATATTTTAAAGTATGCGAATTTCGATGAAGAAATTACAATATTAAACCAATGTTCGTTATTAAAATACTCTTTTTAAATAATTTCTTAAAACAATTTATATGATTTATTATAGGTGATAGTTAACTCAGTATTCAATTGTACTTTGCTGTAGATATGTATGTTTGAATTATTTCACTATATTGTGCTCTTACTTCCATCTCCAAACGGTTAATAAAACTTTAAAACGACAAAGATCATATTGTGTTTTTACAACTCTGTGTCGGATCAATAACTGGTTGACCTGCTGTTGTAATCAGTTTATCTCTTCAGTTACACTGCAAAATAATACTGCAGTGTAACTGAATATCATTAAACAATAACATTAATTATCATGAGGACCTATACAACTTGTCCTATAAGAGCTTCATATATGAACAGCACTCCTAGTGTGACTGCAGTTATGGAAAGTGTTGACCCTTACCATTACAGTTAGCTGGTTTGTTTGGTTAATTCATTTATTTTTTTATCTGAAGCTTGGCTCTTGGCACTGGATTGTAATTGGAAAGGAAACTAATGAATATTGCAAACTGTAGTACTCAGATTAGAAATGTCATTATTAAAAGAAGTCCGAATACCATGCGTTTTACCTGAGGTGGATTAGCCAGTATGACTTAATAGTTTCACTTATTTACCTGTAGTTGTTACAGTTTTGTATTTGCAGTTGTTTCGCTTTTCCCTACATTCATTTTGTGTATAATTAAGTAAATGTATATAATTAAAAGTGCAGATAAATGAATTAAACTTTTGGCATAGGGACACAAAGAATGAACAGATACTCACGTTTCTCAATAATTTCGGCACTCCACCATTCTCAGTAAAATAATAGAAAGGACAAAGATAAAGAAGTGAATGCTTTTACAGATCGATTCGAGCCATTTTATGCGTGACTCGTAGCAGTCTGTTAACTCCTTCACATCTTTACTATTGTTCTTTCTATTGTTCTCCTGAAGCCGGTGAAATACCGAAATTTTTGAGAATGTGAGTGTCTTCTATTTTATCAACTTGAGCCATCACTAAAGTAATATATATGTATCACTAAAGTATATATGCGTAATCAAATATGAAACGGTCTGTAAAGGCTATTAAATAAACTAAAAAAAATCTGGAGTGGCCTACACTCTACTTTACTATAAGTAACTTAATATCAAATTTCTTGAGTATATAACACATAACGTCTCATTTAAGCATAATGTAAACATCTATATGGGATATGATTATTAGTCTTTCATTCCTGAGGTAGTACTGATAGTGATTGAAGGATATATCAATATATAATCTTATTTTTGTACATCACACAGCTGATGCAAATAATTTCATTAGTATAATTACAGCAGTAATAACATTTTTGAAAAACCAAAGTGAACATTTCTTGAAACGAAATATTCTCCTACAAGAGAACATGGCTTTTGTTCAAAAAGTCAGTGGATTTCTTACATCGTTTACTTGACATCCTTCTTCATTAATTATTAAAGTAAAATATTCAAATTTAAAACAGGAAAATACCCTTTTTTTCTCTGAAAAACATCTCTCTCTCTGACATTCTCTGAAGAAAATGTTGTTATAAGGTGATTTATAATTAAAGATGTACGATAATTCATTTATTAATCTCTAAACGAAAGATTTCAATTTTGAATTATCTTTTACATTTTTGGTTTTTTACAGAATTATTATACTGGGAATTTTATGGCTTCTTAGTATTTAACAAGATCATTTTCCTTCCCCTTTGTCAAATAACATATAATTTTGTGAGTGTTATAATTTTCCTGCACATATTATTCCTCTTACATCTCATATAAGTCAATAAACATTTTAAATAGTTCCTTTATAAATATAAATTTTATATCAGTGGATTTGCTCAAAAAATTTCTAAGTCAATGTAAACAATGTAAAAAAATATAAAAAATTCGACAAGTATAGCAGGTGATCTCTTAGTCTAGGATAAACAAAGGGTTTTTATATCGTTATTGCTCTTTCCCGTAATTGAAACTTCATTTTTTTTTTATGAATTGCTAATTTTTCGTTCCATTTTTGGTCAAATTTTCATTATTTTTAAATGAGCCGATTCGCGTCAAAAAAACATTTTCTGAAAACAGAAATCGTACTGTAACGCCTCTTTAGCGAATGTAATTTTAAAAAAAAATATCTCACCTCATTGTCCACATAATGTTCTATTTTTAGACATAGTTTCATTTTGATCCGCCAAACAGTATGGCTTGTATCGCTCTCACAAGGTTTGAGATTGAATTAAAAGTCAAAATTTTTACATTTAAGACTAAGAATTTAGAAAAATAAAGTTGTTTTATCCTACTTTATTTTTCTAAATTCTTATTCAAAACTAGTTTCCCATACTTACCCTTTTATTCAGTCTCTATCTTTTATTTACTAAAACAACCAATGCAAGTTTTTTGTATTGTATTTATTTTTATTTATTTATTTATTTTTTTTCTTCTTTGCTCTATCATTATTTTTGTTCTTTATAGTTTGTTTTTATCTTATATTGCTTATAATTTTTCACCTATTTATAGAGTTTACCCAACCAGTACTGCTTATCTGAATTTCTGTTTATATCTTCTCCTAATTCTATACTTTAAGACCGGGTACGGTTGACAGCACTGGCGGTTGCCGGGTTGATTACTTGCCGTTGCGTCTACAACGTGCTTGGTCTCCCATTCTCTTTTCTCCTGAAGACGGATTACCCGAAAATTTGAGTCTGTAAGTGTGTTTCCCTATTTTGTGTGTTGCTCTTTGTTAATCTCGAACTCGTATATTTATATATATATATATATATATATATTATATATAAAGATTTCACATAAACACGTGAAACAACAATCAATGATCAAACCACAATAAGAAATGGGAAAACAAGACTAAGATCTTTCAACCGTAACAAGCGGTCTTCGTCAGAGTCAAAAACCCAACTGAAAACAGTTGGGTTTTTTGACTCTGACGAAGACAGCTTGTTACGCTTGAAAGATCTTAGTCTTGTTTTCCCATTTCTTATTGTGGTTTGATCATATATATATATATATATATATATATATATATAGTGTGTGTGTGTGTGTGTGTGTGTGTGTGTGTAAATTTTGGTAGCAGTCCTTCCTTGACACACACATTATTGAAAATGACACCAAATTTAGCTGATACCTATTTCTTAACAAGTTTCTCAATTTTTTTAAATGACACTCTCGTTATTTCGTCTACGCAATGAAGTACATCTTCTATGGTCGACATGTTTCGAATGATTAACATTCATCATCAGGACGTGAATAACATCTAAGGTGAATTATCTGACTTATTATACATACACGGAGAAGGTAGAAGGGGTTGTTTTCCTTTAAGTTTAAGAAAAGCTGGGTGTTAATCCTGTAGGGTGAGTGGCCTCTCAGCCTGAGTCACTACCTGCAAGGGTTTCTGAATGCCCTTGATGTGAATTAAACAGCCTAAAAATTGAAACCCTTGTCAAAAAACAGGTATCAGCTAAATTTGGTGTCATTTTGAATATATATATATATATATATATATATATATATATGTTTCGCACTCCGTTCTTCGACGTGGGGAGATCTCTCTCACTTCGTCCTCTCTACTAGTCTACTCTCCTGATGACAAACAACAGTTCGAAATATTGAATTATGTAAGTTTTCTTTGTATTCTCTTTTCTGTGTCGTGCTTTGTGTAATTTAAAGAGTTTATATATATATATATATATATATATTATATATATATATATATATACAAAACTAAAGCTTATCGGGACTCGGTTAGTTCTTCAGGTTCAAATTAAACTCTCATTGCAAATGTTTCGGGTTGTATTTTAGAGGCAATGAGAGTTTCGGTTTCATTGGCAATGAGAGTTTAATTTGAACCTGAAGAACTGACCGAGTCCCGATGAACTTTAGTTTTGTTTCTATTCCACAGTCGATACTTTTATCAATATTTATATAGAAGCTTATATATAAATGGACGGCATGAGTTCAGAAATAACTCATTTTGAATTATAAGTTCGAAAGTAGAGGAACACTAATCTACTCTTCTTCAAGTTTTTTTACTTGATTTGTCTTTCTTTTACCTTTCTGTGTCTGCACACTGTGATTTAGGTCTTGGGAGGCCTTGGAGGGTAAAATAAAGAGTTGGAGGTTTACTGTGGATAGCTATATAGTCCCTAAATAGGGTACAGTTTACAGTATTCAAATAGTAAGAAATCTGTATCACGCCATGAGAAGATGAGAATTTGAGGCGTAATTAGGTGTATGCATAGCCAGAAAAGTGGTTTAGAACTACTGACTTGGAGTGCCGTGTTGTTTGATACATGCGGTAACTTTATTTTTTGCTGGAAATTTTGGTCTGATGTTACCATAATCCCTGTTACGGAGAGGTAAAGTTTTTTCCTTGTTTTAAATTTCTCAATTCTGAATATTCTTTTCCTTGAATGTTAATGCCTGCTAGTTGTATTACTCGATGTATTATTGATGTTATTATTATAAGTTTATTCCTTGATTTTTATATTTTCTATGTCGTGTAGTAACGCAAAAAAGGTTTTTAAATACAACTAAAAATTTAGCTTTGAGAGTTGATTTAAACCTAGAAATCTCTAGGTTCAAATAAATTTATATTTATATCAATTACTCGAATATATATACAATTCATTAAATTTATTACTGAGAAACACAAAAAGAAAACAGACACTGACTGTTCTTGTTCATTTCGTTTTGACGCTGTCTTTAGGACAAAAAATTAAATTCACGAGGGTGAAGATATATATATAAAGATTTCACATAAACATGTGAAATAACAATTAATGATTTTGCATATAAAAAATGAAAATCATCATATTGATTGGACAGGAGCTAAATTTATTACCTATGAAAAATCAATGTTGTTAAGAAATATTATTGAATCGTCTCTAATTAAATTTAATAGATCAAATATTATAAACATGAGTAACTGTCTCTTCAAACTTGATACTTTCGTCAAGAGGGCAATAGCCTCTTCAAAGAGGGTTGACAGCTAGATCGGAATATTTTAACTCTTTTAACTGTACTCCTTTGTTTCCAAACATCCCTTTTGGACATTAGTCCTTTCTGCGCTTTCACCCTTTTAGAGGGCAATAGCGCTCTTCAAAGCCTAGGGTTCTCAGCTAGCGGATCAGATTTTTTACTGCTTTCTTAGTGTTATCCTGGGTTGTTTGACTCGACGAAGATCCGCTTGTTGGACGTTTGAAAGATCCTTAGTCCTTGCGCTTTCACCCTTTCTTAATATACGCTCTTGACCATGTACTATTCTCATACTGACACTCACAGGAAAAGAATTAAGTTCTGCTCTAGTGTTTACCTTGTTTGCTCTTGATGACTAATTGAAAGCCAGAGCATTTTTACTTTGAAAGATCTTAGTCTTTTTTTCCTTGTGGTTTGTTTCATTGATTGTATCAGTGTTTATGTGATTCATCTGCATATATATATATATATATATATATTGTGTGTGTGTGTGTGTGTGTGTGTACGTCTAAATCACAGTAAGAAAGAGGATTAAGATTTTGTGACCGAATAAATGTCCTTATCAAAGTCAGAAGATAAATAGATATTCACTCACCTTATCCTCTTCTTGGTCAGAAGATTTTAGCCACGTTTCTAAATTTGTTATTGTGGTTTAAACTTTGAGTTTTATTGCACATGCATAGTTTTTTATTATTTTGTACATTTGGCCTGAAGCTTTGACCAGGAATGATCCTCTTCAGAGTCTGAAACAAAATAATTCCATTTGAGATCAACAAGGTGACCTTACTTTGTCCACAAATACGAAATGTTATGTTTATTGTAATTTATGTTTTGATAATGAAATATTTAAAATTTTTACTTATACTTGTTGAACATTGATTTATTTCTTAACGATTGCATATTGTGGTTCATATATGTTTTTCTTTCGCGTATTTATAATGAATTCTTTACATAGGTATGCATAATTGAATGTAACTGTTTATTTATTGTTTAATTAGTTTAACATGAATATGTTTCATACTTCGGATTTTTAACTTAACATTTGATCTTGAGTGTGGGTCTGACATGTTATATCAAACTCACATTTAACATATTACTTGTTATGCACTACTTAAAATCAATTATTGTGTTAAATTGAACATTCATTGTTAAATGAATAATTCCATTAATATTATGAAAACAGTATGACATTTTGAAAAGAGGCATTTTTTCTTGAAAAAAAAAAAGGGTTTGTGAAGATTTTTAGTAATTTGTTGGTATTTAAAATGTAGACATAATGGCGAGCACTGAGTTTAACAAGCCATGCAGGCCCACTGAGAGAGGGGTCAATTTAGTTGGTGTTCCAAGGGATGATGTGTTTAGAGAGAAGAGTCCTCAGTCCTCAAACTAACCTTGGTAAACACTGATATGAAACCATAGTTCACAGTCCTGTAATACATATTTGAATCACGTCTAAACGATGTAATGCTAAATAATTAAAGTTCGATAGCAAATTTAAAAAAAAAAAAAGACATTTGTTCTATAATCTGCAATCAGGTTGGCAGTTGATATTTTTGCCCATTTGGAAACCATTATCATTCAGCTTACTTTACCAAAAAAAGTCCCCAATAATAAGCGAAACATAAACAAAACTGATCGTCATTTTATATTTTAGAGACAAATTGAACACATCTCCTCTGATAACCTGTATTGTCTTTATAATTCGATAAGAGGTCTATTGTACATATGTACCGTTTGTTTGCTTATTCTCATTCCTAGAGGCCAGGAGATTAAACCGTTTTATACATGGCTGAAAAAAAATGTGAGTATTTTTTCAGTCTAATAAATACATATATAATTACACGTTCTAGAATACTATAAGGTTTAGACAAATAACGAATAAAAACATTTTTTTTTTAAATCTCTATTCAAGTTTGTACTGTTTCCTCATTTTTGACATAATTAATAAACTTGGAGTATAATCATTTGGCGAATTGGAGGACGAGTGCTAAATTCCTTTTGCTCTGAGTTTAATAAATTCTCTTAGTGGCGCTAAACCCATGTGTTGGTTTTACTCTGTGATCTAATGACAGGCTGTGTATAGTAATTGTAAGATGATATATTTCTTTTGATAGAAACATTCAGTAGAGCACGAACTGTTAATACTATTTACTATAATTCACTTGTGTATTTATACAGTATTTCATTATATATATGCTTTTAGAAAGTTTACTTTCAATAAGTATTATTTTAAGTAGTATTATGTCAAAGAGTAGTTGTGCAAATACGTACATATTACAGTGTAAACATGAAGACTACATCAGTAAATGATTGGTGCTAGAAATAAAAACTTGAAAATGTTAGTGTTATATTTTTATCCATTACAAACAAGAAGTCGAAATGATTAAATTGTAATCAAAATAAAATTGGAGTAAATAATTAATTATTGATGATATCATTTATAATTAGAGCATAATGCAAGAAGACGAATGCTCAATAAACGAATGTAAACAAAACAGAGTATAATAACTTGCTAATACAGCTGGAATTTAAAAATCAGGCTTGCACCCTAACTCTTCCCGATCTCATTTCACTTCATATCCAAAAATCGTTATCAACAAAGTAATTAGGTTGGACAACCTGGATTATTTCCATGTTTCTTCATTATTCCTTCGGAACTTTAACAACAACTTTCTTCAGTTTAACATTTATTTAAGTGCGTTATGCATAAAACTATATTAATTACAAACATATGTTAATCACAATAAAACTATGTTAATCACAGTGATAATAATATTGTTGCAAAACATTTAGTCACAGCTTTGTGGAACTGTACAGTGAAGGTTTCTTCGCTGTAACATATGGATGTTTCTTCATTATTAACATATGGAAAGCAATTTGAACAAATGAATATCAAGACTCTCATGAATCATAACAGAAAATGCCTAAAATGACTTCACTTAGCTTTTTAGTTGGTGGTTCAAATCTGCCGATTTTACAAGATCCTATCTGCCACTCTATTTCTTGTCAAGGTAATATTGGCAAAAGCATGTCGCTTCTCAGGGCACACAATTTTGATAGCCTTCAGCTTGCAGTTTTTGACAAACTCACCATCGCTGTATGGCTTGGTTTCGAAGCTAATGCTATTTGACTCGCAAATACATAGTTGACTTTCATCACTGGCTTCTCGACTCCGGATGAAAACAGACTATTGTCTCCTTAGATACACCATCACTTCATTTACCTTCTGTTATCTCAGTTCTCCGTGCTATCTGTTTTATTTTTCAACATGCTGAGTTCCATAATTGTGCCGAGTATTGTATTCCGTTAACACCAAACATACTGCTGGCACACCAGTTTCCCATTCACTTCCGTGAACATATAAAAATATTTCCATTTTTCTTTTTTTTTTTTTTTTGATTGAAATATTTTGCTAGTGAAGGTTTGAGGACAACAGAAAAGTGGATAATACGAAAACAGACGCTGAACAGAGGTTCAATTCTATCCTCTTTGTGTTAGCCCGCCGCAGTGTTGTGTTCATGTTGTCTGAGCTTGATCATATTGGTGCCTCTAAGAATTACAGGTTAAAAAAAATTAGAGTAAACTCATTCTTTTTTATTATAATGCAGATTTATCTCCCGGGCCTTACCAAACCTCCTGGTGGGCCGGATCCAGCCCGCCGGCCGAATTTTTGACACCCCTCCTCTATCTAAGAAGATATAAGTACGTGAAAGTTGTTTTTCACTCAAAGGTTTTCATACCTGTAAAATTTGTTGTATGAGATCAAAGGCACTGATAAAGTTTATATTGATTCATTTGAGATTATAAAAACCGAATAGTTTAACATGTTTACTAATAGAATCAATACTGAACAAAAGTAAAATACTATGTCAAACCCAGTTTTTTATGTAAAGTGTTTATGTAACAAAGTTTTTTATTAAGAAGTGTTTATTTAAAAAGTTGCGTTTTTGGCACTCTTCTGTTTAAGGATGCGTACGTCCTGGATGCACGATATTAACGAACCTAAACAGAACGGTTGATTAAGTCTTGAAAAGTTGATGATGATTTTTTGGATTGTCTTTACCTTTAATTATCTAATAGTTATAAGATATTTACTGCGCTGTGGATATAAAAAACTGGTAGACAAATTTGGATTAAAATATTTGACAACAACGGCTTTAGAAAAAATCTGAAAAAATATCTAAAAAAATTAATTTTACCCAATTTGTATTCTAAACATTTTTTCTGTGACGTCATCTATATAAATAAACAAAAGGTTTTGTCTGACATTGCTTAGAACTGACTCATTTCAAGTTATCTTTACGTTTCATACATTAGAGAAACCAAATCCACCCTTAAAAAAATTTCTGTCTGTCTATCGGTGGTCTGCAAAAATTTGTCACAAGTAAACTCAGCTACTATAAGACATAGTGAGCTGAAACTTTAACAGTAAATTTGTGTATGTCTAACTTAAAATCTAAGCTTTGAATGAATCGGAAATTATGTAGAAGGGAAGTTATGTACTTGTAAGCTGTCTTTGGCTTATATCACAGACATGTTTATTTTAAAAATATACAGGTATAGCAAGTAGGTATAGTTAGTTGATTTCAATTTCATTTGCATTTAAGCTTCCAGCAAGAGATAATTGACAAGGTGTTTCCCGAAGTTCAAGATCTGCCATTTATTCAGAATAACTGGCTTTGTGAACGAGCAATTCTCACGCCTACAAATGAGCAGGCAGGAAAAATCAATAAACAAGTTCTTGCACTATATTAAGCTGAGGAAAGAACGTACAAGTCAGTAAAGAGAGTGATTAGAGATGAGGAAGCAGTCCATTATCCAATTGAATTTCTTGACTGCTTGCTCATGACTTAAAACCTAATGTAGGGGCACCAATCATGCTGTTACGAAACTTGATTGCCACAAAAATGTGCAACAGGACACGACTCAGAATTGGTGCTTTGGACAGATACGTTATAGAGGCTAATATCATGACTGGGTGTGTTACTGGGGAGTCAGTGTTTATACCTGCATACCATTGACACCTAGCAACTGTCCCTTTCAAGTCAAACGGTTGCAATTTCCTATCAGAGTCTGTTTCTCAATGACGTTAGATAAGCCGCAAGGACAAACTCAGTCTACTGCAGGAATTGAAGTGAGTGAGACCAAGTGTTTTTCACATAGTCAACTGTATGTTGCTTGCTCAAGAGTCAGAGGTTCTAACTCTATTCTTCCATGCACTTGAAGGACAGATAGCTAATGTGGTGTATACAGAGGCACTTACTTAACACTGTGCTAATGAATATATTTTTTTCTATTCTATAATTTTTTAATAATATTTTGAAATACGACGTACCATTTCTGAATTTTGTAAAATACCAGTCAAAGACGGGAACGTCTGCTAGTTTAAACTAAAAAAATGAAATAAAAATATGAAACTCTATTTCCTAGTTGTTTACATTTTTATATTTAACATCCAGAGACGCAGGCATTCTTAATTCTTACCAAAGAGTTTTAAATTAATTTTGTTCACTATAAAATCTGATGAAGTTACATTTGTTTGGAGTCCATTCCACTGTTATGATTCCTACCAAACTAAATTGGTAGGAAATCTTTCTATTATTATTAATCTTGTTCAATTGTGCTAAGAAGGAGTGAGTTGCTAGTTGAAATATAAATTTGATAAGAATTGCAGGTTAACCAGTTTTTCCAAAGTTATTTTTCGCAAAGTATTTCGGCTTATTTTGTTATTTTGTAGTTTATGACAAATGTAATTCATTTGTGATTGCTAACTTTGGAAAAGAATTTTGTTACAACAAATTTAATCGTAAGCTTTATTTGAGCCATGACCATGTCTTGACTTTATATTTCATAGGCTTTAAAGTGTATTATTGGTTAAACTTTTATTTCTATTAAAACTCTTACAAACTATGGTTTTTATATATCTATACATATATATATATTTTTTATGTTTTGTTTTTTGAGGGCTAGGTCATATAAAAGGAAATAAACTCCTTCCTAGGCCAACGTTGGATAGAAGAGGTCAAGAACAATTTTTTGAGAATATATACATACATATATATATATATTGTTAAATAACGCCCCATATTTAGCTTATATCTGTTTCTTACACAATTTCTCCAGTTTCCTGAATTCCTTCCTCGTCTCTTCATTAAAACTATAGAGCTAATCACCAATATTGCTAGTCGACATGTTTCGAATGTACCACATTCATCATCAGGACAATTATGAGAATAATAGTAGGATTGTCAGTTTATATATAGAGAGGTGGATTACTCTTGGAATGTTCACAGGACAACACCCTGGATCACGGGGCATTATGGGGAATTAAGGTAGGGTGGTTGGACTCACCTACTACCTGACTAATCTGTCGAATTTGCCGAATTTTAAAACTATTTTCAAACAGGCCAATCCAGATTATATATATGTATATGTAATATACGTAATATGTTGATAACTAGTTCAATCATTATCTGTACGGTCTCCATATGTATGAAATACTAATGAACTTCTTCCTTATAGACATTTATACTATGTCTAAGTGGGACATTATATATCAAAGAAGTTTGATATTATATTCACTATATAGAAAAGTTAAGTTTAGACCATACCAGATTTTTAAATAAAGCTATTAATATTGCCTGTTTATATGTGCTTAAAATTATTATAAAATTTCATGAAGCATTCTCATATTTTTTACTCAGCGGGGGGAAATTAAATGCACAATATTTTATGGTTTAAACGTCAGTATCAAATTATTCAAAACCTCCCTTACTAAGAGTTAACCGTCCTGCTTTGTTTAATTGCTACCAATAAATTCCTGCTTTTCATACAAGAAGAGGTATAACTAAAAACCATAATTCATTTCTGAATATAGTAAACTACTTATTATGCACTTCTATTTTTTTTAAATGCCCCCCCACATTTGTAGATCTTTATGCTGCATTCCGTATTTTTCATATAGAAGATACTAATGAAGATTTTAGATACTACATTATTACTAAAATAATGTAATATGAATGTAGAGTAATCTATAAATAATCAAACTTACAGAGTATGTTTGTAATCACACAAGCTATAAAATAAATATAGAGAATAAATAAATATACAAAAAAAGCTAAGAATTGACCCACGGTTAGAGTTTATTATGTTGAGTAAGTTACACTCACTGTACAAATGAATTATATACATAAAAATCCAAAGTTAAATTAAAAACACACACTTACGGTTTTTATTTAATTTAACTATGTATCTTTATATTGAACTTAAGTTGTCTATTTTGGATCGTTTTTTCATCGGTAAAGTACATATCTAAATGGACTTCATAAGACTAAGAATGCAGAACAAGGAACAGATCGAAAAAATTACTGAGACCAATATTAGGCCAATTCGAAATATTGGTCTCAGTAAGTGTTTTGATCTGTTATTTTTTATATATACACTGAAGTACATATTAAATATTCTGTCCCAATATTTAAACCGATAGAGACGGTAGTATGTGTTACGTAAAATAATATCTCTGCTATTCGAAGAGTGTGAAATTTGCACTTTTACAAAAAGTGTTACATCATATTTTATTGACTTTCACTATTTCATACGTAAGTGTACTAAATTTCTCAATATTCAAGTACTTGACTAATGAACTGTTTGGGGTAAATAATATTTGTCTAGTATTTTTTTGTTCAATGTTTAGGGACATTTGTATTTTGATATCATCCAGTCTATTGTGTTGTAGTTCGCTTTCTTATCAGCACTTCAAATTGTTGTTGAGTGTACTGTTATTGTGGATGTGTCTTTAATTCCAGAATGCTACTTTTTTTTATAATCTGTTATCATGTTGAGACTGAATTAATTTATTAATATATGGCGTTAACATTTTGGTGGTGTCCGAAACATGACATCAAAGTTAAGCAACCAGGAAATAGTTCACGAAGGCTGGCTTACCAAATCTCCTCCTACCAAACGAGTTTGGCGAGCTGTGAGTAGTATAACCATTATATAAAAATGACATTTATGTTATATATTTGATATGCTCTTATACTTAACTTCTTAATCTGGTAATGAGTTTTCTATGACGTAGTGAAATTGTAGAAGACTGACGTATTGTATGAATTGAATATTTAAATCTGTGTTTCTGGTTGATGCCATCACTATTTGTTCTCTATTATTTTATAAATTGTAATAATACGATGTTCACCCTAAATATATAAGTATAACACTATTAACAAAAACAGTGGTTTACAAAAGTTGTTAATAAGAAGTAAATGCCAGCTGATTTTCCTTTAAATGTTATGCTTGAGTATTGGCCATTAGGTTTGTTTAAAGTTTTTTGTTTTACTGTGATTAGCGTAAGGACAAATGGTTTTAATGTATATTAATAATTTAACCAATTATATCTCAGAAATCTAAAAACTTAAATAAATCTATGTAGTAGTTGTAATGACATGTAATAATCTTATGTGATTTATTTCCGTCGTATAAAAATGTAGTTTTTATAATAATTTAAAACTCTAATGTTTTTACCAGATTGTTAGAGATAATCAATGTTGACAGTGATTATTCGCATAAACAGTGATTATATTCACAATATAAACACCATTATTGTTTACAAGTTTACCTTCACATGTAAAGGCTGCAATATTTCTTCAATACGTTTATGAAGTAAAAGTTTTTATTTGCTATCAGAAGAATGAACTATTTCGTTTCTGCCTGTGTTTCAGAGGTGGCGGAGAAGATGGTTTGTGCTGAGACACTCGGGGGAGCTACCCGATCAATATTATTTATGCTATTATACCGATAAATCATGTAAAACCCTTAAAGGTCAAATAGATTTGGACCAGTGTGAACAGGTGTGCTTTGTATATCATCAGTTATTTTGTTATGTGTTGCTACTTAATCTTTTTTTCTAACTTACTGACTGATTTTTCGAGGTTGATGCTGGATTGCGATTTGAGGATAGAAAACAAAAGTATCAATACATGTTTGATATTCGAACTCCGAAACGAACATATTATTTAGCAGCTGAAACAGAGACTGATATGAATAAATGGGTTGAATGTGTCTGTCAAGTGTGTGGGTTGAAGGCATTTAATACTGGAGAAGGTATAATTTTGATAAATAGTTTCTGTTAGAACATTTATTTTAATGTAGAATTAGAGTATTTGAGATTATTGTTTGTTGAATTTTTAGCAAATAAATTAGAAAATACACTAAATTAAAATAGTTAAAATACTAATTTAAAGAGTAATTTGTTAATGCTCCTCAGCATGACTATACTTGAATTTCTGAAAGTAAAGTCATGGAAATTCTTAGTTCATTGTAATAGTTATTCATTCTGAGGTAAAATGGATAAACGAACAAAAGTCTCCACACAAATGAAGTTTTATTCAACGCGTTTCGAACACTTTGTGTTCATCATCAGGAAGACCCTATAATACAAATTATATCTAATTAGTTACAAAAATTAGAGTGAAATAATAAAATTCAATTAAGAGAATTCAAGACATACCCAAGGATGTGGTACTGACGGCTTGGTCAAGTGAAAACAACTAGTAGGAAACAGATCCCCGTTACCTACTAGTTGCTTTCACTTGACCAACCCGTCAGTACCACATCCTTGGGTATGTCTTGAATTCTCTGAATTGAATTTTATTATTTCACTCTAATTTTTGTAACTAATTAGATATAATTTGTATTATAATGTCTTCCTGATGATGAACACAAAGTGTTCGAAACGCGTTGAATAAAACTTCATTTGTGTCTAGACTTTTGTTGGTTTATCCATTTTACCTCAGAATGAGTAAATATCACACAATTACGGATTGCACAACTAATGATTTAGTAATAGTTATTGTGTACATGATAATAATGTGCATGTAGAAAAAAAATAATTTTTGTTACTGTTCAAAGAAGAGGTATTCCTTGAGGATTATATTTTTCATTATTGGAACAACTACTCTGCATTACTACTACTTCTTTTTTATGTCTAGAAAAGATGTTTGAAACCCAATCCTGGAATTATAATGCATTATTTTTTTCAATTGTCAGGGTATTAGCTTCAGGTTTAAGCTTGCAAGTACTATTATGACAATAAATTTATGTCTACACAAAAAACATTTTGTTATTAGTATATTATTTTTTTTTATATATGATTAATTTTACTTAGTTTCCATTTGTAATTTTTGTTTTTATATATTTTAGTGTATGATTTTCCCTATGAAGAATCATTGGATAAAGAAGACATCCAAAATTTTGAATCACCTCCTGTGTCTCCTTCAAGTACAGCATCAGGGCCTTATATTCCTATTAGTGAATGTACGTCTGGAAAACCATTTCATGGCTACCACAATTTAAATGAATGCTACGACTGTCCTAGAAGAATACATCTGCCAAGTAGCTTGGACTTGCGTGGTTCAGGATCTAATTCTCCTCCCTTGCAAAGTCCATTGACGGATGGAGAAAGCGTATTCACTGATGAAGAATGTATCAGTTTAAATTCTAAACCTGCTGTTAATTGGGAAACTTATCCTAATCCTGATTTTTCATTGGAAGATATGAAGCATTTGCTAAATAGTGGAAGGCAATATAGAAAACCTGTACCACCACCAAGACCTCCGAAACCTCAAAATTTAATTCCAGCTGATACCTCTCGGAGTCATACTTATTGTAACTTGTCTGACATCAATTTGAAGTGGCATTCGAGGAGTGCTGACACATTGGATGACATGTATGATTTTCCTAGAAGTCACAGTATGAATGGACAGTTGGAAAATTGTCCTAAAAACTGTCCACGATCTGTTAATTGCCTAAATGTTGTATCAGATTTATCTAAAGAAGCAGTTTTCCGCTATGACTTTCCATCATACTGCGCTACTACAGAGGCATCAGTGTACGGCAACATTTCAAGTAATGGATTCAATCCAAACATTAAGACGGCTCCAATTGTTAATAGATATTTGAAGCCTAGAAAAGAGAAAGGCTCTGACTCTGCATCCAATGAGCCCTCTCCAATACCATTATGTATGCAGCCTCCTAATGTAGATAGAAGTTTAAAACCATCTATTACAGCTGAATCAGAGGGTAATGATGGTTGTTTCTTTAAATAACATCTATATAGTTAATGTTTAAACCTATTTTCAATTTTCTTATGTGTTGTAGAAGTGACACTAAAACTTTGCCCCCCTCCAATTAACCATTCGGGAAGTCATTTGCATCACTCCAGAGCTGCTCCATCTCCGGCTAATAAGGCTGTTTCAGAAGTTGTAGATTCAGATGGTGTTGATGACTCTGATAAGGTAATTTTCTAGTATTTTATTACCATTTTTTCAGTATTTTACTATGCCACGAAAGAAGCTCATCTAATTGAAATTTCTTATAAGGAAACATTTAAAAACTTATATTTTTTTTAAAACTTTATTAGTTAAAATTATTATCAAAATTACCTATATATACGATCCTTTTAGGTTATTCATTTAAACAGTGTACGCACAAGTTTTATGTCTTCAAAAAATACTTGATATGTAACTTTTATCGAATGGTTTAACCCTAGTTCTGTTCTATCTGACGATTAAAAACTTCCTGGGGGGAGATGGACGGTATAGGTAGTATAATCACTTGGAACCAGGTCTGAGTAGGAAGGATGACGAAGCAATTTAGACATGAAATAAAGTCGACAATTGAGCTTAACCTGTTGACATTTGATTACCTCTGAAGAGGTTTAACAAATATATCAGAATAATACTTTGGATTTATTGTTTACCAGTTGGGAAGGATGTTATTTGAAATAATTCCTTCACAGTTCCAAAATGTGTATTATCACCTTTCTTATAGAGTTATTCTTAAACTACGTTTTATGGTCCATCAGCTGGTTTGTTGCCACTTGTGTGAATTGAAGTATGCTATTCAAGTTTCACCAGTGGTGATGATACACTTCAAAATTTGTGACTGTACTTTTCAAGAAGGGAAGAACCTCTTAGAAGTATTCCAAACCGTTTACATTTATTATCTAGTTCGAACAAACTGGTTCCAAGTAGCACCCATGTGCCATAAACTTAACTAACACCAAAATAATTGAATTGAATAAATGGTTTTCTCGCTTCACTCTATTGAAGTTGAGGTATTCCTGATACAAAGATTTGGGATCTTTATCTTCTTTGAAGTTCAGAACCCTCTCGTAAATAGCCTAATGGAATTCAACAGCATTCCCAAAGACTTTCTGAGGTATGTTACGAATTTTTATCATATCCCCTTTCTAGAAAACATTATTATGACCCCCCCACAAGTTTTAGAATTTTGTATAATGAAGTTGGGGAAGGGTTCTTAGTCGAACTCTAGTCTAGAGTAATGAATGATTTAAAAGCTTTTAAATCATTTAAGAGATTTTGAGCTCAATCATTAAGGACTACAAAATAAAACTTCATCACATATTCAACGCTCAAAACATTCTGTGCTCTTAAGCAGAACGTATTAAGATATCAACGCGTTATTTCATTTCCTTTTGAATTTATTTTTAAATGTTTGTCTTAGCGAGTTTTATTTTATGGTTACTAAAATTTAATAAATAAAGGAAAACACTTAGTGCTTATAACATCCAAGAAAAGAAGAGAGTAAAACATTGTAAGCAAACCATACTGGGATCGTTACTTGATGGTTACATAAAATCTGTTAATTCTTTAAAAATTAGGAAATTTATAAATATTTTTTTGTATGTTCAAAGTTTTGGTAGTACTCTTCTACTGAAGCTTGGTAGATGTAGATTTGAATTTCTCATGGAATCAATATTAATCCCTGACTTATTTATTGGAAAAATGATGTTTATTTTTTTTAAAGCTTTCGATTTAATTATTGCTGGTTTTCTCTTTTTAGTTTCTTATACCTTTTTGTTAATTTAATATTAATTCATTTGTTATATCTTTTTATTAAAGACTTTAAAAAGTCTTCTATCAATCAGTCAATCATTGTTTCATCAATGCCGTAATTTTAGATGCATGTCAAATATATCATAGTTTCCAATATTCATGAAATTGGATTTCTCTTATTCTGTATTAGTTTTCCTATTAGAACCCTAATATATGGAGCTCCACTTCCTTCTTGAAAACGTTCAATTCGTATGCTCCATTGTTATCTTTTTTTTATTGCAAACTAAAGAAGTATTTAGTTTTTTTTAAATTTATATTTGCTAAGAATATTGCTTTCTCTATGCATTTCGTTTTTTTTTTTGTTGGTAGGTTAGATTATTCCCTGTGGAAATAGAATCAATACAGTTTCATAAAAATATATTACAATATTCAGTTTTTTTATTCATTGCAGAATTTAACCCGTTTGCACAAATGCAATTTTTTTAAGTTATTTGAATGATCAGAAAAAGGCGGGTAACTGCCGGACTTCTAAGAAATTAATAATTTTGATTTAAAATCAAGTTCAGTTTGTGGAGAGTAATTTCTGTTTTGTTGTAATGGTGGTAAATGTAATGGTAGCTATATTTTGTTTTTAGAGTTGGTTGTTTTTTGGGTGGAAGTTTTGTGGTTTCATGTAGTTTTGTAAATAATTAAGAAATATAGCTAAAAGTTTAGTTTAGGAAGCAACTTTGGAAGTCTCATTTTTTTTGTTTAATATGAATACTTTTTTTTTCATGTTTTTATTGCTTGGTGTTATTTAGTTTCTATTATTTTGTATCATAATTTTGAACTGTATACAATTAAATATTAAGAATATGAATTAATATTTTTATAACGTTATATTTTTACAATGGTTTAATTATTTCTAGACTCATCCAGTGGAGGATTATGGATTCTTTTGTCGGAAAGGTAGCTTTCGTGAAGTCGAATTGCAGTATCTAGATCTGGATCTTGACCCATCTGATAGTAATATTCCATCGACTCCTCCCGCTAATGGTCCCGTCGTACCAAAATCACCTTTAACTGCTACTATATATAAGACGGTAGATTTCTTAAAAACTGAAGCTTTCAATCGAACCAGGCAAAAAGTAGAAGAAGAAAGGAAGCAGTGTTCGGAAGTTATTCAGTAATTACTATATTTAATCATTAATAGTTTTGTTTTCAATGTTTTATATTGTATATACATTTATTCTAGTGGTGACGTACTGTAAGCACCGTGGTCAATGTATGTGTATTCTAGTTATTTTCATTATGATAAATCAGAGATTCTATTGTTGACATGGATATGTAATTGTTGGACGGAGAAGTAAGGTGGCTATGTTTATAGTGAAAAAAAAATACCAGAAAAAACGAATTACCACTTTGAAGCCCTAGCCTTTAGGAATCACAAATGAATTAATAGTGGCTGTGAATTGATATACTAGTAATATTTTAAGCCGAATCTTCGTAACAATATCGCCTTTGCATTTGCTTTAATTTGTTTATATTTGAAAAAATATATTATTAAATATTTCTTTTCATCTTTGCCGATGTTAATAAACTTGTTCTCCAAGAATGTTTATGAAAATAAGTTTGTTATTACTTTGGAAGTCACAAAACATTATATATACTTTGCAGTGAATCGTACACACAATAAAAAAAAATAGGTAATATATATTTAATTAACAACTATTAGAACAACCTGATTCCCAAAATAGTAGGGATAGTAGATTACTGATGTACA
This sequence comes from Hermatobates lingyangjiaoensis, assembly GCA_026182355.1. Classification (NCBI taxonomy): domain Eukaryota; kingdom Metazoa; phylum Arthropoda; class Insecta; order Hemiptera; family Hermatobatidae; genus Hermatobates; species Hermatobates lingyangjiaoensis. The sequence goes on from JAPFBL010000084.1 coordinate 1,683,459, forward strand.
TTTTACAGTGGTACAAAAAGCTTAAGTAATGGTTACTAGAGTAAGATATGTGATCGGAAGGTGATGAATAAAATCATATGGGATGACCTTACCTTGTAATGAACTCGCGATTTGATTGCTATGTTAAGGTAGGTGGTAACCATTCTAATTGAAGGTGTTAATATTAACGACCAGTACTGTTGTGTTTGACAGAAGTCGAACTGCCTCCGGTACTATATATATAAACATATAGTTTGTAGAAAAAAACTTTAGGTATCCTGAATCGCGCAATATACTTTTATATCAGTTGAGTGTCCTCCATCCTTCTGCTAAGTCATCGCCCGAGTAGAATGTTCTACTGCTCGTCTCAAGTAAATATATTGTCAAACTTGTGATGTTGCTTAGAATTGCATTGATTACAAGTTACAGAAGATTTGGTAGCTAGATTTTTTGTCTTATTTATGTAAAGGATAAACTGACTAATCGTTTGGCCTTTTATTAATGTGCAGTGTAATATCGTGCTATAAGTATATATGGATGTGACAAAGAATGTGGAAATTTATAGATCAAATGAATTTGGTCTTGTATTCTAGAAATGATGTTAAACAGAAGGTTGGAACAGTTAATTCTAATCTAGTGATTTTATTTCAATATAATATTGATCTGGAATGTTAGTGCTGGGTTTAAAGATGAGCAGACAAAGATAGGTATGTTATGTTAGAGTAAAGTACAGGGAACTCAGTTATTTATGAGCGTTTTCATACTTTTGCCGTAGGTTATGTTGATTGTATAGTTTTGTGATTTGTATTGGCAGCAGGTGAAGGTAACATGTTTTTCTGATTCAGCAAGTCAATGCGAATATATTGTAAATAGGTTATTCGGTGGTTGGACCAGCACAGTATAGAGTATATCCTGTAACCATCAGCACAATTTCTATTCCATTTGTAATGGTTAATCTGATATTGATGAACTAAGATTGTGTACGGTACCTACTGAATTGTGTACGACGTTGTCGCAGAATTTGTGTGTGGTTGATATCGTTGATAGCCATGCAATATCCTGGTGGATAAATTTAATATTATGGTATAGGGCTTATTTTTCGATTTATCTGAAATAGTGAAATTTTTAATCAGTCCATTTTTTATCCTGAGACTCTTTGAAGACTGTTGGTTTTAAGGAAGGAAGGTCAATTACTAGAGATCTGTAAAGATTTAGGGTTACTGTTTTCTAAAAATTAATGTTCTGATAAGACACATGGAGAGACCAATAGCATAACTAACAGAAGAAACACTGTTAGTTTTCTTTTGATGAAAGAGCTATTAGTATATTCAGAATGGGCATTAGTTTAAACGATTACTAACTACTATTATCTTTATTGAATATAAGCAGTGGCGATTCAGTTAATTACCCCAAGAAATTAAATTCTGCTGTACTTATATTTTAGATGTGTAAAACGTACTTTGTGATAATTACCTCTAATGTGTAATAATGTAGTCGTACAATGTCCTGAACTTTTTGATTTTGAAAATTTAAAGAATAATCAGGCTATTTTTAGGGTTTCATTTATTTATGCAATTCAATTCTTATTGGGAAGAGACAATTAACTGCAAACATTTCCAATTTATTAATATGTTTACCTTTACAAATTCTTGTGATTGCGTTATTATTCTTATTATTATTGGGGAATGATTATTGTTTCTTACAGAACAATAATCCAAGTCTTTATTTTGAAAGTTTACAATATTCGCTTTTTTTATGAAACCGAATTATGTAGGTTGTTAGTACCACAAAGGTTAAACAAATTTAATCGTAATTATTTAACAGTATTCATGTGTTTTACTAAGATTAACTCATCAAAATACTGTTCTTTAGATTTTTCCTGGTTACAACCACCTTTGAACATTGGTTTTCTATTTTCATTAGGTCCCAGTAAATTAAATAGTATGGTTAAATAAATCTAGAGAGTAATTTAGAAAGATAAATAATTTTCATGGAAGTAGTGTGAACAAAATGCATAATTAAAATTGATAGAACATAATTTAGTCTTCATAGTCTATGGAAAAATTATTAGTGATTCATCCAACAAACACTTATATTTCAACCCTCTTAATTATTACGACTTAATAACCCAAAATTATTGCTAGATAATTCAGTTAATCGTCTTGATTGAATCAATGAAAGTAACTATCACGTGCTAGTTTTAGCCTGTTTACAGGTTATTATGTTCATGGTATCAATTGACTCACAATTATAAAAGAGCAAATAGTTTCTTTGTTACACTCTCCGCTTTTCTGTTTGTTTTTTGAAAAGTGAACCAAATACTCCTTACCTACACCTCTAATCATGCTCTATTAAAATTATTATTTTTAAAACTATTTACGAGGCGCACTTGTTTGAAGAACGTTTTTCCGTTCAATAAGTTACACTAGTCCTTTCAATTGAGAGATTTAATATTGGAAAGTTTATATCGAAGAAAGTAGCTGCCTTCATAGTTCAGATATTTATTAAGTATAATTATGACTCTTTTTGTGTTGTTATTTATCAGTCCATATTTATTAAGTACTCCATTTAATTTATGACAACGCATGTTTATTGTTATAGCAATTATTTAAAGGAACGAAGTTAAATGTTTATTTTTTTGCTTATCCGTGATATAACGAATTTTTTTTACTTTAATACCTAGTTTGGATATCCAAAAATATATTTAGAGTAGTTTTAGTAGTCATAGTTTACGGGTTATAAATGTATGCGGCCTTATTGAATAAGGTTTTATTGATAATTTATGATACAGCAATGCAATTTGAATGATTTTCCTTGATAAAAGGAAATTGATAGAGTATGAATTACTATTATCAATACAAGATATTGAATTACAACCCACGTGGTAGTTGTTGATCACAGAAAAGTATATTACAGTATTTATTCTATGTACATACGTATAACAACACTTTCAAGATCTGGATAAATCTATTACCATGTCACCTTTGGTTAACTTTTTGTTTTATAAAATCTATTTATTTATTAGAAAAATTAAAGCAAACGATTAATGGATTCTTAGTAGATTCTATGTGAATTATCTGTGAACTTGTTTCTAATCAATATGCTTTATATAAGAGGTCCATTACACTTTCAGTAACAGTATAGTTTTCTGCAGTGAATCCATTTCTCCTTAAATTGATGCTATATCAGTCCTTTCAACATGCATCCAAATATTAGCATGTTCATTACTACATTTTTTAATTTGATTCTATCTTGATTTTTGAAATTATACTTTTTAATTTCCATTCTGAGTAATTTCCAACTTAACTGAATTAAAACTTAATTGAAGAAGTAGTTTTTTTTTTATTACTAATTTAAACTCTGTGTTTCTTTATTTTATTTAAGGTCTATTATTTTTCTTTTAAAAGTTAATAAGTCATTGTAGGGTAAAAAGCTAATGAAATGGTCTCCACATATAAACATTTAATGGTATAAACAACGCGTTTCAAACGCGTAGTGTTCTTCCTGAGGAACGTGTTCGAAACGCATTGTTTATACCATTAAATTTTTATATGTGGAGACCATTTCATTAGCTTTTTACCCTACAATGAGTAAATACCACATAATAACTGATTGCACTACGTTAGAGTTAATAAGTCATATAGTGTTGCTAATAATTTAGGGTTAAATAATAAATTGTTCATCCTGTAATTATACTAACCATGTTCGGATATATAATTTGTATGTTATGTTGCTAAATATAACAAATCATAGGCAACAGTAAAAATTGCACAATATTGTCTTTTAGTTATATCACGGTTCTTAATGTGCTATTACTCATTTTAACGTTTCAGTAACCGTATCACTTTCTTTATCTTTAAACTACCTTTTTCTTTTGGCGTCTACTTTAATCTGGTGGCCTTCTTCTAGCAGTCATGATTACGCATATTTCTTGGAACTAGATGGGAGTAAACCCGACCATCCTGATGAACGGTATATCAGGCATTGTCTGCACAAACGATCTTAGGTTTATATGAATTAATCAGTTGTTGTCTTTAATGTTGAGTTGTTCATATTATGATTGTGTTGGAGTGTATTTTTGAGGAAGTACTCCGTCTGTAATTTCTTTTTTTTTTTTTTTTTAATATTTGTGAAACCCGTGCACATTTCTCTTTCATTTAATATTAAAAATCCGTAGTGCACTCTTAACCGTTAATAATTTTATTTTAGTTTTTTATAACATTGTTACTAATAGTTGTAATATGACAAACTCACTTAAATTAATGTAAATAACTGAGCACAAAAAAGGTAATATTTAAAAGGAATTAGTAATAATACATTCCGTCATACCTCGTAAAGTCTCTGTAAAGCTCGACCGGTTTCGGGTCCGCCTGGATCCCATCTTCAAGAGCACCTGAAAGGTCTCAAGGTGCTCTTGAAGATGGGATCCAGGCGGACCCGAAACCGGTCGAGCTTTACAGAGACTTTACGAGGTATGACGGAATGTATTATTACTAATTACTAACCTCAGTGGAACTAACCCATTAACTATATTTAAAAGGAAGGTGTTAGTACATCATATTTTGGAAAAAGTAGGTGTTTGTGTTATTCACATCTATCTTCAATAAAATGTTAAATAGATTCAATTTATCAGGTGATTATAGTCCCATCTCTATTTCTTTTAAATTAGAATTGTGATTTCGTTATGTATTATGTTTTTTATCTTAATTCTTTTGAGGAATTAAACTTGTACGAATGTATTTACTTTATATCAGTTGAACTTTCTAAAACTAGATTTTCTTCTGTTCTTTTACGGATAAAGGTTTTGATGAAAAATGAACAATTATAATTCAGCTTTGAGCAGAAGCAACAATTTTTTCATGAATGAAAACGATTTATGTTTTTTTGCCATTATATACATAATTTTGGGTTAAAATACCAAAAAAAAAAAAACAATAATTCACGTTTCTGTCAAGTTTCGGCTTAATGCCATCTTAAGGTCAATAGGAGAAGAAAGACGAAAGTTGGTTGAAGCCACCAGACACTGACAGTAAAGTCATAAAACAGTTTGTTAGGTTGAGACAACTACCTTGAGCTTTCATTCTTTTCCATTTTCCTGTGAGCGTGATAAAATTATAAAAAATTGTAATTGTTTTCGTTTTTGTCTTTTAACTGACAGGTAGCTGGTTCGTCTGAAGCGTTGATTGTTATACGGTACTTAAGCATTATGGATATATATGACACAGTGGAGATGAAGTTCACAATTAACATTACTTTTACACCAGCACTCGATGAATGGGTGCAAGAAAACATCAGACTTTTCAGAGTATTTATAATAAGTAATAAACAGACCATTTTTAGGACTTTGTGTTTTTTGATCTAAGTATAACAAGGGAGGGTTGTCGGTGATTGTGTGATAGCGATATGATAATGGTATATATAATATAAATTATAAAGTAAGAAACACTAAGATAGACACAGATATAACGCATTTTACATTTCGACAATTGTCAACAGGAAGTGAAGAGTACCGCAGAGAGGCAGGGCGATGACTGAAGTCCAACCTCACGACCGTTACACACTCAGCGATATCACCACCAAGTGGGAGGGAAGGGGAAGGAAACACATAAGAAATAATAAACGAATGAAAAACATGGAAGATGAAATTAATCCTGATAAAATTAATGATAAAAAACTAATAATAATAACAACGAAACAATCATTTTTTGTTATTGAATTGATAATTTTTTTATTTTTTATTATTACTTTTATCAGAAATAAATTTAATCTTTCATGTTTTTTACTTGTTCATTCATTTATTATTTACTAGCAAATGTACCCGTCTTTGACGGAATCGAAAATTCGATAATACATGGTATTCCAAAATATCATTAGAAATTATAGAATGGTAGAAAATATTATTAGTACAGCGTTTAGCAAATGCCTCTGTGTACACCACATTAGCTGTCTGTACTTTAGGTTCATGGAGGAACAAAGAGTTGGAACCTCTGACTCTTGAGCAAGCGAAGTACAGTTGACCATATCAGAAAAAGTTGGTCTCACTCCAATTCCTGCGTTAGATAAAGTTTCCCCTTGCGACTTAGTTAACGTCATTGCGAAACTCTGACTCTGACGGGACTTTGCAATCGTTTGAACGGAAATAGATAGTGACTCGGAATCAATGGTATGTGTGTTATACACACAGACTCCCCAATACCACACCCAGTCATGATTCCGCCTATATGGCGTATCTGTGCAGACCACGAACTCAGAGTCGTGTCCTGTTGTATATTTTTAGGGCACTCAAGTTTCGTAACATGAAATTGTTGCTGCTATTAAATAGCAGCATAATTGGTCACTTATGAACAGGCAGCCCAGGAGCAGTCATGGAGTCAAGAAGTTCATTTGGATAATGAACTGCTTCCTCATCACTAATCACTCTGTTTACTGACTTGCAAGTTCATTCCTTGGCTTCAGATAGCGTAAGCACTTGTTTGTTGATTCTCCCTGCCTGTTTATTAGTAAAGGTTGAGAATTGCTGGTTCACAAAGTCAGTTATTCTGAATAGATGATAGTAGATCTTGAACTCTTGGAAACATCTTGTCAATAAGCTCAAATACGCAATATATTCATATACGCAAATAAAACTAAAATGAACTAACAATACCTACTTGCTACACCTGTATATTTTCAAAATAACTACTGTGTGAAGTTAGCAAAATACTGCTTAAAAGTGCATAACTTCGTTTCTAAATTGAATTTTCAATCTATTTAGAGTCTATACTTTAAGTTAGATATACATAAATTTAGTGTCAAAGTTTCATCTCGTTATGTCTCATGGTGGCTGAGTTTACTTGTGACAAACGTTTTTACTTTAAACGTCCATAACTTCGTTTCTACGTTGAATTGTGAATAAATTTAGACTCTACATTTTACGTTAAACATACACAAATCTACTGTCAAAGTTTCAGCTTGCTATGTCTTATGGTGGCTGAGTTTACTTATGACAGAATTTTGCTGACAAACTGACAGAAATTTTTCTAAGTTAGATTCGGTTTCTCTAATGTATATATTTCAAGAAAGCTTAAAATATTCAGTTCTAAGCAATGTACAAACAAAACCTTTCTTTTATTTATACAGATGTTTCTTTCCCCGTCCTTTCCATCTTGGTGGTAGTGGTGTTATTGCTGACTCTGTAAGGTCATGATCTTAGTTAGCTTTAGTCACCGCCCTGCCTCCATGCCATTCTTCGCCTCCTGATTACAACAATTGTCGAAATATAGAAGTGAGTTATGTCTGTTTTTATGTTTGTTTATTTCGTTATAATTTTTATGTAAAGTCTTATGGACCTTTTCATTTGACTTTTGTTTATTAAAAATCATTAAATTTCACTACACTATCAGTATTTACGATCTTTTGATTAATATTTTCCATCTTTCTAACGAAGATCAGGGGACAATTGGAAAAGATGTTGAACAAAGGACATGTATATAATGAATGTTGATAAGTAATGGAGAGTAATGCCTAATAGTAAAGGCCTCTCGTCGACGGATGAGAGAACTTTTTTTCATTTGCCTTTGGCACAGTATTTATTCAATTTGTCATATATCTTAGCTTTATATGTCTATTTTGATTTATTAATTTTTTATTTAACTATATATTTTTATACTTAATTGTTTCTAATATAAATTGATGCAGCTTCTATTTTTTTACTGTTTTTGCATTATTTATTAATCATATCTATCTTGACTTTATATATCTATTTTATGTATTTATTTATTTCTGTCGTTCCTTTTTTATTTATCTTTATAACTATTTTTCATTACATAAGATGACCTTTGGTCAACAATTGCCCCTTGATTATAAGAAAATTGGAAATAGGAAAATACATGAAAAGCGAAAGGAAAAATGAATTACCTAGACTGATATAAATTACAATGGAACATGATCAAAAGATCTTGTATCTAGGTATATTTGAACAATAGTTTAGGGAAGTTTCGTTATTTGTGAACCTTTGTCAGTGTGATTTTATTAATTTATGTTTGCTTTTTTTATTCTAATTTCTTACTGAAGACGGGGCGATACCGAAATTATAAGCAACGAGTATGATTGTTTTGTTTTCTGTGCTTATAATTATATATATATATTCACAGTTATACAGTAGAGCACGAAAATATAAAAGAAAATGTCTGTTTAGATTATTTGTCTTTCAGTTAAAAAAAAAAGTGTTTAATAAGTGTGGACTAATTGCTAGGTTCGCTGTGTACCTTATAATTTAGGCTGGTTGGTTTCTGTTTATTTTTAGTTCTAAGATACTTCTAGTTTAGAGCTTAATGTTTTTAAATACGTGAAATGTTTAACAATTACTCCTGGTATGTATAATTTTGTCAATACTAAATGACTGCCTCTTCTTTTTAAATCCATTCTTATGAATGTTACAATACTCCACATTCTGATGACTTTATTAGCATGTTATTAAAAGTTGAGAATGTTTTTATCTTATTAAAGTAATGACTGAGTAAGACTTATGTGTCTTATATTGATACATTATTTAGTTGTTATTTATTTTTGTTAATTGTCTCAATTTAGTTAACAGTTGTCTTATTATTGTCTAACCAAATATGTTCAAATAACCTGTTCAAAAAACTGAGCTACTTGAGAGTATTCATTTTTGAAAATAATTGTATTTTATTATTTTATTGTTTAAAAACGTGATAATTAGTGATTTTCATAAAGTGATATTGTTATTTGACACTTTCTATTGATTCTTTTTAATTTTAAAAAAGTAAACCATGTATTTGAGAGAACTGAATATACAAGGCTAAATAGTATTGTAAAATTACATTTTGGGAATATTTCATAATAATAATCAAGAATTCCTTTTTAATTTATATACATTTTTATATTTGCATTATGATAAAATGATCATTATATTGGAAGTATATTTAAGGAATAATTTTGTTGTGATAGATAATAAAAGAATAGGTTATTCTTTTTAGAAAGGAATTCGAACCCATTGCCTTCATTCATTTCTGTGTATTGTATGTCAAATTATACACATTTGGTTTGCTATTAATATTTAGGGCACTAGAATTTTTGTTTTATTTCTGCAAATATATTTTTTTCATAATACTCATTTCAGAAAATAATATTTTTCAAGGTTTACTTATAAGGGACAAAATGTATATCGTTTTTATGTGTTTATTGTAAGAGTCTGTTAATGTCGAGCAACATTCTGAAGTGTATATAATTTTTTATTAGTATAATTATCCTTTAAGCACATCAGGAGTTAATGCTAAAATAAGTGCTAAATATTTACCTTTCCTAGAGTGATTTAATTTCAAGTGTCCTATATTTTTGGTCGATATTGTTGTTATGATAATGGTAAAAAATAAATTAACCTGGTTCAATAGTTGTGTAAACGAATAAACAACAAAATAGTGTTAGGCGAATTTGCATTTAGTCCTACGTGGAAAAAAAATTGAACCTGACGTTGTGCGATGGTTTATAAAAATTGTTTTGCTCATAAAATTTCTGTTCCTGTTAAAAATTACCTTTGGCTACATTTATGACCAGAGGTATTTCTCAGATACATTTGTTGACCTTTTCTAAATCTTTATATTGAATTCTGAACAAATTTTAACTATACAAAAGTTAAATAATTACTCATTGAAACGTTGTTCGACGGTCACATTGTAGTCGACAAATCTACAGTTATTACACTTACAATATCTTTCATTGTATGATTTATTTAAAAAAAAAAAAATTGATTTAAATTTATTGTTCTTTTAAAATTTCAGTTGATGAAAGAAGTTAATAACGATTGTTTTTGATATAAAACTCATACTATTGTTCTTTTTGTTTGTTATTCTCCTTTCAGACAAAGCTTTTGTAACTACATTTTGCTTTATCTTATTTTATTTCAAACGTTCTTTTACATGTATTGCTGAAAATTAAAATATGTCATACTAAACATATGATATCAATATAGCATAGCATATTTAGTTTTTCCAGGTGCCAAAAAAAAGTAAAGTTTTATTTAATCGGTTATAATAAAATAGTCGTAGTGATATTTTATATCGCCGTAATAACCTTCAAATCAAGCATGCTCTTATTTACTGATTTTCTGTTTCCTCATTTTTACTTTGCAACTGTCAGAACGTCCAATTGATTATAAGAGGGCTACTCACGACCAAAGAGTTTTGATGGTAGAAGTAAAACAAGTCTTAAGTTATGTTATAAGGTTTATTTTATTTTTGTTAAGAATTAAAAATATATATAAATAATAGCATCATGATAAAATTTAGCTGCGAGCTATCTTTGGTCGAGTTCCATTAGTCATCTCTGTACCATGACAAAAGTTTATTTAATCAATTAAAATAATGTCTTATTCCGAATTTTGTCATGAGTCAAAATCTTTCATTATCTTTCACTTTTAATTTGTGATATCCAATATTTTATATTATGTACGCTGAAAATAAAATGAAAACAAGTGTTTAACTTTTTGTCTTTCAGACTTTCTTTTGATCTAGTACTATTCTTAGTGAGTTATACAAATAAATGTAGTATATATTTATTTATGCAGTTTTTAGCATAGTTTTTTAAAGCATTTAATAGTGATATGGTGTTAAACTCTCATGCAATACAAACATTACTGACTATTATTGTTGTAAATTGAATTTTCATTAGTGTTTTGGCATCAGAAGTTGCGTACGTGCATGTGTGTGAATAAGTATTATGCATTTTTTTCTGTTAGGAAGAATTTATGAGCTTGCAAGTTCACGACTCTACATTACAATTTTCGTGTTGCAAATTATTAATAAGAAAATTATATTGCATTTAGTTTGAGTTATATAAGTATGTAGGTAGTATAAATAGTTCTACCGTTGAACTTTTGATAAAAATTATTTAAACAGATACTTGATGCTTTGGTTTTGTTTTTATTCAAGTTTTTAGAGATTTTTTCATGTTATAAAAATGTCTTTCTGTTCCTGCACAGTTTTTTCTTATATGAAACTTCTTATTGTAAATATTTGTATCATTATGATACCATTTGCTTATCATCAACTAATCTTTGTGCAGAAAAATGTATGTAACACACTTATATTCAGATGAACTTTACATTATTAAAATATATCGCTTCCTGAAATATACAACCTTAACGCAACTGTCATCCTTCCGCTTTATATTAATTCATTATCTGAAGTAAGACTGAAAAACATACTTGAACCAATAATTTTTTGCTAACTACCTTTACAAAATTATACTTCGATCAAATATGTAAATAAATAATGAGTTTCAAATGGACAGTTTTGTTAATAAAAAAGTGTTTAGAAATACATATCAGCATGATATTTCACCATCTCCCCTTTGAATATATATATATTCATTTTTTTATCAATTTTAAATAATTTAAAACATGGAAACGTCATATTAAATGTTGCTTTGGTAGTTTCAGTTAATTGAAGAAACAAACTTAATAGTGATCATTGAAATAGGACAGAATTAAATTATATTTTTTAATTATTTTTTAATGTTATATCAACAAAACAAAACATTATGTTATTTTAGTATGATGATTTCAGGATGATTATCCTGATAACAATTTTTGAGTTTTCAAGTGTCATAGTTTTTTTTATTAATAATTGAAATTTTAAACTTCGTTAATATGGGATGTTAGCATTAATATGCAAATTTTGATTAGGGTAGTGAATTAGGTGAAGTAGAAGTTTGTATAATTAGTGAGTAACAATTGAGCAATACCTGTTTATATTTAGTGTAGGTAGGATAGGTTGACGAAAATATAGAAATGTTTATTTTAACAATATTTTAAAAACCATTTGGAATATTTTATGGTATAATATACGTGTAACCTTATATTATGAAGAAGTAACATTATTTATTTTAGATGAATCATTTACATTAGTTATGCTATTTGATAAGGGGGACCGTTGTTTGGAGTGTATTTCCATCATATATTGTCTTTCACTAATAACTATTTTGTATAGGGAGAAATATGTAATTCTTTTGAAAATTTTATAGAATCAGAGTAATGTTTTTTTTTCTGTTTTGTTAAGACTAGAGCAATTAGTGTTTTTGTATGTGTATTTGTTCCTACGTGAACCACATTAATATTGTATGTTAGATAGTTTCACGTAAATCAGAGAAGTTATGTAATCTAATATTTGTATGCATCGATGGAGTTATTATATAATTATATATAATATATATATATATATATATATTTATATATATAATTATATTTAGATATGTATGTATTGAATGTATGTCTGTGAATGTGCCATGTTTGTAAATAAATAAATTGTTTTTTTGTGAAATATAGAAATTATTTCATATCACAATAGGTATCTATTAGAATTTTAGTGATTAATTTCTCACATTTATTAATTGCTTCAAGCAATACGTTAATATAGTTATAGATGTCAAATCTCATTAATAAGTTTATCTCCCTTTTTATATTTTTATCCTTAAATGCTAAATTTGATCAAAATAGTCAACTTAAAAATCATAGATATCATCTGATCTTAAAGCAACAGACTGTATGTAATAGATTTTCATTAAACCAATTGATGTTCCTTTGAAAATACCTTCTCAGGTGCCTAGCTTCATGAGGGATAAATATAATTATGTATTTATAATTGGAGGAAGTTGTACCTAGGTTGCTTGATAGAGGATGCACTTTTTAATTTTACTAAATAAATAGAGGCTGCCTTATCAGTTAGTGAATAATGTTGATGTTAGCTTGTTGATGATCTATGCTTGTCAGTCTGGAATGCTCTCTTTTGAGGCACTCAGGTGGTCTGTTGGGCTCAACGTTGGTGTTGGACTGGTATGCAGAATGTACTCTAGCACCACATTACTTATAACTTCGTTTTAATATGGAAACTAACAAGGAAAGTGTGAATGCAATGAATATTATTAACTAATTCAACAAGTCTTGAGTTCTTTAGCTTACCTAATATGAAGTTAAATTCAGTTCAAACGAACCTGTGGAAATCCAGAATCAGTGCTCTAACTTTCAACAGTTTACAAAAGAAAAAGCATGGTTCGAGATGGAGTCAGAGTGACACATCAGACTGTCAGGACGTTCAAAAAAATTACAGATCTGCTTCGCCTAATGGATGTGATAAGAAATGATTGGAGGGAAATGAAGGAAGTGTAGAAGACCCTGGAACATCTGAGAGTATGAAGTTATTCCTCGTTTGTGTCAAAATAAATTTGACAAAACTTTGCAGTTCTTTCTACCAGTATGTATTTCTGTGTCTAACGAAGGTTACGCAAAAACTAAGCCTTCTGTAGCAAGAGACAGAACGTATACAAAGACAATGATAGATCCCTGGGCATGTTTTCGTCGTACGCTTTAGGTGGAAGATCCATTTATTAGTTAGTTTCAGACTAAACGTTCATTGAACTTTGTGAAAACTAATAAGAAATGCTGGTTTGATGAGAGAACTTGGTTCAAGAAATTATGTCGTTTGAAGTCCTAAATACAGTAGGAAAATATGTGGTGTTTAAACATTTAGATTGACATTTTTTACTTAGGAGTTAAACTTACCTGCAGGTGCTTTTAGGACTGTACATTGGAGTCTTATGTATGTTTAACAGGAATAGTTCCACAGATTTACTATAGGGCTAAACCAATATTGGTGGGGGGATTAAAATAAAACACAGTACGCGGAGTAATTTTTGTTGAAATGAACCCAGTTGAAAATGAAGGGCTCAGAACCAAACATCAGAATTTATTGTACGGTCATCTGAATTTAACTACGAGCTTAATGTGGTATCAGTGCTATCCTAGGGGGATCAGCAGTTATACATTGCAAGCCCAAATTATATTATTATATACAATATTATACAATATAAAATATTATATACATAATTATTATATACAAAAATTTGAGCTTGCAATGGGTAACTGCTTATCCCCCCTCCTAAGTAATTTATACATGGAGTTCTTTGAAAGTAAAATGTTAAGCTCAATATTGCCTAGAGTTGTTAAATGGTATAGATATGTTGACGATATACTTTGCATCTGTCCTAATTCTATAAATAAAGATGATTTCCTAATAAAATTGAATTCATTAGTGCCGACAATCAAATTCACAATGGAAGAAGAAGTAAGTGGTAATTTGCCCTTCTTGGATGTCCTGATCCATAGGTTACCTAATGAGTTACGCTTTAGTGTATATAGAAAACCTACGAATGTACTTGCATATGTTCACTTTTATTTTTCCCATCCAAAAAATGTTAAACATTTTGTTTTTAGAAATATGCTTTTGAGGGCGTTAAGAGCGTGCTCTCCCGAATTCCTTAATGCAGAGGTCAACAACATTAGGTCAATTGCCCTTTCATCAAAATGCTCCTCCTCTTAGTATATCGATTTAGCTTTGAAGGGTGCTAAAAAAACTTTTTCTAATACTTCAACAGAGCCCCGTTCATAGTCAAATTCAATAGTTTTGCCATATCATGAGTCATTGGACCTCCTTCCAAGATTAGCCAAACAACCTGATTTTAATATAGTGTTTTCTAATCCTAATAGCGTGGTCAATATGTTAATAAAAAACTCTCCCAGCGAATTGGAGTCCGGTGGTATTTATAAAATTACGTGCAAAAATTGCCATTAAAATTTATATTGGTCAAACTGGTAAATCATTAAAGCCACGTGTAAAACAACACCAATACAACGTAAGTAGACAGGAAAAAAGTAGCGCCTTATTTTTGCATATAAAAAATGAAAATCATCATATTGATTGGACAGGAGCTAAATTTATTACCTATGAAAAATCAATGTTGTTAAGAAATATTATTGAATCGTCTCTAATTAAATTTAATAGGTCAAATATTATAAACATGAGTAACTGTCTCTTCAAACTTGATACTTTCGTTACGAGGGCAATAGCCTCTTCTAAGAGGTTTGACAGCTAGCGGATAGTTGTTTACTCTTTCTTACTGTACTCCTTTGTTTCCCCAAACATCCCTTTCTGGACATTAGTCCTTTCCTGCGCTTTCACTCTTTTAAAATTCCACTCTTCCCTCCCACTCTTCTCAACTCCTCACCGGATGTTTTCTGCATCTAGTGTTTCAGTTGGGTTTTTGACTCTGACGAAGACCGCTTATTACGGTTGAAAGATCTTAGTCTTGTTTTCTCATTTCTTACTGTGGTTTGATCATTGATAGATGTATATATAAAGTGGCAACATATAAAAAGAACGAGACACTTACTTTCAATATTGCGAACCGCAGTTCGTCGTCAGGAAGAGACTAGAGAGAAGAAAGAATAGTTACGTCCGTTCCAGAAGGACTGTACATTGTCGAGTGAGTAGTTGTCGTTTCAAGGTAGTCGTAGCGCTGCAGGCTATCTACCGTTATTGAGCTCGAGTACCATATTAGAGATAGTGAAGAGAGAGAATAAAGATAAATATGAGGAGAGGATAGAATAAAAACATAAGAAACCAAGTACAAGGACAGCCTTCAAACTGAAAATAATAAATAAAAAAATGGTTAAAAAATAATGCAGGTAATAATTATAAAAAATAATTAATAAAATAAAAAGTCAAGAAGAAAGGGAATTAGAGTGCACTGTCACAACCATTACTCTTTAATCTTCAGGGTTGCCAGGTTGCTATTTTTTGATCCGCGTCAAAATTTACTTCTTTTCAAGTGGTTGACATTAAAAAAATAGGTGATTTGCATTTTCCTATAAGTTGGCTCTTTTTTGGCTTTTTTCCTGGTGTCTGTGAGTCACGGAAGTAAAAAAGACAACTGAAATAATGGACATTTTATCAAGTAACATATAAAAAACGGCTCCGTTAGATGAATTTAATTCCAATCTTTCCCAACGGTCAGATTACGGCAGTAGCTTTTGATATTTCGGTCCTCAGTAATTTGACCTTAAAATCTTAGCAAAAGATTTAATTTTTATTCTTCATGTCCATAGCTTAATCCAACCGGTACCTGCTTACACCTTTCAAAATTCTGTATAAAAATGCTTTTGTTAATCTGGGAAATATCTCGCAAACAAATATCTCCAGCCCTTAGCCCGCTTGCTCATAATACTTCAGCCTTAATGAATAGAATGCACGCACCCTTCATTCCTACTCATTCAATACTAGATATACGTCTATATGTATACAAGATTTCACATGAACACGTGAAATAACAATCAATGATCAAACCACAATATGAAATGGGAGAAAAATATTAAGATCTTTCAACCGTAACAAGCGGTCTTCGCCAGAGTCAAAAACCTAACTGAGAGGTTTTGACCCAAAAAACCCAAAACCTCAGTTGGGGTTTTTGCTCGGACGAAAACCGCTTGTTACGGTTGAAGATCTTAGTCTTTTTTTCCCATTTCATATTGTGGTTTGATCATTGATCTTAGTCTTTTTTTCCCATTTCATATTGTGGTTTGATCATTGATCTTAGTCTTTTTTTTTCCCATTTCATATTGTGGTTTGATCATTGATCTTAGTCTTTTTTTCCCATTTCATATTGTGGTTTTATCATTGATCTTAGTCTTTTTTTTCCATTTCATATTGTGGTTTGATCATTGATATATATGTACATATACAACTATGATTTCAGTCGTAATTGTTTGATCATCCCTAAGTATGGCTACTAAAGACTAGGGAAGCAATTTAATATAAACTTCAGGTTAATCAAATCTTTAATTAGTATGTTATATATTCAAGTGGAAATGTAGCTGAAATAATTTAATAAGAAGCATGTCGAAATCCATAGCATTAGGAAATGCTCATGTTTTAATTTCTGTGTATATTAATACCATTTCCTTATTTCGCAGGGATTTATTTTGAATATATAAATATGTGACGTGTGGCTATATTTATATTTTGGCATTACAATCGCAGTTAGGTGATTTGGGAGTAAAGCACTTGACTATTAGGGCGGGGAACATGAGTCAGTCAGGATGTTATCTTTAAGATAAAAATTATTTGTTTAGCGTGGATCAGTTTGACACAAGGTAGTAGACAGGTGTGCGGAAATGTCGAATTCACCAGCAGTGAGGTTGGATACCTACATTTCCAGAATAAGGAATACCTTATTTTGTCTTAATATGTTCCTTCTGGTATGCAATTTTTGCAGCATTATTAAACATTAACAGATTTGTGACATATTAATTTTGGTTGTATAATTCTTAAAAGTGAATCCTACTGATAGAGCTTACCCGAAGTGTTAATAACATTTAATCGCATTGCTTATTGACTCGGTTGTGCCAGTGTTCTTCACACTGCTAGTTAGGATAAGATGGTTGGCAAGAAGATTCATTAACTATTAAGTAATTATCTTATCAGAAAGCAATCAATTTATTAGAATGAGATTACCCACAGTCTAGTGCCTCAGTTTAATAAATGCTTTATCATAAATTCACATTTTATATGATAATTAATTCTATTTTACATTTAATTTGTACTATTACATTTTAATATCAATTTTTTGAAAACATTATACTACATTTTTATACATAAAGTACAGAAAAAAGTTCCCTCGTTACTTTATTTGTCAGTTTTTTTTATTTGGTGATCACTTTTTATTAATTATTAATCTTCTTCATTGCTCAAATAGGCTTCATGAAAATATACCATGCGGGCATGTGCACCTGGTAGCATGTATTTATTACATTAGTAATAGATTTGGAACATTGAACTTACTGTTTTACTGAATGAGCGGAAGTAATAAATTCATGCTACATTTGAGATAGGTATTTGTAAATTTCAAGAATTAAGGATGTTGTTACGTTATTTACAATTAATATTGCAATAATTATAATATGAAATTTATGAATAGTGTTTCCTTATTATTCATATTGTTGGTAATAAATTTTTTTTTAATAAAAATGTTTTATAGGGACTTAAAGAAAGCAAAATTACTTTGATTTTAATCTTAAAATTTTGGTAGTATGTAATATAACATGTAAGGAGTTTAGGAACTACTGGTACTGGTAACTACGAACAAACATGTGCGGTATGGTAAAAGAAGGTTGTCAAAGTAATCATGGCAAAACATTTTTGGTAGAATATTAAAAACTGCGCTGAAAAAGGAAATTGTCCAATTAATTTTAACAGAACACTATCAAGCACGTATGATGTATTAAACTAACATGACTTAACATATGTATAGATTTGGTGTCAGTAATACATTTAATCAATGGTATCTCAAATGTTTATAGTTTGAAAGGTAATAGTAATGATATTGCTTTCTAACTCAACGGCTACTTAGTCAATTGACAACAGACTAAAAATAATGTTGTATTAAAAAATAAGTCGTTTAGAAATGATGGTACAATATTGATTTGATCCATCTATAATTCCACTCTAATTTTGAATACTATGCTTCAGCTGATTGGTACGGCCTTAATCGGGCTTTGTTTGTGGTTCCGTTTCGATCCTGACTTCAGGCACTGGGTGAATCAACTCCAAATTCAAAGTGTTTACATCGGAGTCTACATTCTAATCGTATCTATACTCATAACAATCGGCAGTTCTATATTTGCCTGCTTCTCAGCTTATAGTGAAGATGTGCTCTTCCTTCTGATTGTAAGTTGAACTTCAATTCTTTCTAAGATTTAATACATGTTGAACTGGTGTTAATTGAAGGTGATAATTTCTTCAAACTTTACTTCCTTTTTACAGAATGCAGGAGTCCAATTTCTGTGTTTCATACTAGGACTTGCAGGTTCGGCTGTACTAATGGATTTTACTACCTACAACTCTTCAGTGCGTCCGATTATTATAAAAGTCATGACTCAGTTGATTTCGTTGTATCCAGCTGATACTGATGCAAGCGACATTTTACTATCAGTGCAAGAAGAGGTATATTTCAACAATAAATCCATCGTATACATTCACAGCCTTTGTCTGTCCCTGTATAGTTCATTATAAATGTCTCACAAACTTTTTACTTTTTTTTTTTTAATTATATGTGTCAACATGGCCACTAGTTCTGCTGAAATTGAACAAATAAGAACCAGGTCCAAAGGAACTTCAGAAACTATTATTAATGTATGAAGGCTTCTTCATATTTCGATTGGGTTTCTGAATTTATAACATCAGTTAAATACAACAGTTAATATTGAATTATAGATTATTGTCACAACAACAAAAAATGCAACATAAAATGAAATATATTATAATGCATACAGCGTTGTTCCGAATGCTTCATTTCCACTTTTTTTTTAAGAAAAAGGCTATATCCACAAAAAAAGGTCAAATAAAGTATGATATCATTTGTCTAAATATAGGGAAGGGAATCACTGAGTTCCTTAATAGCTGACTTCTAATTGATCTAGATGGGTTGCTGTGGAGCTGACGGCCCCAATGACTACGTCACTATGAAGAGGGCGTTGCCACCGCAATGCCGTGACACTGTCACCGGAAACGCCTTCTTCCACGGTTGTGCTGATGAACTCACTTGGTATTTCGAAGAAAGGTCATCATGGATAAGCGGAATAGTCCTCACACTCTGCTGCATTAATATACTGGATGCTGTTCTCAGTATTATTTTGGCTCAGCTATGCAGGAAAGATGAAAATTATGACCAACGTTGAGTTATGAATATTAATTTCCGATTTATTTTCAAATAAATTTTTTAGATATTCATTTGTGAATAAAAATAATTTTATATTATGAAAGTTAAGTTTACATTTAATGTTGATTGTTTTTGTATGATAATTATCTTCCAAATTAAACTTTAAAAAAATATTACTTTTACAAGTATAAGTATAAATAAAACAAAAATAATACATATATTACATGTAAATGAAAATTAATATAGTGAAAAACAATATTTTTACTGATCAAACTTACATTTTACTTCAACTAGTTCTATATTTTTAAATAATATAATCTCCTTACATTGAACTAAATTTGAGGTTTATAATATGAATTAAAATGTTCATAAACATACGTTAAACGTAATTAAAAGCTGAATCAAATAAAATTTAAAGCAATTGCTTAAATCTAAGCTGTACGTAACTTAATCTCTGCTAACAAGATGAAATGTAGTGAGTAAGTTTTTTATATAGTATGTGAATTGAATTGCATGGGTGGAAAAAGACAGTAATCTGATAAAAGGAGTTTATCAAATGGTAGAAATAAAAGACAAGATAACAGCTTGACCATTTTATCATGATAAATATACACCGCTATACATCGTATGTTGTCTTTATAACTGGACCAGTTAGTTTTGCTCTGGACAATGGACAACATCCGACACAGGTCGGGTTGTGAGGGTAACATATTTTCTTAGAATATATCTAAGAACCTTTCTGGTATTAATGATAATATTTTATTTTAATATTTTATTGCATTCAGTTTGAAATTCTTGCCAAAGATTAATTTGAGACATTAGAATCAGGGAAAATTAATAATAAGAATACATTTTTTTGATAGACACATCGTTCATGATTCATATTCGTTTACAGCATTTTTTATTATCTATTATTTAATTAGTATAAATTTCAGTTTATAACATATTTTGTAATTATATTTTTTATTTTTATTGTTACATGTTTTTTGCTGGTGTATGTACTTCTTAAACAAATTATGTATTCAAAGTCACTATTTTAGCTTAATTGAAATAAAGATATAGCTGTTCAGTAAGAATAATAATTTTTTTTTTGTAAATAAAAGATGTGAGCTTGTGCATAAATCTCTTGCTAAAAATATAGTTCTAAGATTTACGCCTTTTCTTTTTATATTTTTTGGTGTCACATAAAAGAAAATATTTCTTTAAAAAATCTTAATTTTACAATTGATATAAATAATTGGATGTGATTCCCATGTGGGACTGCCACTGCAACCTAAAGGGTTGCCTACTACTACTACTAATATACGAATGTATAACTTAAATTCATTATGTTACTTGATTGTCGAGTAATTAATAGCGTTAGATGTTTTGTTAAAACGAATGAATGACATAAATGGAGTTGTGATATTTCTTTACAAATCACCAGCTATAAATTGTGTTAGGACTAACGCACGTTGCTTTGGGTTTGCACGCTGCGACCTTGTCGATGCTGAGTTGTTCTGAGGGGCAAATACTAAGTCAATTATATACTGCTTGAATAAATTCAGTTCATCATTATTGCGCCAATATAGCTGAGCACTATTACATCACTGATATACTAATACTACGCCCCTAGTGGGCCATGCAGCTATATCCGCAGGCTGCATTGGCCTACATATATCCATAGGTTCATTGAACCAGAGGCTACAATGAACCTAATGTATAACTTAATATGTTAGTCCTAACACAATTTATAGCTAGTGATTTGTAAAGAAATATCACAACTCCATTTACGTCATTCATTCGTTTTAACAAAACATCTAACGCTATTAATGACTCGACAATTGAGTAACATAATGAATTTAAGTTATACATGATGTCGTTATACAACGACCTTGTGGTCGCTGTGTCAGAAGCAATAACTTCTCGGGAGGATGCCTGCCTTGCGTACCGGGGAGCTAGAGAACCCAAACTCCTACCAGTGGGAACGGGCCAGGAACTCAGCTGAATGGACTGGAAAACTGATGCTTGTCTGGTAGAGGCTCTGGCTTTTGACGGGATCTCAGAGTAGGGACGATTACATACTACCATACATACATACTACCCTCTCTCGAGTCCTTTTATATTAAGAATAGAGAGACCTTAAAGGCTCTCTAGCACTTATTGACATGGACCAGGTGGCGTTAGCCAACGAGAGACTTGCAATCTGTCTATGAGTCGTTTTCTATGGTATTAGAGATTTCCCATAATGACGCCCTGATGGGGTCAGATTAACTATCAGTAGCAAGCCCTGGTCCCGGGGTAACGGGCATTGCCCTCTTCAGAGGGGGACGACCGAATACTCATAAATCCTATGGTAGTCCTTAAACTGTGAGGCATGTAGGAAGCCTGGCCAGTAATTATATACTAATTAGTGTAATAAGTTTACACTAATTTCGTCCGAAATATTGCATCGTCTTCCAGGCCACGAGGAATCAAGTTTGTGAGTTCAGTTTCAATGGTAGAACTTACAAATAAAGTTAATTATAAGGGTAGTTTATACATACAAGCACACTAAGTACTACAGAATTTCTGTACCGTTATTTGAATAATATTTTTTCTAATAATCACATGACAAAAGAATGCTTATTAATATTATTTTCAGTCCTCTTGACTGTCTCTTTCAGTTTTTGTTTCAAAGGTGAGAAGTGTACTCATTTGTTGATTGACACCTATTTCGTTACAAGCAAGCGATATTACTGGGTTTAACCTACAGTGGGTGTCCTTAATTATAGTTTACTGAAATTTATTGGAGGGGTATCTTTAACTAATACCTGACATTGTAGAAACTGGTGACCGACTGCTTTACTATCTCCCACGTACAAAATATACGGACATGACGAAGACTCGAATGTCGAATCTTTAATACTAATAGAATTGCCACTTTATGCCACCTGAAGCTGTGGCAATCGCAGTGTGAGTAGGGACGTGTAGTGAGGCTTGACCCACCTGACAATCTTAGAAAGGAACAAAATGAAAAAAATTAATAAAATAGTTTAATGTTTATATTTATGTATAGAATTACATTATATAAATATTTTTCAATTCACTTCACCAGTTTTAGATTTTTTTTTATTCAAAATCGGATTTTCACATTAAATGTTCAGATACTTAAAAGAAATGTGCGGTGAGGCTACCAACTGCCGTGCCTCTTAACAGATTACGCTATTACTATTAACTGTGCTGGCATGTTCTGAAGTGATACCGTATTTCTGTCTCTCTTTATGCCGTTATTAAAATGTTTAAACACTTTTGTTACATTAACTAAATTTCGAATGTATAGTGTTTTTTGGGCAGCAATGGTATGTGTGTTAGTACTTTCTTGTTCTGAGTGATCATAAAACTGCTGCGAAAAGTCACTAAGTGAGGCATGCAGTTCTCCTGCTTCTTGATAATGGGAGCCTGTGACTACGGGGATTCTTATTGTGACTCGCTAGGAGTATACAGTCAGCAACAGCATGCCAGAACTAGCTAGCGAAGTGCAACCATGCATTTATTTTCCCCTTTCTCACTTTCAAAACGGAGGATTACATATCCAAACTTAAAGAATTTTCTAAATTGAACTTTATAATGAAGCTGAAGGAATCAGTTAAAGAAGATGAATACCAGAGCTAACGAGTTTACTGCAGAATACAGGATAGAAGATTCTCTCCTTTAGAGCGAGATAAAACCATAATATTGTTTTTTTCTTTCATTTCATTAAATGTACTTTTTTGTGTGTTACAGTTTTTTATGTGTAAAGGAAGCTGATATCAGATTTTAAACATTGCCCGTTAACTACTACCAATCGAATAGTGAATAAGGTTCTCCGTAGGGTTTGTAAATCTGACTGTGATGAAGTCAGTGTCTCACCTGCCATGAACCTCAGCGCACGTTATTGACTGTGAGGAGGGTTTCATATTGTTTGAGTTTCGAACATGAAATAATGAGTTTGGAACATTAACTATAAAACAATTTAATTAGTTTTTTTTTTAAGTACCATTGATGAAAGTACTGATATTTAAGATCTTATGTATTCAAAGATGGACTTCTTACAGCCCCAAGGTGGGTGTTTCTTGATTTGCTACCTTTGTAATGGTCACGTTGTCTCTTCTCTTCTTACGGCACTGGATACGGTTGAAAAGTTTTCATGAAATTGTGATCACTCTATTCTACGCGCAGAAATGTGTAGGTCATTCCATCTTGACAGTGATATTAGTTAAAGATGAAACCCTATACTGGGATGAATCTTCATAGGGAGACATAGGGAGACCATCCTCACATATTTCAGAATAAGGATCTTCAACCAAAAACCATGGAAACTCAAAACTGGTGTAAGTCCTCTACAAAGAACAGTTTGAATATAGGAATTGTTATTCTCTAATGAAGGAGTTGTTTACAGTCCCTCTCTGAGATGAGCATATAACCATCTGTGGAGCCCCTGAGATTAACAAAAAAAAAAATATGCAGATGTGAGTTCTGTAAAAAAAGTGTTCATAGGTCAATGCAAAATTCCAAGAAGAATGCAAAAATAGTTTTACAATAACAGCAACTTTCTTACTAATATTTTATAATTTTAAGCTAATAAATAGAAAAAAAACACACATTTGGATGATCAGAAAAAAAAAGCAATATTAGAACAATATGATGAACTAATAAACTAATAATGACAATGTTGTGCCTATTATTACTTTGTTATTCTAACAGCTCCCCTCGTTATTGATACAATTTCCCTTTTGGTATAGATTTGGCATGAAACACTAAATTTATACCATTGATCCGAAAATTACTATTTTATTTTTACTCGTGGATCGTCTTTAAGCTTCTGTAGACCTCTGAGAGCGCATGTGAATCGCGTTGAGAACCCAGCTCTAACACAATGTCCAATATTCAAGTCATTATTCAATATTAAAACATATTTTACATCATTAATTAGCTAGCGTATTTTAATTAAATAAAATTGTTCAACCTTGGCATTAATTAATTAGATATAAAAAAAAATCCTTTATACTTGTATTAATATTTCTATAGCTCATTTCATATGTATTATTACTGATTCATATTTGTATTAAATTACATTCATCACAGTAATATTTGAAAACTGTGAATAATAATTAGCGTAATAATAATTATACTAGTTGATTATAATAGTTCATGATAATTATAAGATTTTGATAAGGAAACTAGTGAGAAATACCTTGAAGATAGTAACCCTAGAAACAAGAATCAGTTTGTTTAAATTTTTCATCATATCTTGAACTTAACTTAATTAAGAATTCAGTATGACTACTAGACTAAGAAAAAAGTTTTTTTCACAATTATTTACAAATGACAATAAGGTGCTAACTTCTGAAGAGGCGTATAAATTATTCATAAAGCGGCCAAAATTGTTTCTTAAACTGTTTTCCTATGAAAGCTTACCTGGGCATTTTATTAAGAAAAATTTAGCAGTGAATTTATCGCAGTTTAATACTATAAACAAAACGTTGAAAATTCCATCAGCTGTGCAAGTTCACATGCCATCTGCCTGGCCAGGCTTTGGTATTCTATATCAAAAGGATGCTGATAATTTCATGTCTGAAGATAGTGCTAACATGGATCAAATGCACACCGAAGAATTGCCAAAGACAAATACATTGATATATGGTTATAAACGGAATGACTTTTATATATCTTTGTTCAGAAAAATTATTCTTGGTGCAAATATTCTCAACGCTGTAAGATTTTTGATAGTTCTTACTGTAAACAGTCGTATATAATGTATCATCTATTATAGTAAGGTATATTATAATTTTATCATTACTTTATGTATAATTAAAAATACGGAAAAGTGGTCCATCTGGACTTTGCAACAAAATTAAAAACATAGAAACAGAACAAGACAAATCACTTACTAAGATCTAACAATTCTTCGAAATATCGATCTCAGTAAGTGCTTTACTCTGATAAGTTATATATTTTGCTTAATATATAAATGTTAATTATATTTATGTATTTTCATGGAAAGCTATATGAGCATATAAAAAAAGTCACGAACATAATGAAGGAAATAGGAAAAT
This sequence comes from Hermatobates lingyangjiaoensis, assembly GCA_026182355.1. NCBI lineage: Eukaryota > Metazoa > Arthropoda > Insecta > Hemiptera > Hermatobatidae > Hermatobates > Hermatobates lingyangjiaoensis. Next base: position 1,709,039 of record JAPFBL010000084.1, read on the forward strand.
ATTTCTAAAGCCTCTCAAAGTGACACGAACTTAAAGAAGTGTCGGTGCAGTTCTTTGACACCAAGTTACCTCAAGGTTCATCCTATTCCCTTTATTATTCTTATAATTCCTTTATTGTAGAGTCAGTGTTTTTCTTGTCATATTACCGAAGATACGTATGCATATCTAAACAATGAACTTTCTGAAGAACGTATCAACGTAATTTTCTTTATTATGAATGAAAAAATAAGGGAATTTCAAGAGGTTAGAAGTCCTAGAATATTAAACTAGGAATAAAAAAAATCCTTTTTTTTTAATTGAAACAACATGGCAAACGTTGTTTGATTTTTTAAATAATTCTGTATATGCGATTTTTTTATCATTGAATTGATTTAGGACTGAATCCTGTAAAAAGGGATTGAACCAGTCCTAAAGAAACGGCAGAGTTTAATCTGCAGACTGTTGATGGCTTATACGAGTTATTTGTATATTGGTAGATACCTCACAAATTTGTTACTAGTTTTGGACAATCGAAATAGAACTGAAACTAGATTTGATACCATCTGGAGTTCAATAATGGTTCAAGAGGAACAATAACTGTATTTCCCAAAGATGAATTGGAGGACTTTCATGATATCGAATCATGATATCCTCTTTTGACTGATATATGATAACTTTATCTCAAATCTTCTGCTATCAGTGAACAACTAAAACGAAAGTTGTCCAAGGTTGTCTAAGATGACTTAGACATGTCATCTAAGTATATATATAATAAAGTAGATAGATAAATAAACATGTGTAGTAACAAATAATTATATAGATTTATATATAAAAAGATTTCACATTAACACGTGAAATAACAATCAATGATCAAACCACAATATGAAATTGGGAAAAAAGACTAAGATCTTCCAACCGTAACAAACGGTCTTCGTCAGACTCAAAAACCCAACTGAAGGGTTTTGACCCAAAAAACCCAAAACTACAGTTAGAGTTTTTGACTCGGACGAAGACGGCTTATTACGGTTGAAAGATCTTAGTCTTTTTTTCTCATTTCATATTGTGGTTTGTTCATAGATTTATACAGATAGGATATCTTTTGTCAACTCTTGTGTGAACAGTTCCCTAAGAACAAGAAAATCGTAAGCAAGTTAGATTTTACATACATATAATAATTTATAATTTTTAATCTAAGCTTAGAAATAATATATTTCAGGTATTCCTCGTTTAATGACGTACTGTTTAATGACAACTCAGAATAATGACAGGCCTCCTGACTGGCCTAATATTCGTTTATCATAATTCTCTCGGAGTTCCGAAGACGCGAGCGGGACGGGACGATAATCGTAGGTATGCAGTACGATAAGGTAACCATTTTAGACCCTAGATTTACGCCTTGTTCTTGCATCTGGTCGCGATCATTTCTTCAATTCTCCTGCCACGTTAGTTGTACGTTGCATCTCATCGTGTTAACTTGTTGTCTACTTTGAATTATAAATTGTACTATATATCCTTCACCACATATGAAAAACGTACAAGTACGTTTAGCAGGAGGATCATCTGCCAAGAAGCAGAGAATGCAATAGATATTGACACGAAAATTAAAATCATTAATCAGTATGAAAACGGTAAGAAAGTTCAACTATCGCTAGCAGTAAGGGGTTTGCACATTTTACAGTATCCACCATCTTAAAGGACGAAGACTGAAGAAGACTGCAAAGCATATAACGGGATATAATACTTTGATAACGAGCAGAGAAAAGACCCACTCTATGAGATGAAGAATTGTTTCCCTTTGGATTGATAATCAAATAAGTAAGAAAATACGAACTAGCCTACTTCGAATTCAATCTAAGGCGCGCAGCACTTTTGAAAAACTGAAGTCATGCGATCAAGGATGCCAAGAAACATTCACTGCAAGGCATGAATGGTTCCAGTGATTTTGTGGGCGATTTAATTTCCACAATTGTCATATTTCTGGTAAAGCAGCTAGGGTGGGGACAGAGGTAGCAGATGAATACATTAATGTTTTTGACAAAATTATAGAAGAGATAGGATATTTACCAGAACAAATTTTCACAGTTGAGGAGACAAGATTATATTGGAAAAAGATGCCAGAAGGGACTTATTTGCCCAGAGAGGCTTCATCTACGCTAGGTTATAAATCATCAAGAATCGTTTGATGATGCTTTTAGGGAGAAATGTTGCGGGGCATAAATTAAAACCCTTTTTTGTATACCAGACTGAAAATCCGGAACATATTGATTCACATTGATTGATTGTTTGAGAAGAAAAAATAAGAGTGTAGAGTATACCAACTGTGAGTTTCTTGACTGATATATGATAACACATCCGTTCAACGATGATTTCGCTTAACAACGGCATAGTTGGCCCGAATTACAGTCGTTAAATGAGAAGTACCTGTATTATAAAAGCAAGTCTTACTTAGTGAAACGGTCGGGTGGCTGTAACACCGATTCATGAGGTAAGATGGACTTTTAAAATATTATGTTTACTTACCCCTGAGGCACTAATAATTTGCATGTATAGAAATAATAGCTTACAACGGTATCCTATGATGCCAATTTTAAAGAAATAATCTTTTTCGATCTGTTTTATATTACAAAAATTGTAATTTCAAACCTGATCAATTAACAACTAAAATTATTTAATTATTTTAGATAGGTTTAATTGCTTGAAAGACTCATAATAAGAGATTCATTATTATGAGCCTTTCATAATACCTACTGTTTATTTACACCAAAGGTCAATCAATTAACTTTTTCAGGGAATGATAGTTCATCAAATATATGAAATAGTGAACGTTTGCAAACAGATTATAATCACAGGAATGAATGAAGTCAAGTTCTTTCAAGAGTACTTCATTGTATTATATTTTTTTCTGCTCATAGAACTTATTGCTGTTGGCATTATCGAATACGGCCGCAAGTATACAAGAATTGATTATATATTATATGTTAGTTTTTTCTATTGATAATTTATTTTGTTCGCATAAATATTTTTACATCTTGGATGATAAGCTATATTGTTTTCTTGCTTAATGAAGTAGATGTTAGATTTTTCGAAGTATATGTCAGTATAGAATATTATTTATTTGTTACCCATCAAGTTTTCTTTTTTCCTTCTTCCATATTTTATATTTTGTTTATATTTTGAACTTATTTAGCTTTATTAGTGAATTATAATTCAGTTATACTAAAACAGATGCCTCAAAGCAGAAAAAATTACCTAATTTTATTTCCTAAGCTATTATCTTTAGATTTAATGTCATTGTGGGGGCCAGGATAGCTCAGTGGCAATGTGCTCGCCTCTGAAGTAGTAGGTCCGGGGTTCAATGCCCACTCTGGTCCTCGATTTATTCAAGTGGAAGGTGAATAAATCTGAGCACGTCGTCCCTCGGAGAGGACGTTAAGCCGTCGGTTCCGAGCCTACGAATATTACAATGCACAACAGTGCATGTCGTAAATAGCAGTTCCGGACCAGAGGCCCACTACTGTTAGATTCTCATCCTGCTGTTCTTGTTGGGTCAGTAAACATTCTCAAGAATTGGGGAGTCAGTCAGTAAGGGAAAGTGTCGTCTTCGTGGTCGTTTGGTTTTCAGGCTTTGCATTCTCTGAGGTACTGTATACTTTTGGAATCATGTGGTCGTCATTTTTAGTTTAAGTAAGAAACTTTGAGGCTCGTGTGATTAGGAAAGGTTGAGAGTAGGATTTAGTTCCCGAACAAGGGGATTGTTCCGAGCCTGTACGATGTCAGGTACTCGTTAAAGATCCCTATTCTAAATGTACTTGAGTTATGCAACATTTAGGTTCGGTCTATTTGTGTTTCCTTGTGGGGGACTGCCATTGCAGCCTAACCTAACCTAATGTCATTGAAGTAATTTATCACTTCTGGACTGAAATATCTGGCAAAACTATCAATAGAAACTATTAATAATCACCAATTCATGGGATTAGAAATTAACATAAGTGATTTTTTGTATGCATAAACTCATAAAATTGACGGAAAAAGATTCATTTTTAATTGCTGATCATTGATTTAAAAAATATGAAAACTGACCCATATTTGTTTTTAAAAAATTGAATAATTATTGTGTCAATCAATTACGAGGGATTAATGCTTCCTTTGAACCGGTTTTTGATTCAATGTTTTGATAATTATAATATTTTGTTACAATACTTACAACGATATATAATTTACTAGAAAACGTACCCGTCCTTGACGGAATCAAAAATTCTATTATGCTTGGTATTCCAAAATATCAATTATAGTATTATACTAATACTATAATTAAAAATTATAGAATAGTAGAAAATACCATTATTAGTACAGTGTTAAACAAATGCCTCTGTATACACCATATTAGCTGTCTGTCCTTCAGGTTCACGGAAGAACAAACAGTTGGGACCTCTGTCTCTTCAGTAGGCAAACTATAGTTGACCATGTGAGAAAAACTTGGTCTCGTTAACTTGAATTCCTGCGTTAGATAAAGTCTCCCTTTGCGACTTAGTTAACGTCATTGTGAAATAGACTCTGACGGGACTTTGCAATCATTTCAACGGAAACAGACAGTGGCTCGGAATCAATGGTATGGGTGGTATACACACAGACTCCACATTCGTGTCTCAGAGCACAAACTCCCAGTCGTGTCCCGTTGCACATTTCCCGGGGCACTCAAGTTGCGTAACATGAAATTTGTTACTGATACTAAGTGACAGCATGATGATGATCCTACTTGAAGTTTTTACTCATCAACAGGCAGTCCAAGAGCAGTCACGGAGTCAAGAAAATCAGTTAGATAATAAACTACTTCCTCATTACTAATCACTCTCTTTACTGACTTTTAAGTTCTACCTTCGGGTTGATATAGCGTAAGAACATGTTTGTTGATTTTTCCTGCCTGTTCATTAGTAAGGCTTGAGCATTTCTCGTTCACAAAGCCATTTATTTTGAATAGATAGTATACCTTGAACTCTGGGAAACACCTTGTCAATAAGCTCAAATAAGCATAATATTCATATATTAGCATTTTGCTATAAGCAAATATTCATGTACGCAAATGAAATTAAAGTCAACTAACAATACCTAATTGCTACACCTGTATATTTTCAAAATAAACATGTGTGTGTAGTTAGCCAAACACGACTTAAAAGTTCATAACTTCGCTTCATCATTGAATATTCCATCCATCCAAAGATTAGATTTTAAGTTAGACATACACAAATCTACAATCAAAGTTTCAGCTTTATATGTCTTATGGTGGCAATATTTTGTGGACAAACCGACAGACAGAAATTATTCTAAGGGTACATGTGGCTACTCTAAAGTATGAAACGTAAAGAACACTTGAAATGAGTTAGTTTTAATTAACGTGCTCCCAGTCAACAGCCAGCACGCAAGCCACTGGGCTACTCTGGTTCCATAGCTTACTTTATTACCAGTATTTATATTACGCAAATATTAAATTAAAAAAAAATGTTTTTATTGTATTTATTTATAATACATTTGCACTAGTGTCATCGGCGAGCAAGTAAGCTACTGGCTACCCTGGTTAGATCTCTTTACTTTATTACCATTTTTTATATATTCACATTTTAAATTCAAAAAAATATTTGTTTGTTACATTTATTTATAATACATTTGCATTACTGTCATCGGAGATCACGCAAGCCACTGGGCTACTCTGGTCCCATACCATACATTATTACCAGTGTTTTTATTAAGCAAATATTAAATTAAAAAAAAGTTTACAGTTATATATAATATATAGCGAACATACCCGTCTTTGACGGAATCAAAAGTTCCGTCATTTTTGGTATTCCAAAATCTCATTAGAAATTATAGTATAGTAGAAAATACCAGTATTTGTACAGTGTTAAACAAATGCCTCTGTATACACTACATTAGCTGTCTGTCCTTCAGGTTCATGGAAGAACAAACAGTTGAAACCTCTGACTCTTGAGCAAGTAAACTACAGTTGACCATGTGAGAAAAACTTGGTTTCGCTAACTTGAATTCCTGCGTTAGATAAAGTCTCCCTTTGCGACTTAGTTAACGTCATTGTGAAATAGACTCTGACGGGACTTTGCAATCATTTCAACGGAAACAGACAGTGGCTCGGAATCAATTGTATACGTGGTATACACACAGACTCCCCAATACCACATCTGGTCATTATGTCCGCCTCTATGGCATATCTATGTAGAGCACGAACTCAGAGTCGTGTCCCGTTGCACAGTTTTGGGGCACTCATGTTTCGTAATATGAAATTTGTTAATGCTACTAAATTGCAGCATGATTGGTGCTCCTACTTTAAGATTTTACTCATGAGCAGGCAGTCAGGAGAAATAAATTCAGAGTCAAGAAATTCAATTAGATAATGAACTGCTTCTTCATCACTAATCTAATCTCTTTACTGACTTGTAAGTTCTTTCTTCGGTATGATATAGCGTAAGAACTTGTTTGTTGATTTTTCCTGCCTGTTTATATTAAGGGTTGAGAATTGCTCGTTTACAAAACTATTTATTCGTAATAGATAGGACATCCTCAACTCTGGGAAACACCTTTTCAAAGATGTCAAATACACAATATATTCATATGCTCTGTAGTGAATCGCTTCTGTAGTGAATTATGAATCTATTTAGTCAGAGACTGCAGTTAATCGATATCTTTTCCATCTTTCAACGACCTTTGGTTTTTCAGGACAGGAATTCCTTACACTCACAATACGTTTTTACCCTAATTTATTTTTTGGTGTCATAAAATAATGATGGTTTTGAAGGCTGGTAAAGCAAAAACTTTTGTCACAAGTAAACTCAGCCACCATAAGACATGGCGAGCTGAAACTTTGACACTGGATTTGTGTGTGCCTAACTTAAAATATGGGCTCTAAATAGATTATTAATTCAGTACAGAAGCGAAGTTATGGGGCTTTTAGCTGTATTTTCCTAACTTCACAGACAAGTTTGTTTTGAAAATACACAGGTGTGGCAAGTAGGTATTGTTAGTTGATTTTAATTTCAATTGAGCATATGAATATATTGCGTATTTGACATCATTCACAGAGTTAAGGATGTACTATCCTTAGTATGTAACTTAACTACTATACTGTAATTTCTAATGAGATTTTGGAATACCAAAAATGACGGAACTTTTGATTCCGTCAAAGACGGGTATGTTCGCTATGTATTATATATAACTGTAAACTTTTTTTTAATTTAATATTTGCTTAATAAAAACACTGGTAATAATGTATGGTATGGGACCAGAGTAGCCCAGTGGCTTGCGTGATCTCCGATGACAGTAATGCAAATGTATTATAAATAAATGTAACAAACAAATATTTTTTTGAATTTAAAATGTGAATATATAAAAAATGGTAATAAAGTAAAGAGATCTAACCAGGGTAGCCAGTAGCTTACTTGCTCGCCGATGACACTAGTGCAAATGTATTATAAATAAATACAATAAAAACATTTTTTTTTAATTTAATATTTGCGTAATATAAATACTGGTAATAAAGTAAGCTATGGAACCAGAGTAGCCCAGTGGCTTGCGTGCTGGCTGTTGACTGGGAGCACGTTAATTAAAACTAACTCATTTCAAGTGTTCTTTACGTTTCATACTTTAGAGTAGCCACATGTACCCTTAGAATAATTTCTGTCTGTCGGTTTGTCCACAAAATATTGCCACCATAAGACATATAAAGCTGAAACTTTGATTGTAGATTTGTGTATGTCTAACTTAAAATCTAATCTTTGGATGGATGGAATATTCAATGATGAAGCGAAGTTATGAACTTTTAAGTCGTGTTTGGCTAACTACACACACATGTTTATTTTGAAAATATACAGGTGTAGCAATTAGGTATTGTTAGTTGACTTTAATTTCATTTGCGTACATGAATATTTGCTTATAGCAAAATGCTAATATATGAATATTATGCTTATTTGAGCTTATTGACAAGGTGTTTCCCAGAGTTCAAGGTATACTATCTATTCAAAATAAATGGCTTTGTGAACGAGCAATGCTCAAGCCTTACTAATGAACAGGCAGGAAAAATCAACAAACATGTTCTTACGCTATATCAACCCGAAGGTAGAACTTAAAAGTCAGTAAAGAGAGTGATTAGTAATGAGGAAGTAGTTTATTATCTAACTGATTTTCTTGACTCCGTGACTGCTCTTGGACTGCCTGTTGATGAGTAAAAACTTCAAGTAGGATCATCATCATGCTGTCACTTAGTATCAGTAACAAATTTCATGTTACGCAACTTGAGTGCCCCGGGAAATGTGCAACGGGACACGACTGGGAGTTTGTGCTCTGAGACACGAATGTGGAGTCTGTGTGTATACCACCCATACCATTGATTCTGAGCCACTGTCTGTTTCCGTTGAAATGATTGCAAAGTCCCGTCAGAGTCTATTTCACAATGACGTTAACTAAGTCGCAAAGGGAGTCTTTATCTAACTCAGGAATTGAAGTTTTTCTCACATGGTCAACTATAGTTTACTTGCTGAAGAGTCAGAGGTTCCAACTGTTTGTTCTTCCGTGAACCTGAAGGACAGACAGCTAATGTGGTGTATACAGAGGCATTTGTTTAACACTGTACTAATAATGGTATTTTCTACTATTCTATAATTTCTAATTATAGTATTAGTATAATACTATAATTGATATTTTGGAATACCAAGTATAATAGAATTTTTGATTCCGTCAAAGACGGGTACGTTTGCTAGTTTGTAAATAAATTTGTTATAACTTAAAGATATGTAAAAGAATAAAATTATTACATTTAAAGAAATAAGTGCCAATCAAGCATGATGGATTTGTTTCACAAAATGCTCTAATCAATATTTATTTATGTTGCACCCTTGAACAAAATATAATATCGGATGTAAATTTTTTTGTGTTTATGAATCATATTAACATTGGGTAATATTCAATTGTGATAAATTGACTCTTTCCTATAATGTTTTGACATATATCCATTTTCTTTTCTCTTCTAGTCTGATATTTCATTTCTATTATTTTCAAATATTTCAAACTTCCAGCTATAGAAGTTTTAAATTATACTGAAAAGGCAGCTTTGAATTTGATTTGAGTATGCAAACCTGTCTAATTACTAATATATTTTTTTCTCAGTATACATTTACAGCAACCTAATAACAGAGTACAGCACGCAGGAAAATGGTAACACTTACTCAGAGTAAATTGGATTATTATGATTTTTGACAAAGGGGAAAAAAAAATGATTTTTTAAATTAACTGTAGCATATCGTAAAATTCTTAGTATAATAATTTTTTTAAAGATCACAACTGTAAAATATAATTCAAAATCGAAAACATTCTTTGATAAATAATAAACGAAATAATACTACATCCTTAATTAAAAATTAAAACGTAGGATTTTATATCGTAAAAAGACATTTTTTCTTACATGTTTCAGACGAAATAGAAATATTTTCAAGTTTTAAATGGGAAACTGTCTTAAATCTTCAATGTAGAAGGAGGTCAGATAAACTATGTAAGAGATCTACTGACTATTGGAACTAAAGCTATGTTCCCCTGTAAGAGACTATTTAGTAACACGAAATTTACACTTTTGCTTTTCAAAAATGTTATTACTGCTGTAGTTATACCAATGATCTTATATGCACCTGTTGTGTGATACACAAAAATAAGCATACATATTGCTAAATGCGTAGGTCACTATGTGTTCATCTCCAGGAATTAAAGACAGGAATAATCTTCTATTTAGGCATTCATACTATGCCTAAATGGGACATTATATATTATATACTCAAGAAGTTTGATGTTAAGTTTACTTATAGTAAAATTGACTGTAGGCCACTCCAGATTGTTTTAATAGTAAAAAGAACTTTTTTACAACTGCAACTGTGCATTGTATAACTAAGTTCTTGTTCTATTATATATATTAGATCATTGATGTTTTTTAGTTTGAGATTTTTTAGTTTGATTCAATCAAATACTTTAAATTCTTTTTGCTTATAATAATTTACTAAGTCTACCAATAATTAATTACGTTTGCAGTTCCTGATACTGGTTCTAATTTTGCAAATTTCCTATGGCAGTTTTGTATTTTATGAAAATACTCTTGGTGGTGACATCCTTATCAATGTGATAACGCGTAGTTGGATTGAAGAAAGTTTTTTAGCCAACTCAGAGGAAAGAAAATTGAACAATATTCAGGCACAGGTAAATAAAGTAACATTTATTTTGCAACAATATACCCTAAGAGTGATTCTAGCTTAAGGTAGTATCTCTATTTAATGGATAATAAAAATTAGAATTGGAATATGAATGTCCTAAGAACATGCTTTGTTCCAAGTGTCACTAGTATTTGATTTAAATATACAATAACAGAATCTACAGTTGGTTATTAAATCTCACTAAAAAACTCAATTATTTATTCATAATGTAGAATTATTACTTCAATTAAAAATCACTTTTAAGTCATATATTCTCAGTACATGAAACCAGCCGGTCAGAGGAAGTATCATTCTAAAACACTAATACCTTCCAAAATCTGTAAAATAATCCATCGATTGTCTTTTTATTTTGTTTTTTTTTTTAAATTTGTATATACACCAGGACATAAACAAGCCTTAGTCTAGAGCAGGGGTTGGAAACTTCCGACTCGAGTACCTGATCAGGCCCGCAAAGGTCCTGCGTCCGACTGTGAATACAAATCGACAACAAAACATCCAGTTCAGTAATTTTTCCGAAGAGTATTATTTGTTGGTAAAACAATGCTTAACTGTTGTATTGTTGCAAGTGGAGTTATAGTTAATTATTGAAGGGAAATTTATATACTATTATTATTTTACAGAAACATTGCTGTGGATTAACGAAAAACTCTGACTGGGGTCTTATAATGAAAAATCAAATGGTGCCTATATCCTGCTGCCTCCGCAGAAATGATATAATAAATGTTACGCTTCATATTTTAAGTAATGAAGTGTGTCCACTTGCTGAAGCGTCTGGAACCCCCTGTTTAGGTTATATAACCAATAGACTTAGTACTTTGCAATCCATTCTTCATTTTACAGTAGGACTTGAAGCTTTACTTCAGGTACCACATTAAATTTACTCTACAGTACTACAATTTAATTTTATAGGATATTGAAAAAAAAAACAATGTAAATGTTTAAGTATTTATGCTTAATCTTGTAAGGTTTTTATTTGTGTAAATGTTTAGTTATTTCTGTTCTACAGAAGTCAAATCAGTTAGGGCTATTTTTGGATTCTATACCATTTTCCAATAAAATAAATATTTATAGTAAGCTTTGGCAAGTATTTATAAGTTAATGCCAGAAGTATATATAGTAAGATATTACTCTATATTTTGCCTTGATTTTCTCTTTATATAATCTAAAATGGTAATCTAAATTCTATATAACACAATGAAAGTATAAATACTGTTTGAATGTGCTTGAAAGCTTTTTTAATATGGAATTTAACTGTTACGCAATTTTCAAAAGTGAAATTTTTTCATACAAAGATGCAGGTTCAAAAGTACCTAATTTATTGACTGAAACTTTTAGTAGATTTTTCTATGTTTACTAGACTACCTTTGACCAGTTGAGTTCGTGCGTTCGAGGACCACCAAATTTCTAATATTTTATTCAATTTCGAGCGTGTGCAAGCATTTAAACGTGCGGGTAACAGTTTTATAAATATATAGATATTCAGATAGTGAATATATAAATACTTCAAATCTGAAGTGTTGTTTACATTCTTATGCTCTGCGGCTATTATTGAACGTTAATTTCTGTTGCATAATTTATTTATATTTTAGATATATCATTTTCCTAGTGATTTTATTAGCTTCTGGTATCTCTTTTTTCCAATAAATTTTGCATAACTTAATTTGTTTATCAAAGTGCTTAAAGTTTTTGAATTTTTTTTCAGATTCCACTTGTATTGGCCTGTTTTGGTATGCTTGCGGGTTTTCTAAATGCAACTCATGAAGACAAAAAAATTAAATATATTTATGAAAAGAAACCCTGTCTTCAGTACCTTAATACTATATTTGAATATGATCTGGGAATTTTAATAGCATACTTAAGACAAAGCTATTTTGAGAAACTATTTAACAAAAAATGGCATACAGAAAAAGCTAATATTAGTGATATTCAAAGGTGGAGAAAAGTATACATAAAATTTAATCAAAAGCACTATAAACCTTTAACAAAATGGCAAAGAACAATTTACTTACAATATTAAAATATCTTGAAAAATATTTGCGTTTTCATTTAATAACTTCAAAATACAATCATTTAATATATGTTTTGATTCTGTTTTTCCTGTATAAGATTAATTTGATTTTCGAATAATCTTTTTGTAAGAAAAATCTTTGTATTTAGTCGAACTTTCCATAGTGCTGAATTGTGGTTGCTCTAAGTGAGTGTCTTGCAACTATTCAGTAACTTTTTTGGGGGAGAGACTTGCAGCTATTTAGTGACTTTTTTGGGGGAGAGACTTGCAGCTATTTAGTGACTTTTTTGGGGGAGAGACTTGCAGCTATTTAGTGACTTTTTTGGGGGAGAGAGAGTGTGTGTCTCAGCAGCCAGAATAAAAATAAATGAAAACAATGATTTAAATAGTAATCTAAAATATAAAGTTTTACAAGTTATTTCAACATTTTCCATCGTTTTTTAAGATCTGTTCCACACCTACCTTAAAACCCAACAACCTTATTTACCTTGTCTAAGTGTTTTTTCCATTAGAATATTTGGGACAAGCTGTTCCTTCTACTTTGTTCTAACAATCCCCTATCTGGAAGGAATGTCTCTGATACATTATAAGTGCTTTGTACAACATAGCAACAAGAGTGAAAATAAAACCAAATGAATATTTCAATCGTGTAATTATCAATTGATGAAAACAGTTGCATTTTAAGATGATAGAAATTAAATATTACTTACTCAAAATTACTTAAAGGCATACTACATACATAATCTACTGTAATAAATAAAAACTGCTGTGATCATTATTATATCACTATACAAGACTACATGAATAGGCAAATTTTAAATTAACAAGAAAAGCAACATATTGCAATTTTAATCTGACTCATTATACATACAGTATATAATTTTAGGGAACCTAATCCCCTGAAGTATTCGAAAAGTGACTTACTTTTAAGTTATTTTAAACTACTTTTATGTGCGTCTTTAACCTGAGTATGTCGTTACTTTTTCTCCAATAAAACAATATATGTTAGAAAACAAATAAAAAAATAATTACAAAAATATTTCCCGATTTTTGTTTAATCATTAAACATCACATCATTATAGTTATTTTTTTAAGGGCATTAGAATTAGTATCACAGTTCATTACAAATAATAAACATTTTTTTAAATTAGAATTATTGAAAAGTAATATCTACAACTTTTATATATTTGAGATACACTTTGAAATAAAATGTAAATAAAACAGGGTGATTTATTTGCATATTGTATAAAATAAGCCACTCTGTAACATCATTATCTACACAATAATCCATTAACTTTGGAAAATAGCAAAATAAAAGATGTGATTTTTCAATCTTAATGTGATATTTTTCCATTTTCCAGAAAAAAAAAATAAATTTCAGTTATATTGCAAAGAAATTTATATTCCTCAGAAAAATTAATCGAACAGGCTACTAGTTCTTATAATTACGATGAAAACAGTAAATATTGGAAGTTGAATTCCATCAACTTTGTCTTGCACATTTTTCAAAGTGATGATAAAATAGCATAGGTACTTCTTAAAAAAAAAAAACAAATAAAAAAACTATAAATTTACAGTATAAAATAGATTCGATAATACTATGGTACAATATATTCATAAAAAAATCATTTTTTCTAGCAGTTACAATAAATAATATATACTCTTTCTGATACAAAAATATTATCCTCCTAAGTAGCTTAAGTAAAATTAAGGAAAAAATAATTTGATATAAAGTGATTTCTTTTTAGAGTTTTATCATCACACATTGTTCTTAATTAAACAATAGTGTTACATATTTATTAATAATTCATTATTATTAGTGTATTGGCCAGTCTTTGAATAAGAAATACTTGTTAAATGAAACAAGTAACACATGAAAAATCATTTTAAATTAACATTAACATAGGCAGTAATAAAATCAGGTACTATCTGTTTCTTATAAACAGCTTTCATTGTTTTAAAAATATGAATTAATAAAAGTTAATTCTCAAATAAATCTGTTTTAACCCACTCAATACATTTTACATTTTAACCAATGCTTAAACTTAGGTGATTTCATTACTATAATAAATGTTTATTTTTGAATTATTTTTACTTAAATAGTTATAATATTGTTATTATGAAGTCATGTGTTATTACTATTATATGGACATTGTGTTATCAATATTATTGCAACTAGTCCAGCATTCGAGAGAAGGTGAATACCACTATAATAATGTACGAGTAGTTCACAATAAAAACAGAATTTTTCAGTTAATGTATGTTTTATGGAAGAAACGTTACAGAAAAAATAGTGATTCATAATTATGGCTTTTAATATTTTGTAGAAGATTGTAGATGTCACAACATAACTCATACAATACTTGGCAATTGATAAGATTTCCCTATAGATCTTCTTCATCCTTATAAAGATGCCTTGTAATGACAATATAAACTCCGAAATTAAACTATTCATAAAATAAATTTAAAACTTAGCCTACTGACATCGATTTAACTCTTGTGTAAATAAAATTTTTGAATGAGTTTACAAATATCAATATTAGTGAAAAAATAAGCATTCAACTTTTTTAAACCATAATTAAAGAATAATTTCTATTAATTAAATCAAATAATTAAATTAACAGTGATTATGATTAATCAGGTAATTAATTAAATCAAAAATTAAATAAGTTTACACATCTTTCCTTTTATGAAATAAATATGATATTATGGTTTGCCTGTGATTTACTATAAAAGAACATTTGATATAATTTTCAAATTACTATTAACATTTTTTAAATTGATCTGTCAGATAACCTTGAGAGACTTAAAATTCAGCCAATTATACCTAATTGAGAAATCTTTGGAGGTAATCAGGCCGCCAACATTTGCAACTTCCAGGCACAAGAAACCAATCGTAATATAATCTAACCTAAAAAAAAATATATATATAATTATCTTTTGTTAATTAAAAAAAATTGCTATATAAAATTTTATGTAATAAAATTTGAGATAATAATGAATTAGTAATTAGATGTTTTAAGTAAGATAAATGGCCTGATTGTAAAGATTTTGATCAGATTGGATAAAGATTGATCAGATCTTGGTCCCATTTTTACTTTCTTTCTGTGGGTTTTACGAATTTTACAATGATTCTTATTTCATGTGCTTGTTGTGAAATTTTTTTGTATGTATATAAATAATGAATATGCTGGACATTCATTTTAAACATGCTTGTTTTAAGTTTACAGTATTATCAGCATTTACGATGTAATGACTGATGTTTTTCACCCATGCTGAGATCAAGCATTCCTTGAGGAACATGAATCACCCATTTCAATTGACGGTTTTGTCAAGCTCTGCATCGTACGAATTTTGTTCAAAATTTCAAATTTCCTAATTTATTTTTTTCTATATTCTAAAATTATTATTGTTAAACATAATAAGTAAAAATTTTTATTACTAAATATTAATAATGATTTATTAAAATTAATCTTAGTATTAAGAAGAGTAGTAGCCTTGTCAAGGGTTTTTCATCACCTCATGGATAACTTATTAAAATTAATCTTAGTATTAAGAAGAGTAGTAGCCTTGTCAAGGGTTTTTCATCACCTCATGGATAACTTATTAAAATTAATCTTAGTATTAAGAAGAGTAGTAGCCTTGTCAAGGGTTTTTCATCACCTCATGGATAACTTATTAAAATTAATCTTAGTATTAAGAAGAGTAGTAGCCTTGTCAAGGGTTTTTCATCACCTCATGGATAACTTATTAAAATTAATCTTAGTATTAAGAAGAGTAGTAGCCTTGCCAAGGGTTTTTCATCACCTCATGGATAACTTATTAAAATTAATCTTAGTATTAAGAAGAGTAGTAGCCTTGTCAAGGGTTTTTCATCACCTCATGGATAACTTATTAAAATTAATCTTAGTATTAAGAAGAGTAGTAGCCTTGTTTTTCATCACCTGATGGATAACGTGTTTCTTATTTCCTCCTGAACTCCATTGTTTACCCTGACTTGCATAGCCTTTTGCTCTCTTTCCTTGCATTTTACGTCCTTTAAAATACCTCGTTCTTCCCTCCCCTCTCAATAGCACACTAAATGATCTGCTTCCATCAATTAATTTATCGTGTGACTGATTCTGACGAGGACCAGTTACTTTGGTACAAATATCTTAGTACCATTATCTAATTTCTTACTGTTACTTCAACGTTGAATTTTATTTCACATGTTCATATTGAAATGTTGTATTATATGTATAAATATATTATATATATTTAAGTATGCATATATTATACAATATATAGTATATAAGTACTATATATAGTATAGTATAATATAATAGTTACCTTCTAATGATTTTATTTACATATAAACATTTGAAAATATGAATAATTTAGTGGTCCAACAGAACTTATTAAATAACAAAGTAACAAAACAAACCACTCCTTATGCTCGATATTTGAAAGAACAATTCGTCATCAGGAAGGAATCAGAAAAGAAGATGAAAAGGGAGAAGTGTATGTGGCCTGTCAATCTTGTGGCAACAAATCGATGCACCAAATGGCTAAAAAATTAGGTTGAAAGTAGGCTAAATTATGTTGAGAGAAATATATAATAATCAAAATAAATAATATAACCTTAATAAAATTAATAATATATGAATATGTACAAAATTGACGTAATCATTTGGAAAGTAAACTCATAAGGAACAACCAAATAAAACAGGTCAAGAAGAAAAAGATAGCTCTTTAGTTAAATCTGAGCACAGAGTAAGCTCAAAGTAACCAAATATGGGACTACACAGAAGCCTTTAAAACTAAACAACGGTGATGGAAAACTACTTTTTTAAAAACCTGCATTTTAAATCGCTCATTGAAGAAAAGATTATGACTGTTAACTTGGATTTCAATAGGTTGCTTACTGCATTGTCTGACAGAAGCTTTGTGGATTTCAGGAGAATGCTGAACATAGTTGAGAACAGGTCAATGTAGAAGGCACTACATTGGTTACATTCCAGTCGGTTCTGGAAGTAGGAAAGCAAGGCCGTTGGCCATACCGTCACACCCTTACTGACCTGGTAGTGTCGACGGTCCTAAAGTAAACAAGTTTCTAAACATTTTGAGATGATCTAAAGGAGAGGCGGGGAAGTTTTTGTAAAATAGTGAAAGTAAAGGCTGAAGAGGATAGGAGAGGGACGAGTACAGTAATTCTTCTAAATTAGGAAAATAATGCTGCTGCAAGGAAAGAGAAATAGTAGTCAAGATTTATGTTGAGGCTGATAGTGGACAGTGGTAGGTATCAGAAGCTTTTCAACAAATATAGAATGATAGCCTCAGTAGATGAATTTGTCCTGTGTTTGGCACCAGGGGGTTAGGTAGGAGGTTATAGCAAATATGGTAGACTCGAATAGAAAGGGAGAGATGTCAGGAAGTTTCATCTTGGAAACTTGGATTCAGAAGTAAGCAAGTTTATTAATTATTGCTAGTTAGTTATAAGTTATGTAGGTGGTAATAAGTTTTATTTCTTAAATGAATATTAATTCAATTACTTGAAAGCAGTTTCCCGCTGTATATCCATCGCAATGTAGTTGTGGTTGACCCGTCCTCTTATGAAAATGTTGATATGGTTTAGAAGGTGGTTCACCTCCTTGCACTGGTCTCCTTAAAGGACTAGTGTAGTTAGCAAGCAAAACATCTTCCTCTGGGTAAAAGATCTCTGCAACTAGGAGACTGAGCCACCTTGGTGAAGAAAGACAACCTCCTTCCAAATAGTAGCATTTGGTAACTCTACAACAATGTTGCTATATTATTAGTTATTTCATAAAACACAGTCATAATAAACTACATACTTGAAGATAATTATTCATTTTTCTAATAATTTTATTAATAATAAAAAAATGAAAATACTAGTACATAGTTTGATGAACTTTTCTTATTGTTTACTTACAACAAAGTAGCTGGGTTATTCTTTGTAAATATAGTTTGCTGAAGTTAAGGTCATGGTCAATAAACGGTATTGTAGAATATTTATTGATAATAAAAGGAATATTAGGTAGGATTAACGGGATGAATGGTAGTTTAAGTAAATTTTTTTCGCTATTCAAAATATTGAACAATAATTTCCAACTCTGAAGCCAAAAAAAGTTATTATTAAAATGTTAATTTTTTTTAAATCCTCTTTTGAAGCGTAACCTTTGGAGTCTAGAAGTTCATAGCATCATAACCTGTTGCTTAAATTGTTTCCATCCACCACAGTATGTTTTACAAAGTACTTACGCGGGTCTATTGTTTTTATTTGACAGAAAACAGCTGATATTGTTCTCCTGTATACTTGACTTGGTGTCTTGTATTTATCACATTGTATTCAGTGCTTCCTCTCTTCACAGCTGGAGAGTAATCTGTGTCCTTATCTTATTACTTCACGTAGGCGACACTTGATAGCGCCACTTTACATTCATCTTCAATCTTTGAAACAACACGGAGTCGTGCTCTCTACGCCATCAAGAACGGAACTCCTTAGCTTCCATTAAGTCATACAAACAAAAATTGCGCTTTGTTGTCAAACTAAAGTCCTCTAACTGAAAGTTGTTTCTACTCTGTTGTTTTCAGTTGTCTTACTTTATTTTTGTTATATTATTTCCATGTATTAAATTCATTTTTAAGGAAAATATGTTTTTTTTTTAAAATAAAGGTGAACATTTTTTCTTACATGCACTTCGTAGTTTCAACAGTTTGAGTAAAGTATCCTTCATACGGAATCTGTACTACATATCTCCAGATTCCTTGATGATTCCTGGCGAAAACAGGAGTAACATATTCTACATTAGCTGGACAGGGAGTGGGTGGGGATTCCTCATCTGCTCTTCTCAGCTTGTGGTGGTCCATTCTCTTTTTTAGTGGTTCTCCCTGTATTGCTTTGTATATCGTGCACAACCTGGAAATGAAAATAATTCTAAAACAACTAATTTAAACTTATAACTTTTTATATAAATTTGTGCAACTGTTTTTACGATTTCATAAGTGAAGAGTTATCTCAAAGAAAAAAAGTACGTACAGACCACCAACACTTTCACAAAATTTCCTAGCGTGGGCTTGAGTAATATCAGCAACTTGCTCTGACAGGGATACAAGTTGTTTTAGAAAAGCCATACCTCCAGGGCTGTGATTTACACTATCCTCTCGTCTGTGACGCTGCTTCTTTTCGACTCTGAAAGAATATAATTTACTTTACCGAAGGTTACATCAATATATCTAAATTGATTTACCGAACGTAAATCAACAATATGTAAACAATCTTAGTAATATTCAATAGACAGAAGCCATTTATTTATGACTATACGTTATTAACACATCATAAAAAGAGATTTCTATATTTAATCACTCGAGACTGCCAGGAAGAATTTCTTGAGTAGTGTAATGAAATGAAGTTCAAACTATATTGCATTTAAGTAAGATCCATAAAAATTTGCTTGTTACTTTACTGTAGGTAAAATATAGTGATAATGAATAATTTCTATCACGAGATTTTGCCGGATTTACATATTTTGAGGACCCCAAGTCTTTTTATGACGTTTTTTTGATGATGTCTGTGTGTGTGTGTGGGCGAGTGAGGACGAACAAGAGATGTGGGGGGACTGCAGCCCACAATCTTTGATGAATCCAATTACAATTTTTGATGATGTCTCTGTGTGTGTGTGTGTGTGTGGGCAGGTGAGGACGAACAAGAGATTGTGAGGGCACTGTAGTCCACAATCTTTGATGAATCCAATTACAATTTTTGATGATGTCTGTGTGTGTGTGTGTGTGGGCGGGTGAGTACGAACAAGAGATTGTGGGGGCACTGCAGTCCACAATCTTTGATGAATTAATTACAATTTTTGATGATGTCTGTGTGTATGTGTGGTGTGTGGGCGGGTGAGGACGAACAGGAGATTGTTGGGACGCTGTAATCCACAATCTTTGAAGAATCCAATGAATATTTTACTCAAAAGTGGGTCTCATAGCGTAGATGTGCCTATTGTTTGGGAGGAATAGGCACATTCTTGTGCCCTCTGAACTGGTGGGTCCGGGGTTCTATACCCACTCTGGCCCTCGATATATTCACGAGGGAGTTGAATAAGTCTGAGCACGTCGTCCCTCGGAGAGAACGTAAAGCTATCGGTCCCGAGCCTGTACGATGTCAGGTACTCCCTAAAGATCTCTACTCTAAATACACTTGAGTGAGACAAAATTTAGGACTCTCTATGTAGAACCAATCTTCATTGTGTGGTAACACAAAGGGCCGAATGTTCGGCCTATATGTGTTCCCTTGTGGGACTACCACTGCAACCTAAAGGACTGCCTACTACTACGACTAGTTATTAAGATGTCATTAATATTTATTTTGGAATTCTTTCATCCGCATGAGAGTTGCTGATACTCGTATTCTAAGCAATATCATTTCGAGACTCCCTGTATTTCCCGTTTCAATCATTCACTCTTTGATGAAGTGTCAATAATTGGTTTTCCTCAAACAGTCATCTTATTCATAATTTTTTATTTGGGGGTTTGAAAGTTCAATTAAGAAAATTATCTTTGACAGGTATTTTTTCGCGTTTCCGGACTGTTCCATAAGTGGAATTTCACAAAATAGATTTTTCATAACCAGCTTTATGACTTCCTGTTCCCGAATGAAACTGGAAACCGAAAAATTTTTTCAATTCTTCATTTTCAAATTTTAGAAACTATTTTCGTTTTCTCCATGCAATAACCATGGGCGAAAAAAAAACATAGGAACATTTCGAGTTATAACGGCAATTTCCTTAAACTGAAATAAATGCTTATCTGTCAGATGTCAAATTGTTTTATTCATTGCATATTAATAATTTTAAGTGTAAAACTTGAAACTGAGAATGTTTTTCGCTCATTGCATTATATTCTCATTCATAGCTATTTATAGTAATGCTATTTAGAATATCAAACATCCTAAAGTAAATATAATTAGAATTAAAACAATGTTTTGCATTAAAACATTTTAATGAAATATATGGTAATAAATATGACTATATATTAATTAAATTAAATATTTTGAATTAAAAAATAACCAAACTTAATAACAAAAATTTCTTAATTTTGATGAATATCACACGTTAAGAAAAATATAATAGAACATTAGTAGCAATAAAAGTAAGAAAATGTTGCATTTTTTGCATTTAGAATTCCATTTATATCATTATGTTTATATTTTTTATCTAACAGGAAGAAATTTACCTATGTAAATGTAGGTTATTGTATTTATAAAAAAAAAATAAAATTATGATTCCTGTTTTGAATAATAGGCGATAGGATTGAAATACATTGCAGTTAATGTTACCTTATTCCCAAATATTTGTATTTAAACAACTTTAAAAATGCTTGCTTGTGATGACTGACTAAATGTTTAAAAATAAAATCTTATGATTATATAATAAAGAGTTAAACTAATAACATAGAACTTAAATTTAAATCGACTTAACGGAGTAGAAGTACAAGATGTCTAGAAGAAAAATGAGCTGGAATTAACTGTAATAAAATTGTAGTTAAGGTGGTAACAATAGATGAAAGGGCAGAGTACAGTTATGAGGGATTTAAAAACGCTATTTTTCTTTTGCACAACTTCGGGTTTGGAAAAAATAGATGCAATTTATTCTGTTTTGACCACTGATATATGATGAAACATAAGGCTTCTAGTAATGCAATGTCAATCATACTGTGAACATAATGGAAGGCGTAGACAAGCATCACAGAGATGTGGAAGTACATGGCCTTCTTTTAGTGAGGATTTACTTTGTCAATGTCGAAACTGTAATCAATGTTGCAATTTACTGGAAGGCTGTTAAAAGAGAAAGTGACGACGAACTGCAAGGTTAGAACAACTTTCTTATAGAACTGTATGATCTGGATACACACAAGCATTATTGCGGGGTTTACTCCAACGAAATCACGTACACTACACTGAGCGACCACGAGTCAAGCTAATATGACACCAGCAAGCAACTCCCGTCCTCAACAAACCAAGACATTAGTCATTGTAACTGTATTGTATTGAATTTTCAACCAGGGATGATTCCTTTTTAAATGTTACATTTTTAACATTAGCGTTTGAATATATATTTTTTTATTCGTACAGGAGTTTTGACAAATGCTAAAGACCGTATTTGTTTACATTGACTGAGACATTTTTGAAGAAATCCACTGTCCTAAAACTGATGTTTAGAGGTTTAATAAAAAATTAGTAAATAATTTAATAACTTCATATAAGATGTAAAAGAATAAAATTCTTAAATGTAATAAATCAACGCCAATCAAATATACATATAATTTCTGATGCTTTCCATAGTATGATGGATTTGTATCCCAAAATTCTCTAACCAATCTATATATTGGACCCTTGAACAAAACTTAATGTCAGATGTAATTTTTTTTATGAATCATAGTATGTTTGGCATAATGAATATATACATAGTATATTTATATATTCATTATGCTTCGGCAAATATTCATTCTTTTTTAATGAGCCGTTTAGCGTCAAAAAAACGTTTCCTAAAAACAGAAAATTGTTTTCCAATGTCCCCCCCCCTCTTTGAATTTATATATTTCAAATTTATAAATTCCAAATCCCCCCTCTTTTCTTGTTGAATTTATATATTTTAAAAAGAATTAAAATATATTCATCATTCGAAAAAAATATAGTTTTGTATAAAAATAGAAATAAGGAGTAATAGTAATTTGAAACAACTTAAGTAATGTAAAAATGCAAAATGATTTAAAAATAAATACCGAACAGTATTTGCGTTGTATAAATCCTCTGAATCGTAATTAGTGACTTTAGGCATAGTTTTGTCTGACTGTAAGATTGGCAACGTCTTGCTTAAGAACTGTAGAGTTTTATTTTTCAGCAGCTCACTGGAAATAGAAAAAAAAATTTATTAAAACAGTGAAAATATTTAAAATTTAAATAGAGTTAAGATTTTTAACAGGATAAGAGGATTATATTTGCAAATATGTAAATGCCTACTGATTGTTTGAACATATAAAAACAGAAAAATGTCAGAGAATTATAAGAATAATTTGCACTCGTAAAATTGACAAATTTGCTGATATTTATATTTAAAAGTTGAATATCAGAATAACTGATTTTTAAAACTGGTTTAATGAAACCAATTCATGGTTTGCCAATGCATCTTTGGATTGTTATAACTTTTTGTATTAAAATTGAAAACACAAGCAAAGTATACTTCTTTTTTTAATTTATCTCTTTTCATTAGACGTTTTATTTCCAGTTTATCATAAAATATTTGAACATAATCAACCAAGACTAGGTATTTGAACCTACGTTCATCTGACCGAGTCAAAAGTGTGACCTTACTGGCCAAACCACTGAAGTTGTAAACAGTGGTCTGTTTTTTTTTGGCTTACTTTTTATAAAAAGCATTTCACTTTAAAATGGTAGTCACATTGGCACTGTATGATAAGAAACTTGATGAGATACATCAATAATATATACAATCAATTAAATAAAACGATTATACTAACTAAATAAAACAGATTCACAGAAATAACACACATAAAAGATATCATAAAAAGTCACTACTATATTTCGACTGTCTCATCATCAGCTAAAAAGCCGCTCGGAAGACAAGTGATGACTGACAAGGGACAAGGTCGGCAATTGTCTTCGGAATGGCTCACATCTTTCTACCTGATGAGGAGGCAGAAATATAGTAGTGAGTTTTTGTGAACTCTTTTACATCTGTTCTTTATATGAATTTAGTTTATACATATATCAGTAACACAAATTGAGAAAAAAGAGAAAAAATATGAAGAAATCATTGAACAGAGACAAAATAGAATTTTAATTAAATATGAATATTGTAGATTAGCTCTAATATAATATTGATATTTAAAATCCTCTATGTTGGAAATAATGAATTAGGTACCAAATAAGTTCCACACTACAGAGAACAAGAATTGAGTATCAAGTAACTCTTTCTATACTATTAGAAAATATTTACCAATATTTTACTCTTATTTTACTCTAAAGATTTAATTCAAATATTGAATATTTTTCATTTTACTAGAAAGTATATGTATTGCAGTTTTATAACAACGAGCTATATTTGAAGGTCTATAACTTGTATATTTTTACTTTATCATTTTGGTGAATTATTAATATGCGAGGGACGTTCAGTAATAGAGAGATGAAATGAAATAGAAAACAATCAGTGCATGATTGTAAAATGATAGTTACTGCTTCTTAACATAATTCTCACCAATAATAATACAATTCCCGCAACGATGAACTATTTTTTTTTTGTATCTGATCCAAAGAAGTCTTTATCTTTGCTGCTGAAGACCTCGTTGTTGCTGCTCAACTTTTTTCAACGAAATGTCTCCTTGAGTGGACCAAAGAAATGAAAATCCAAGAGAGCCAAATCTTGACTGTAGATTGGACGAAATAGTATCTTCTAACTCATTTTTCCAATGGCATATTGGGTCAAATGAGCGCCACGTCTTTTCATGACATTTTACTCTCATTAGTTGCTTTACTTTGTTTTTCAACATGCCTGAATGGAAGGTACTGTTTAGTTTACGCTAATAATTCAAATTATTACAAAAAAAGACACATTTAACCCCAAAAGACGGCTGACATGACTTTTCCGCTGATGGTTGCATTCTGAATTTCTTTGAAACATATGGACTGGTTTGCTTCTATTGTATGTTTTATCATTTGAACCCTGATTCAACACGGCTAACCGAAGTTCATCAAACTATAAAATCTTGTTTAGAAAAGGGTGACTTTCTTTTTGAGGTGTTCTTTAAAATTTGAACATACCTTAAGCTTTGTTTCATTGTTATGCTACGTTAACTCTTTCGGGTTCCACATTAACATGCTTTACTTAAGTTTGCTACTGACAATGTTATAAACTGTATCAGCACTTTTACTAACAGTTCAACTGACACGTCCATTTATGTCGTGAATTCGGGTTTCAAGCAAAGTAGTTGGTACTGTAACCGGCCGGTCAGGACGCTGCTCGTCACTCACCCAGGCTTGAACACTTGTGAACTCTTCTACCCACTATTGAAATTCTGCAGTTCATACTATAGCATAAAATTATCCAAGAAATGATTTTAGCAGGTTTTTCATCTTCAGAAAGGAACAGATAGATCACTGAACGTTTTTGAACTAATATGGAAACTTCAAACAGATACGACATCGTTAAATGTAAATTAGGGATCTAAAGATTGTTACACTCACCTATCCAACTCCTACTAACTACTGTTTTAATTCTTCTTCGGTGTGTCTTTTTCATTATTGAATCCCTTGTCTATCGTTAATGTTTCACAATCTTTTCATGACTTATTGAAGTGGTATTTATTCGATTTATATTGAGAACACTAATTTAAATTAACTACTTACAAGGGGTAGGGCGATCCTAGAATATTTTGTCCCATAGGATTCTTTGGTATAATTCCTTTATTTAAGTCTCCACATAAATTCATTAATGTTTTACCAGGTTTGAACGGTTTTTCTAGACCTGTATAAAAATAAATAGACATTTATATCAAGATTTCACAATAAACAAGTGAAATAAAAATTAACGTTTAAACCAAGGTATAAAAATAAAAAAAAATGACTACATTTTTTCTGATTTTTATACTGTAGTTTAGACGTATACATACATACATCTATATATAAAGAAATTTCACTATAAAAGTTAAAAAAAATGAAGTTTTTTTTGTTTGATTGGTTGTTAACTTAGTTAGATATGATATTTACTTCAAGACTATGAAGTCCTTGAATATTGAGTTCCACTGTAAAGGAGGACTAGTAAATTAAATACAAACATGTTTATCTCTTATATCTATACTTTCCAATTTCACCTATCGCAACGTAGTATTCTCGACTTTTTTTTTATAACAAAACGTAACTTACTAGTCTAACTGTACTAGGTTAGGTTGCAGTGGCAGTCCCACGAGAGAACACACATAAACCGAACATTGGCCCTTTCTGATACAATACAATGAACATTCTACATTGGTAGTTCTAAATTTTGTTAAACCAAGTTTATTTAGAGTAGGGATTTTTAACGAGTGCGTAACATCGTACAGGATTGTGACCGACAGCTCGTCTCGACCGTCCTTTTCACTGTCTCGTTTTTCTCGTTCGTGAGGAAGCAGTTTCTTGTGACGTGGTGAAAGTGCTCCACGTTAAAAAAAATATCAACCTATTCTGTTTTGGACCATGATACACTATTAAATCAAAACAGACTTAACGTCTTCTTTAAGAGGCGATGTGCTCAGATTTTTCACCGGCCGCGTGAATAAATCTAGGGTCATAGTAGGTTTTGAACCCCGGAGAACCTTGGTACTACGGTCTAAAGACCTACTTTGATCAAAGTTCTAACATAGCGCAAAAACAGTTCCGAGATATTCTGCACAGATCAGTTGGAGTTTTTACCTGGGCATGGCTGGTTCGTCTTATAGTACGGAGGAGGTTTAAGAGAGGGTGGTGTAGCTTTGGGAGCCTGCAAGAAAGAATAGTAGCCTTCGGGGTTTTCTAAGAGAACACAGCCAACTCCAACCAGCACCACAGCCCCCACCTGAAACAGAAGTATCTCTAAAGTAAAACTGAAAAGTAGAGCTTTTAAATGAAATATCTCAACATTATTATTTTGTTTTAAAAAAAGTAAAATAACAGGTCAACGCGATTCCAACACCTAGTGTTCTTCTACGGATTTATCTGAAAGTAGTACTTGTACACTTTACTGGTTGTGTTGAGAAGGAAGGATCAATAATCAAATCAATATCCTCTCAATAAAAGAGTTAAACCGGGAAAACACTACATACTCGTATTTAAAACGCGTATTTCTTTTTTATTTTACCGCGTTTATAAGGAGACTTTTTTTCATAATTTCTAAGTATGAGTAAACACTATATAGCAGTTAATTGTGCAACGAGAGTAATATTGATTATTTATTAGCTAATCATTTCTGAAAGTTTTTAAACAGTTATAATGAAAATGCAAAACTCATTTCAATTGAATTGGTTATGGCGTGGCCTTAAAGAAAACTAATCAATGAAGGATCGAAAACTATCTACTTCTACTTCAATTAAGCAATTAGGAAAATCAAAAAGAATTGACAGATTTTCAGTTTGCTAGTGCATTAAAGCATGACTTTTGTGTTTGGCCTCATTCTGCAAACAACCTTGTGTTTATAGGATTAATCGAGAAAGCTATCTTTGGAAGTTAGAACGCTATGACGAATTATCCCCATGTATCGTGGGAATTTCCCGAGAATTAAGTTCTACCTCGTAAGCATCGCTATCAAATGTCCCTGCGTCTCTCTCACGCTTCTACTGCGTCTTAAATGCTTCAATCCATTATCTTATATTTCACATTTTTAATCCTCAGCTATGAGCTTAATAAACAAATACAAATTTAAACTGTAAGATGTTGAAGTCAAATACAACACACCTGCTTCAATGTTCTTAAATCAGTCATGTGCGAAACAATCAATACATTTCTAAATCACTAATATAACAAATAGTGGAAACTGAAGAGGTTTTATTGAGAAAAAGTTCATATTAACTCAAGACTATTTCAAATCATAATAAAAGAACCTAAAAAAATACTATTACATTTGTACTAACAATTTTGATTATACAAATTCTGAATGTTCTAAATTAAATTATTTCAAATAATCTCAAATAGTAAATTTATGAAATTTTTAACAGTGGTATACAGAATATTTTCTGTTTTCAGTTTACAGTTTTTGATATTACTAAGCGAGCATTCCTTGCAGATTATGGTCAAGGTTAGGGATATAATGTTTTTTTAATACGGGGAGACATGTCGTGTGGGGTGAATATGTGACCTAACAGTTAGCGTGCTTGCATTTAGTACTAAAGAATGGAGATTCAAAAAATTCTAGATGAACCTCATGATTTTTCAGGTGAGAGACGGAAATCTTGCGCACACTGTCTCTCAGAGAGATATAGAACCGTCGGTCCTGATCCTCTCTGATGTCAGGTCCTCGTAATAAACATGTTCATTACCTA
Organism: Hermatobates lingyangjiaoensis; assembly: GCA_026182355.1. Taxonomy (NCBI): domain Eukaryota; kingdom Metazoa; phylum Arthropoda; class Insecta; order Hemiptera; family Hermatobatidae; genus Hermatobates; species Hermatobates lingyangjiaoensis. Next base: position 1,737,341 of record JAPFBL010000084.1, read on the forward strand.
ATCTAATATACTTGAGTGGGGTAAACTGATGTGGCTTAACCAAAGCTAAAATAGATGTCAAATTACAAATGTTCTACGCTTACGCCTTTAGAACAGTACTAAAGGAAAATCTATAAGAACAATGGACATTGAAAGTAAACTGACACTTACAAGTTGTTAAATAATTTGAAGTCGGTGACATAAACGTGTAATATCTATCTATCTATTGGTATAAATAGGTAGCAGATCTTCTTTTAGACATGTTTAATTAAAGTGAACCGCAGTCTCTGCATTTACGATCTTCAGACGAAGAACCAACTTCCTGCTAACAGGGTTCAACTGGAAAAGAAGCTAAGATGATCCCAAGCCACTGGGAGAGGCAACTGACTTATCATCCCTATAGACTGATACAATATTGATATAAAACAATGTAACCATACTAGTTATTTATAATGGAAGACTTTAGGTCTGGTTATTTCTCTGTAAGATGTTAATCACGATACTACTGAACTTAATTCATTAATTTGATTATATATTCAACGTGTAATTATATAATTAATTTACAGAAGGAATAACTACTAGGTATATGAAAGAGGAAACATAATCCACTTTCAGATCTGAGATATAAGTGGTCATTGATTAAATGGACAGCAGATAATCTGTGTAGACTTGTAATGCACTGGCCTCTTTTCTTCTTGGACCAGAACAAAGTACCGTATTGAACAGCTCTCAAGCCTTTTGTCACAGTCCGTTGCTTTCTTTAGGCCGCAGGCATGCTAGTACATCCGTTTATATTACTGTTTATATTTAAATATTTCCAAGTTTCCCTAAAATTTTGTTTATAACTATATGTTTAATAATTACTATTTAACTTCTTACTAGTTTATTTGATCAGTTATTGAAAAATATATACCATTGAAATTATTATTAATAAATTGAATAATTCATTATTCATGAAGGAAAGAGTTTCAGTTATAGTTTTTAGTATTAATGGATCAATAGATAAATGTAAAATTGAAAACAAGTGGGCTACAGGTTGTACAGTTATTGTGTTTAGAAAGTCTAACTATTTCTGGAATTAAACACTCCTGAACAGGAAGCATAGGAAATAGAGGAAAAACAAGAGTGAATTCCTACTAAAGGTAAATTAATTAGATGTTCTTTAAAGTGATGATCAGAACTTCATAAGAAATCAATCAAAAATACTATACAGGAAACTAATATAATCAATTATACTTGACTAATAAGATTAAACAAAATATACCTTCGCTTCACAACTATCTATACCAGGGTTTCTCAACCTTTGTTTGCTTGTGGACCCCCTAAAAGCTACTTGTAGACCCCCACTACCCCCGGATACTTAAAAAACATAATTATACAAATTTATAAATAAATATTTGTTTTTAGGTAAATGAATATCGTTAATTATGAAATAATTTCATTACATCTACAACGCATGCCGAAATACAAAAATGTTTTTAAAACAATAACAAAATATTTCTTTATTAACATTTTATAAAGTACCCTGAAATAAATTGTAACAGAATCAATTTTGAATGTACCATAAAGAGAAGTACAATAGAAAATTTTAAAACATTGGAACATTTTAACATACTGACGAGGATATTAGGCCTAATATTTTAATTATGTTTGAATATTGTACGGCCAAAGCTTACTACGCTTTGATTTATTTTTTGTTTGCTGATAAATTCATTTAAACTTAACATAGAGCTCTAACCGCGAGTCATGGACCTTCAGAATACTACTTTCCTCATGGACCCCCAGTAATCCTCTGTGGACCCCATTGAGAACCACTGATCTATACAGAAGCTAATACCTGCCAACTTCTTTCATTCCCAGGAATGTTCTAGTAAATATACACAAAGGGCATGTTGTTCCTTAATGCCACCTTCCTTTTCCTTTGTAAAAATACTTTATATCAACTTGACTACAAACCCAATACTTTAAACATTATATATTAATAGATATAACAGTAAAATTACAAAAAAGTGTTTTTTTTTAAAAGAATCAGAAATTACTTTTATTCTTTTTATATATTGACTTTTATTGTTATTATAATTATTTAATTTTAAAAAAATAATTAATTAAAACGTAATTTATAGGTACTTTGGTAACAGAATTTAGAAATATTTCTGTACCATAATTATTTAAGATGGAAATAAGTAACTGATGTTGGTTCTTTATCAAAAAGATAAAAGTCATCAACATGCAAAATATACATAAATTAACTAGAAATAAAAAAGAAAATGTTTTGATCTACCTATTTGATTAAATCGTAGAACCGACATCTGGGGGATCACTGCTTTCGTAATTATATACGCTTACAAGCATTATTTTCCGGTTCGGCAGATATTTCTTTACATTTACTTCTAACGTTCTTCCGTTCTTCTGTTTAACTGTTCTAACAAGAATTTTTTCTTACATTATCTTTACTTTAACTATCCGTTTGCTTTCTGCATCGTTTTTTCAATATTATGTTTATATTTGAACAAAATTTCAAATATACTCTAAATTTACATACGGTTGGTGTCAGTAATATGCATGGGATATCAATATATATCAATGATCAAACCACAATAAGAAATAGAAAAAAAGACTAAGATCTTTCAACCGTAACAAGCAGTGTTCATCAGAGTCAAAAACCCAACTGAAACACTTGATGCAGAAACAGTTTCAGTTGTTAGGTTTTTGTCTCTGACGAAGACCGCTTGTTACGGTTGAAAGATCTTAGTCTTTTATTCCCATTTCATAAAAATTTTGAATCGAAACGTTGTTTAAATTACGAATTACATAGTTACAACTTTAGTCACATAAATTTATAGACTGTGTGTGGGTGGGTAGATAAGTGTGTATCCAAAGTTTATGGTCACGCTACGGTCCAGAATCTTTGATGGATCAAATTGATATTTTACACAAAAATGGGCCTCATAGTGTAGATGTGCTGTATAGTTTGGAAGCAATTATGCATGATAGAAAAGTCACTTTTTTTTGCTAAAAATATGTTTTTGGATATTTTTTCCCCCTAAACTACTAATTCTAGAGTCTTCAAAAATTTAACATTACCAAAATTAAACGGCTCATTAAAAAACCAAGAAATTTTGCTAAAAAACTGAACAAAAAATTGACAATTTATAAAAAAAAATCATGAAATTTTAATAACGTCAAAGAGCAATAAAGCTATAAAAACTGAATATTGATCCTGGACTAATAGTTTACTTGCCGTGTTTCTTTACATATATTTACATTGTTTATATTGACTTAGAAATATTTTGAGGGAATTCACTGAAATAAAATTGTTGTTTAGAGGTTTAATGAAAAATGTTTAAAAAAATCAATAACTTAATATAAAATGTAAAAGAATGAAACTCTTACATGCAAAAAGTCAACGCAAATCAAACACATAATTTCTGATGCTTTCCATGGTATGATGGATTTGTCTCAGAATATGCTCTAAATAATCTATATGTTGCACCCTTGAATAAAACTTAATATCACATGTAAATATTTTGTTTTTATGAATCATATTAACTTTGGGTAATACTGAAGTGTGAGGAATGGACTCTTTCGGCTATTGGAACAAAAACCATGTTTTCCTCTAAAAGATTATTTCGTAAACCGAAATCTGTGAATGTAGCAAGTGAAAGCTTTTGATAATATTAATATTAGATGATAATACATATTATCTGACTTTTAAAAAATCTCGTATATATATATTTTTTACTGGATTTTATATTTCTTAAATTTCTTGCCATTCATTCACATTTACCGACTTAGTGCTCCTTAGCTTAAGTTTATTTTCAAATCCTTCTTTACTTCATTACTCCAAGACCATTTTTCTCCTGAAGACGGATTTTGCGAAAATTCGTTTTTGTGTGTGTTACTTACTATTCATCATACTTGTACTAATGTACATCCAGTTTGGATCATATTTCCGATTTTAAAGTATATATATCATATAATCAGTATATCATCAAAAAACTGTTTCAAAAAGTAAAAAATTCGTTTCAGGGTAAACTATAGGTAAACAGTAATTAGATAACAGACATTTACAAACCTCTAATTCTTGGTTTAACTGTCATCAAGAGAAAGGGATAGGGACGCCAAGCGCACTTGGCTGCTGCACTTGGCGTCCCTATCTTTTTCTCCTGATTACGGTTAAACCAACTATTAGAGACTGTAAGTTGGCTGCACTGTTCTGTGCTTCTTCAAGACCACCAGCTAGTCGTTGTCTGCCTGCGGAGCGACTCGTTTCTATCTTCCTGATAACGAGGACATCGAAATATAGTAGTGAGTTTCTGTTTCATTTCTGTGTGTTCTTTATGTCAATGTAGTTTATATATATATAAAAACTAGAATTTTCAAAAGAACACACAGAAAATAAATCACTGAACTCACTTATATGTCGATGTCCCCATCGTCAGGAAATATATATAATTCTTGGAACTGTGAGAAAACGGTTACCACTATTTCAACATGAGTAAAGATAAACAAATAAAACAAGACTAGGAATTAAGTCTCAAATTCTAATTTTCAACCATGATCAGAGGAAGAAAGAGAAATAAAGTTCTCCGATGCAATGACCAAACGCAACAGAGATTCCAATGGCGCATAATTGAGATTGTCTTTGGATCGGTGCATCTGGCTTCCCTTTCTTTTTCTTCTGATAGCAGTTGAAACCAAAGATATATATATATATATATTTGGCAGTGACTTGTAGCAATAAATAAATCCATTAAGCATGTATAAAAGTTGGATCAATGTTACATCTCATTAATTTAAGAAACTTATATTGTTACAATGAATGAATTATGATTAATGAATTCAAAAAATCATTAAACATTAAAGAGGAGTACACAACAATAAATATTTACTTCCAATTGTGCTAAAGTCAATTTGAAAGAGTTTCTCATTAATATATTGAAATATCTACATAATAACAGAACTTTGACTGAGGTTCCACATTGCTTTATGTAGGGCGTACTAGTTGGAGTCTTGAGATCAGGGTTAGGCAGTGCAAGAATAGCATTAGTCGTGGGAATCCTTTAAGACCTTATTCCTGGAGAAGAATGCCATAGTTTTTTTTCAATTATTTTCAGATCAATTTTATTTGACTTCCAAACCTGTTGAACTTGTTAGTAAGATACTGTTAGTACTAATTTA